>VDFB02271358.1:231620108-231676962 GCA_007258455.2 Sequoia sempervirens
AAGATTTTACAGAACACATCAAGGATATACATGAGAAGGTAAGAGAACATAATAACAAGATGAATATGCAGTATAAGGCTAAGTTAGATCAGAAGAGGAGGTATAAGGAGTTTCAGATTGGTGATGAAGTGATGGTCCACTTGAGGAAAGAAAGGTTCCACGTGGGAACCTATAACAAATTGAAGATGAAGAAATTCGGTCCCTGAAAGATTTTGAAGAAGCATGATTCATGGAATGCATATGAGGTAGAGTTGCCGAATGAAGTCAATATTTCCCTTGTGTTTAATATTTCAGATTTGACAGAGTATCATGAGGGTGGCGCAGAGGAAATACCAACAATGGAATAGTGTGGCATTCCAGCACCTACTTCAGAGAAGGAGTAGATTGAAGAAATCTTAGATAGCCGTGTGGGAAGGAGTACTAGAACAAAAAGTCGGAAGGTATCCTCGTAAATGGAAAGGAAGGCCCGTGGGAAGATTCTTCTTGGTTGTCTGCAGAGGTTGACCATTTGCTTCTCAACCATCCGAGACGCGGATCTTCCGGCTACTTCTCAAATTACCTGGTGTCTCGACATATACGAGCATCCGCTGGTGTGAGGGCAATTCTCGCATCACCCAAAAAATGATTTACTTTTGTTCCCCGTTGTTTTCTTTTGTAGATGTTTTTGTATTTCTGAATACCCTTTTCGTCGAATAAGAGTTTCCAACTTTCAGAATTGCTTTTCTGCTTTTTCTGCTCAACTGCTATTTTTAGCAAGTTTGCATTTGAAGTCGTGGGAAGACAGAAATTTATGGGAAGGTTCAGGATGGAAAAATACACAGTCTGGTGAAAGAATCAGGTGAAGATCATTCACGACTTGAAAGTTATTCAAGTTCCAATTTCTGCTTTTTGCCCTGAAAAACCTTCCGAGCTCAGTTTGAGGCACCAAACGATCCCGGATGGGCCTGAAAATTTGCGGAAACACCAAAGTAGTCTGCCAAAGGCCTACTTTGTGGAAAATCGTCTTTTCGAGAGCTTTCCGAAAAGGTATTATCATTGAAGATCCGACGGTCGGATTAAAAGTTATGGCTGCCAGAAGTTGGTGCATATTTTAGAAATATGCTAATTTTCAACTGTGAATTTAAACTTGAATTTCAAATTGTAATTTTGGCGCCAAACCGTCAAATATTATCTCGAAGGTTGTTTTTGGTTCCAAACCTAAATGGGTCTATTTAGGGGCTTGTTTCTGATTTTGGGTAACTTTTTGGGGAAAGAAGTTCGCATGTGTGAAAGGGGATCTGGGTAATTTTCTGTAAGTCTGTAATTTGCATGTAATACAGAGCTTGGGGATTTGAGATCCTCTGCATGTAAGAAGTTCAATATTTATGAATAAAATATTATTCTCTGTTTTGTGAGTGTATTTCTGTGTCTCGGGTTAGCTCCCTCGTCAAAAATCTAGAATACAGAGTTGTCATCCACCATCCTTGGGGACATGCACCTTTAGATTTCTTGACTAAACAAAGAACAAAACTTCGTTCCCCAACAAAGTCACCAAAAATCTGTTAGTTGATAGATTTGTCTCCACAAATAATGAAATATAATGACTCAGTTGAGTCTAGAAATGAAGACAATTATGCAACCAATTTAGCTAGGTAAGTTATGAATTAACTTCCCTTTGAATTTTAATAAGGTGCAACTCCATCTTATGATGTAATTTGGTTTTTAAGGGTATGCTTTCGACCAAAAATCCAAAAAGGTAAAACTAACACATATGCGATTGGTAAAATCTAAATAAAGGGAGAAAAAAATGATACATAGATCACCCACTTCGTACCCACGAATAATAACCGAGAGAATGAAAAATAATTAATTTTTCAATAAATGGGTTAATTATAACTCAAATATTCTATAATAAACACATGCATAACTTGATATACTAGAAAAGATATCAAAGAAATATTGCAAAGAATGCACAAAAATTCTATAATATGAATACAAAAATTTAGATAAACAAAAAGATTGAAAATATAGCCTTTAATTCTCCGATGTGAACAACAATTTCATGGACTCATATGTCTCTATAAAAAATATTATGTTTGAAAAGAAAAAAATCTGATATTCTCTCTCCTCCCAAAACTAAATAATAATCCTTGCTTCTTTCCTATTTTTGAAATAAATAACACCCCCTCCAATGACCCCCATTTTGGTTCCCCATAACTATTTCATTAAAACTACTTACAAAACAAAAGAAACTTTTCACCTTCCCATGGACATAATGTTAAAAAATGAATTTAAAACATTATATATACAAACTTTATAGTTGGAATTAAGATGCTTTGACTTGAAATTGATGTCCTCAAAATATAGTTATCCAAATTCTCAAGAAGCAAATGCAATTAATCATGAGCATCTTCTTGCTGCCATTTTTTGAAAGAGGATGGCATGTTCTCTGTTTCACTTTTTTTCATAGCGAAACTATAACTATATAGTAAAATTTTATCAATCAACTTTCCATCAAATGTCATTTGAACCTTCATGCATGTATTTGGACATCCTTTTTTCCCAAAATATTTGTCACTTTCATCATAGCAATCTTGCATAGAAAAATGGTTGTGCTTGGACAGCTCAAAAGTCACCTTGCATGGCAGATTTATCTTGCACAATAATTATAGAGCAATTTTTCATGACAAAAATGCTAACTTATGCATCAAGGTTATTGAATTTCCCAACAAATATTGCATTGCATAGAAAAATAAATCACTTTAACTAAGTATTTTTGTCTTGTGTAGAAGCTCCAAAAAACCACAGATACCATCATTAACATAAGGAAAACACAATACTATTAAACTCACTGATAATTCAATCAAATTCTACCTTCGTTGATGAAAAAAATACCATAGAAAAACTTGGCATTGATAATAGTAAGTTTCGACTAATGTCTGTTAGTTCCATGAAAAAATCAATTATGAAATAAAGAAACTTCTCCAAAAGAATTCATTTCTTTCGTGACAAAACTGTAGTATTGAAAATCTACTCCTTTACATTTTCACACTATGTTTGTGTTAATTTCTTATAACCCAGCTATGGATTAATTGCACAATAAATTCATAGAATATAATCAAATATCTGATTTATAAAAATTAATACATTGGGTTAAATAATATCTAATAACATTGGAAGAAAAAATAACAAGAATCCAATCACAAAAATACAATAACACAAAATTACCCAGGAAACTTCAGAATGGGGAAAAACCTACAAATGTTGGATCTTCTATTTAGCCTAACAGCAAGCTTTTCTTTTGAAAATACAATACAAGTTTTCTACAACAATCTTACATATATAGAGCTTGGTTTCTTTACTCAACATGCAAGACAAAAAACTTTCCTTGCATTCTTTGGCTTTAAATCACACATAAAATCACTCTCAGTCTTATCTCAACCTCACAAACCAGAAAAATTCTATTAAAGAATAAAAAATCCTATTGTTGTTGAAAATCCAACTTGAATTGCTTTAAAGCATCTCCAACTTGAGTTGTTTTAAATATATTTAAAGAATATCCAACTTGAGTTGCTTTAAAAAAACTTCACACACACCTTTCAAGCTACTGAAAATCAACACTCCCTCTTAGCGAGGAAGGTGTTTTACACAACACTCAACTTATGCCTGAAGAATTCAAACTTACTCTTCATCAAGGCCTTTTTCAAGGTATTTACTATCTATTCATCCATAGGAATGTAATGGAGCTTCACTATCCCTTTCTCCACACAATCTCTAATAAAGTGGTACTTGATCTCAATGTGCTTTGACTTGTCATGAAATACTGGATTCTCAAAGAGTTTGATACAACTCTGATTATCATAGTAAATGACTCTAGGATCTAGCTCCTAATCAAAGAGCCCAACTAGAAGTTTCTGAAGCCAGATAGCCTCACATGTAGCCATATTGGCTTCCATATACTTGGTCTTTGCAGAGCTTAGTGCAACTAACTTTTGTTTCCTACTATACCAAGAGACTACTCCTGATCCAAAACTAAAATTGCACCTTGAAGTGCTCTTTCAATCAGCTGTAGTACCTACCAATCTACATCGGTAAAACCCTTGAGCTTCACTCCATCCTTCACAGCTATCCAATGCACATGTTTAGTTTCCACCATAAAATAACTGAGTGAGTTCATTGCAAAACAAATGCCTGGCCTAGTGTTGACTAGATATATAAGAGATCCTATCAACTATCTATATAAAATTAGGTCCAATACTTTTGATCTTGAAGCATCGATCTTCTTCCAATTAGTCACAAGTGGTGTTGACATAGGCTTACAGTTCTCCATCCAGAATCGCTTCAAGATATCAATTAAGTACTTCCCTTGTCCAAGGAAGATCTCTCCCTCTTTCTGCCACAACTCCAATCCTAGAAAGTAGTGAATCAACCCCAAGTCCTTCATCTCAAAATCTCCTACAAGATCCTACTTGCAGTGTGCTATGAGCTCCTCTAACCCTGTGAGAAATAGGTCATCAACATATAACACCAATATGAGTTCACCCTTCATTTGAACATAGTACAAGTTTGGATCCACCTCACTCTTGATGAAGCCCACACTTTGCAAGTAACTACCGATATGTGAATACCATGCCTTGGGAGAATGCTTGAGTTCATACAGTGCTCTTTTTAACTTGCATACATGAGAATCCCTCCCACGTGCATCAAATCCTTCTGGTTGCTCTATGTAAATATCTTCCTCAATCACTCCATTGAGGAAGGCCATATTTACGTGCACCTGGTGAATCCTCCAACCCATCTAAGTTGCTAGAGAAATGATAGCTCTTATCGATGAGTACCTAGCTACTAGAGTGAAATTCTCATCATATTCAACTCCTTCCTTCTGAGAAAACCCCTTAGCGACAAACTAGGATTTGAACTTTTCCACACCACCATTTGCAACATGCTTAATCTAATGCAACCATCTCGAACCCACCACAGACTTATGTTCTAGTCATGGTACTACCTCCCACACACTATTCTTCATGATGGAAGAATACTCTTCCACCATGGCATCTCTCCACACTTAGTGCTTGGATACCTGAAAGATGGAAGGCTCTACTTCAATTAATTCACTCATAAGTACCACATACTCAGAATAACATGTGAGAACCTTTCATTCTCTAACTAAATCCTATGGATCACCAACATATTCTTAGGCCTATCTTAGTGTTTGCTCAACTGCCATGTTTCTCCTCTTAGTAATAGGAATCTAAGGCTAAGAAATTATTTGTTCCTCCTTCTAATCACCTTGCTTGGCCTACTTGATCTGCTCTCTAGCTTGTGTGACTAAATATTGAGGAATTTTTGCTTCCTCAATCTTGGGTGATTTCTCCCCCTCATTCATCAAGTTGCTAGACTTCTGAAGAGCCCTCTCTTCCTCGAAGTTCACATCTCTATGAACAACTATTTTCCTAAGAGTAGGAATGTAAACCCGATAAGCCTTAGAAGTTTCATTGCACCCAACAAGAATACCCTTCTATGTAGTAGGTTCCAACTTGGTTCTCTTCTCAATAAGAATGTGACAATACACAAGGCATCCAAAGATGTGAATGTACCCCAAATCTGGTTTCTTACCAGTGAATGCCTCTTCTGGAATCAACATGCCCAACACTTTGTGAGGGCTCCTATTCTACAAATACATAGTTGTATTGCAAGATTTTTCCCATAAGAACCAAGGTTGATCCTGATCATGAACCATGGCCTTGGTTTCTCCAACTATAGCCCTATTTTTCCATTCAACAACCCCATTTTGTTGTGGGTTGTATGAAACTGTCAACTCTTTCTTGATACCTCCCTGAGAGTATAAATGTTTGAAGGAATTTGATGTATAATCACCTCCATTTTCAAACCTCAGTGTCTTGATCTTCTTCCTATTTGGTTCTCCATGAGAGCCTTAAAATCTTTGAACCTACTAAAGACCTCATCTTTATTCTTCATGAAATATATCCACGTCTTCCTAGAGAAATCATCAATGAAGGTAACATAATACTCATATCCATTCAAGGATGTTGTTGACATGGGCCCACACACATTTGAGTGTAAAAGATCAAAATCCCTTTAGATCTAGTGTCACTACTTGGAAAATTGGTCTTGGTATATTTCCTAAGAGCACAACCTTTACACACTTCATGCTTTTTTATCTTCATCTCGAGCAACCCCATCACTATTACCTTGGGCAACCCCATCACTATTTCCTTGAGAATATTAAGTGCTCCATGGTGAAGGTGAGCCATCCTCATGTGCCACAATTCTCTTAGCCCTTTACAACTACTAACCAATGCATGTGCTAGTTCAAACTATAATTGAAACAAGCTGCCATGCTTGACTCCAATCACTTTTGCAACCTTGGAATCCTTGGGATGAATATAGAATTTTCCCCTCTCAAAGGTCATGATGTAACCCTTGTCTTCCAAAGTAGAAACTAAGATTAAATTATTTGTCATGCTAGGGACATACAACACATGCTCCACCAAAAAGGGTTTTCTAGACTCCCTCCAAAACTTGAAAGTGTCAATACTAGTTGCATGGTACTTCTCATTATCTCTGAGCTCAATATAGAAATCCAGCTTCTTCTCCTCCAACTTAGTGAAACATTCTCTAGATCTCGTCATGTGGCAAGAAGCCCCATTGTCAATATACCATACCCTATTGGAAACTGAACTTGAGAGATAGGAAATGAGTGAAAACTCATTCTCAAATCATGATGCAAAATCTTCCACCTCTACTCTAGCAGCAATTTGCTTCTTCTACTTGCCCTTGTTTTTCTTATTTGGACATTGACTAGCATAGTGAACTATCTGTTGGAAGTAAAAACATTTTATCTTGCTTAGATATGTCTTCTTCCCACTCTTGGAAGAAGAACCTTTCATTTTCCCTTTATTAGATTTATGCTTATGCTTGCTTGCAAGATCAATATTTTCTTTGTCTTGACCCTTCTTCATTTGATCTCCTCGATGAGCATCTTCATCAATCTCCTCTTGAAAAAATAATCCCAAAGCCTCATCCAATCAGGTAGTCGATCTTAGCTGACAAAATACTTGAGAAACACTTCCCAGTGCTTTGAAAAACTATTCAAGGCTATACATACCAACTCATCTTCATAAATCATCTCTCCAATAGTAGCATCTCATCCCTAACCTATGTTAGCTTGGAAAAGTGTAAGGTAGGGGGACCTCCACATGCAAGGCCCCAGGTCATGAAGGGTTAAGATGTAGAAAGCTACCCTAATTTACCTCAGCTAAATGCAATGTTTAGGGTATGGGGATGAGAATGATGAGGACTATAAAGTCCTACAACCAATTTGCAATCTTGAGTTTCGAAGAGGGACTAGGCGAGCCAATTTCCAGGTTCAACACTACACCTCAGGGAGCTCTCTGCCCAAGGATGCAAGCACAATCCTTGGACGATAGTGTGGCATGCTGGAATCTCTAAAGTGCACGGATGTCCATATGGTCAGACAACAGAAGAGACAAGGTCAAACCTTTTAAAATAGGCTAATGACCTAGCTAACTATTATTAAAGGTCCAAAATAATGTGATTAAATGAATGAAATATTCTCTAATATGATAAAGTAAGAATGCAAGAGTAAGGGTGGCAAGAAGAATCTCACAAGGGAACTCATTTGCCAGCTAGCTCCTTGAAAGAACATCCACCTACACACAGAAATAGAGAAAATGTTGGGTGGCTATATAGGGGCATGCCTTAGTCATACACCCATTTAGGTGTTTCCACCTCTATAGAAAACCAAGGAAATGAGATAAAGAAATAATGTAGTAAAGAGCACAAAAGCACTACAAAATAGTAAAGTGCTAACTAATCAAAGTGATAGAAGGAAAGGAAGGGAAGCTTACCACCTCCACCAAGAGCACTCAAGGCTACTTGGGGGAGAACATGAGAGTACTTGAGACTTTGCTTCAATGGTGTTTCATTCCCAACTTTCTCTACCAAAGTGATGGAGTGTTGTTTTTGTTGCAATGGAGTGCAAGAATGCTGATAGAAAGCTTGAAGTGAATACAAAGGAGTTTTTTGAAGCTTTTGTAGTGATTTTAGAAGATGAAATGTTTTTTGAAGGAGTGAATTTGAAGAAGGAATGAAAGAAACAACCATATTCAGGTTGGTCAACCGAAGGGTTCATTACAACTTGACTCCCAATGAGAAGTGTTCCTTTGTAGGTTCAGTTGTAGGAATCTACCAGGGATGTAAGTGTACCGCACATATGTATGCACGTCGTGTGGGCATCCCTAATAGAAACTCCTCTATCAACGCTCAAAACAAGTGCCAAGTGGGATGCAAGCAGCGAGCTTAGGTAGAATTAAGCCTCTAATATTGGTTTTCTAAAGTGGAGAAGGAAAAAAAGGGGATTTACACATGGGGTGAAAATTCACTCCTATACAACAAGTAAGAGGTCTCACTCTCACCTTTGGACATCTTGGAGTTATGCATTTTTTCCTTCAAATATTCTTACAACTCTAATAGTCACTCTGATAAAGTTTTACGAGTATATCCCACATCTCCTAAGTGGTGTCTTTCCTGGATAAATGAGGAATTAAATGATCTCTTACTCCATCCAAGATAATCCTCTTAGCCTTGGCCTCTTCAATTTCATAAGAATCCAAAGCAACAGGATTATTTGTTGGTGGTGTCACTTATCTACTAGAATAGATTTGTAGCCTATTATCCATGAGAATAGATGTAATCCAAACCTTCCACTACAATAAGTTAGACGCACCTTAAAGCCTATCCTCGTATCAAACACTGGTTGCCATAACCACACAAAAAAACTAGAGACAAAATTCTAAATTTTTTTCTTGAAATCTGTGTCACAAATCTTGGCTTCGTATTCAAAGTTTTGAGGTCTGGTACCATGTTAATTTAGATTATAAACTAGCAACAGATTAATTGTACAATAAATTTATAGAATATAATCAATATCTAATTTATAACAATTAATACATTGGGTTAAATAATAGCTAATAACAACAGAAGCAAAAATAACAAGAAGCCAATCACAAAAAAAACAATAACACAAAATTACCCAGGAAACCCTAGAATGGGGGAAAACCTACAAATGTTGGATCTTGTATTAAGCCTAACAACACACTTTTCTTTTGAAAATTCAATACAGGTTTTCTACAACAATCTTACATATATAGAGCCCAGTTGCTTTACTTAGCATGTAAGAAAAGGAACTTTCCTTGCAATATTTGGCTTTAAATCACACATAGAATCACTCTTAGTCTTATCTCAACCTCAAAAACCAAAAACATTCTATTAAAGAATAAAAAATCTTGTTGTTGCTGAAAATCCAACTCAAACTACTTTAAAGCATATCCAACTCGAGTTGCTTTAAAACAACTCCACACACAACTTTCAAGCTACTAAAAATCAATAGTTTGGGTCCCTTAATAAATTGGACTTAATTAAGCCTCTAATTGGCCTAATTATACATTGAAAAGCCTAATTAATCTCATTTTCACAAAAAGGAAACTTGTATTAAATAATTGAAAACATTAACTAAATCACCATGGAAATTGGGTGTCTTGGATTTAGGTCCTAAGAGTCATTTTCCCTAGGGCGAATGGGTCCCCCTTAAGTTTAGGATCTCAATTTTTAATATTTTTTTGATGGAATATTTATGATTCAAATTAAAATTATAATTTTCATCCTTTAATGTTTAATTGTTAGGAAATTATAAAATTACCTATAAATACAAGGTCTCTTTATCATTTCAAATCTTAGAATTTTCAAGAGATCAATTCATATAGAAAATATTATTGTCGAAAGTGTTCAAGAGCATATTTATCAGTCTTCTAGAATAGGTGCCCTTTTCCCTTGATTTCAAAGGGGGGGAGTAGTTTGGAGAATATTTTGGATATTTTTGGCATGTTGCCATCAATGACAAAGGGGAAGATTGTTGGATGTTTGAGGAAGTTTTTCATTGATGATGTTGTTTGGTAACATGAGGATGGAAGGTACATAATGATGTCTTGCAGTGTTGTCATTGATGTCAACATTGCTGCAAATCATTTTGATTATATATAATAGGTTTTGTAGTGTTAAGGAAGACATTTGTGCATGATGATTTGGTTTGAAAAGATTAGTTTTGTGGAAAATTGGTTAAGTGTCAAATTTTCCAGTTCAGTATAAATGGGCATTGGTATTTGGGTCTACACCACTCTGCAAATGAAGATATAATTCTATGCTTCTAAAATTATTTTGGTAGATGTTAGATGTATTTAATTCCAAGATTTAATATTGGTTGCACAAATAGTTTAAGATTTATGAGTTGCAGAGTTTGACTTGGAAATTCACAGTTACTTTATGTACAACATAGTTGTGTGGGAAATTCTACATTTCTCCTAAAATGATCTTTTGCTTTTTCACTTTTGAGTATAAGTTTCCAGATGGCAATAGACCATGTATTCTAAATGGATTCAAGTTTTTAGGTCTACATGTTGAGATGGTGATGCCCAGTTGAAGGTTTTTGCTTTAAAGTGTTATGCAAAGTTGACCTAATATGTTTGAAGTTATGTGAAGGTTAAATATGTATTTTTGTCTTATGTGGGATCAATTATAAGTCCATTCCAACCTATTGCAAGTTGTTTTTAGTTTTGAATTGTAGCTTGTTAGATGTATGAAATTTTTTGAGCTGACAAGTTATATTTTGGGTGTTGCATATAATTAGGATGACCTAATTCTACATGTGATGTAGATATATAAGTTGGATTGTTTTCAGAGTTTTTATGTAAGGTGTGTGATATGTGATGATAAGATGTGAATTTGATAAGATCATTTTGAAGTGAAGGTACGAATGTTAAGTTGAAGATTAGAATTGTGTGAATGAAGAGTGAGGTAAAGTATTGAATTAAGAATAGATAGAGATTGTTATTGTGCTTCAATGAAACTATATTCATACATATGTTAGATGCAGTTGTAATAGTTCAAAAATAGGCTATCAACCACCATCTCTCTTCTATCTTTTTCCCTATGGATAGTGAGTCCACCTATAGTGATCATTTCTATAAATATACTATAACCGGTTGTAATATATTGTGAATAACCCTCACTATCATTTTTTCCATTTTGGGTTTTCCACGTAAAAATATTGGTGTTCATGTGTTATGTGATGTTGTGGATGTTTCATGCTTTCTTTCCTTAATACAATTGAATATACATTAGTGATTTTTGTTTAATTTTTTATTGGTTTAAGAGAATAATGATTCACCCCACCTCTTAGTATTTTGAGTGTTCAACAATACCAACTTGTAAAGTAAACTCAATTTAGTTGATTAAATTTTTATTGAAGAAAACATCATTTATGTGATAAAAATTAATTCACTATAGTAATATTAAGCAATGTTCTATGTCTAAGTATATAATAAGTTTTTATATTACCAATCATAAGGATTATCATACATTTATCCATAAATTACACATAAATGTAGAATACTTGGTGCAGTCATAGATGGAGAGTTTAGAAAGAACTTTCCAACAGTGCATATTAAAGTCAACATAACAAAAATAACAAAAGAAAATATGCTAAAAACATAGATATATATTGAATTGGAAATATTACATGCATCATATGCCTCATGGGTGAATATCCAAGGCTCGTAGGCCTTCCACAAAGGGAATTCAACATCACAACTAGCCAAGGGCCTTATTACATTCCCACAACTAGGTAGGTCATAATATCTAAACTCTAATAATGAAATCCTAACTAGCTCCCTTCCTATGATTTCCAAATGATTTTAAATATTATTCTCTAGCTCCAACAAAGGTTCATGTTAGCCTTAAGGATCTACGAGCCTCATAGATGATCAAACATGAAGGTTAGTCTTAAAACATGAAAGATAATTCCTTGCTAAAATGAAATGAATTTCAGATCTCTAAGATAGATCCCATTGGACCCAAAATTCTTGTATGATGTCTCATTAAACTTTGCATGCTCTGGAATAGGTATGCACTATGATATCTAGACTAGGTTGGCCCCAAATTCTCTGACTACATATTACTATGAAATTGTGAGAGCAATAACTTTTGATAGACGAATGCAAATGATCTAAAATCTAGATATGATGTAGATGATCTCAGGTCAGTGCTATATCCTACTCTATGAGCTAAGAAGTGATAATTCAGTGAAATACAAAATGAAATGTTGAAATTGTTACAAACTAGAATGTAAGAAAATAAATAATTTTGTTTAGATAGGATTGCTTTACAACCATGGATTCTTCTACATTAGACACCTGACATTGTAAGAAATGTGAGACCCCCACTTTACATGGGCTAGAGGAAAACCAAAATGGTCCACCTTAGCCTGAGAAATCCATGATGAATCCTCCATTAGTCTACCTTTCCACTTCACTAGATATTCTTTGTACTTCTTGTTCCTGGTGCTCCTTTTGGTTCTATTATCTAAGATTTTCTCAATCTTGTCTTATTCAAGATGTGGTAACTGCTCCTCCACTCCAACTTCTTTATCACATCCATTTGACTATCCTTCATGGAACTCATAGATATTTACAATATTGAAAATAGGTGATATACCAAGTGTCTCCAGTAACTCCACTTCATATGCATTTCTGGAATCAAACTTCCTTAGAACCTTGCATGGTCAAAACTTTCTCATCTTCAACTTATTATATGTTCCTACTAGAAATATTTGATTTCATAGTTATGCCATTACTTCATCTTCAACTTATTATATGTTCCTACTAGAAATATTTGATTTCATAGTTATGCCATTACTTCATCTTCAACAAAAAGCTCCTTATGTCTATTGTGCTCATCTAAATTTTCCTTATATTTATTGTTTGTGAACTCCAAATGCTTTTGAACTTTATTATGCAATGTCTCCATGAAGTTTACAAACTATTTTTCCTATGCACTCCTATTATTCTCCATAATGATGTCTCTTAGCTATGCAACTCCTCTCGGATGTACTCCTATCACAATCTTAAATGGTGTCTTCCCTATACTCTGATTCAATGAATTATTGTATGCAATTTTTTCTTGTAGTAGAACTATTTCCCAATTTCATACCTTATCTAGATAATAAAATATCTTAACAGGTGTGAGGACCAAAATCAGCACTGAACAAAGATTTATGGATATGTGTTAAATCTATCAACTTTAAACAAATGAGATAAAATACCTCCCTATGAAATTGTTGAGAAAACATAAAGGCAATAATGGCATTATCAAAGTAACGTAAAATCATAAGCACTATAAGTATAAAGTCTATTCCTAAGCTACTCAAGCATCATCCCATAGGGGGATTGGTGCTACTTTGATATGAAAAGCAGCCCTTTCCCAACCCCTTTAGATAGATAAGCTAAATGATAAAATGTTTAGAAGATGGAGTGGATGGGAAAAATCCCCTCTCAATTTAAGAGTGTGACTTTGCAAGAGATTGTGGAGATTGTGGAGGATTTGATGAAGAAAGAAGCCTTTAATTTATAGATTTTCAATTGCTAAGAATGATCAAGAGGGAGCAATGTGGGATCAAAAATAGGCCAATGAAAAGAGGCCACTTGTCAACTTGTGAATGGTTCAGGAGTGTGCAAGATTTGGGAAATGTGCCCAAGAGAGGGAAATTCAAATTTGAAGTTGTGATATAAATGTTGAGTTTGACTTGTGCAAGGGACATGTAAGAGCCATGTAAGAGCTCATAAATGACTTGTTGGATGTACATGTCCACTTGTTTCTGAATTCAAACTTGAGGGAATATTCCTCAAAGATGCCATGTTGAGTGAAAACGTTGATTTTAATAAATCAATAAATTGATTTATTTGTGCAAGTGGGAATATCTAGAGGATGTAATGGGTGGTTAGGTTAGGCTAATTAGGATTAGATTAGCTTAATGATGATTAGATGATTTTGACTTATTTGATTTAAATACTTTGATTTATTTAAATCAAAAGGGATGGGAAATGTATTTTGAGATTTTAATTAAATAAAGTTTGATTTATTTAATTAAAGGATGATGTGAGCCGTTGATTTATTTAAATGAATAACCTTAAGACTAAAGACCTTATTTACCTAGTGAATGGATTTTTTGCATTTGATTTATTCAATGAGCAGATGAACGCGAATTGGGTGCACAATGTTAATTACACGTGTCTATATTTTTCCCCTCTTTGAAGCAATGTACTTGTTGCATGGTTCAAAGAATAAACTTGTCAGAATCAAAATTCAATTTTTTTTTAATTTTTCGGATGCCCCAGTGGAAAGAAGTGCACTAGTACATTGCCCCCTCTAGAGATCGAGCGAAAAGATTCAATTTGAAGGTCGATCTCGCGATGAAGAGGTTCAAACTGGATGGTTATGGATGATGATGCAAATGAGATGCATTTAAGATGCTTAGAATAACAAATCTATATTATCTTAAACAACTTAAATGATGGTATGATGTGATGATGGATGAGATGGATGATGTGATATTCCATGATTATGCAATGGATGTTTTATGAGATGCTTAGACTAATAGTTCTATATTACGATGATGAACATGCATGTTAGATGATATACAGGATGCTGATGATTTGTGGGTGCAAGATGGATGCACGATGGATGCATTGGTGATGCTGATGTTAGTGCAAAAATGAGATGATGACAAGAGGATCCCACAAGTCCATGATCTGATTGGACTTTATTAGAGATGATGATGATGATAGATGATGATGATGATTTTCTTATCAAGGATTGGGATTTTAAAAGGGCTACTTACCTTATGTTTGATAACACATGTAGATACGATGCATCAAGGTATAAAGAACTAGGATGGAGTTGTACCTAGTACAATGGACTTTGACTCGACAAATAGATAGGAGCATTCTTGTTCGCACTTGACATACGGAAAACCTTGCTAGGATGTACCCAACAAAGAAAGTATTTGCCAAGTTATTTTACAAGAACATCCAACAAGCACAACAGACAAAAGGATAATAATCATTGCCCCATTCCTATATCTCTAAATCCCTCGTTCAGATATCATCGAGAGGTCCTTGGAATGAGCCCAATAAGATAAATCAAAAGAAAAGATCAAGTACGCAAACAAGCCAATTTTCTTCATACCTTTAGCCAAAGGAACTTGTTTTGATAGGATAAGAATCCAAAGTGATATCCAAAATGATGCCCATTGTCAGAATGATATATCCTAGGACATGCATTGTATAGGATGATGATAGGTTGATAAGTTGATTGATAGGCTGTTGATATAAGGTTGACTGACATGTTTGAAAATGATCAAGAGTTTGATTTTGTGTTTAATAGTTTGTTGCTTCGATTTTGATTTTATGTTTGAAGCTTGCTTTTACTGATTGATGTGCTTGTTTCTATTTGTTTTTCCAAAGGATGAAGGTGATGATCAGTTTATTATGGATGACTGATTATTGCGGGTGCAAGCGAGATGAGATAGATGGATTTTTTCAAATATTTGGGTGTTTTTGATGTTTTGAAATGTTTAGAGACTTTTTTTGGGTTTTGTGGATTTTTCAAATGTTTTTGGATTTTGATGTTTTGTGATGTTTTTGGGTTTTGTTTCTTTTGAATGTTTTCAGATTTTGATGTCTCGGGGGCTAATTAAAGATGAGCCTTGCCCACGTTTAAGCTCAGAGATGACGTAGTTCAGATTCTATGTTTTTGATTTTTTTGTTTTTGAATTATTTTTGGATTTTGATATGATTTGGATGTTTTTGGATTTCACATGATTTTGAAATTTTGGATATGGATATGTGTGATGATATCAGTGCTCTATTTGGGGATTTTGCTAAAAAACCAAGCTAAGGTTGATTGATTAGATTGACAGATTGATGATGATGACATTGTTGAGGATACACAACAATGCAAGGATAGTGTTTAAGCAACACAAAGATTATGATGGATATCCCAAGATGACGACAGATTGATGATGATAATAGTGTTGAGGATGCACAACAATGCAAAGATCAGGATTGATGATTATAACATTGTTGAGGATACACAACAATGCAAGGATAGTGTTAAGCAACACAAGGACATCCCAAGGTGATGAGTTTTTTAATTGGATTTGATTGATCATGATTGATGAAGCTTGATTTTGGGAAATAAAGTTATTTGAATGATTTGATGTGACATCTGAAGGGTGTGTTAGATGCAGCTGATATTGATTGTTTAGATTGATGTTTTATGAATGATGAAGATTGATATGGAATTTCATCTCGTTAAAATATGCCATGGGATAGTGATTTGAATTTTGGATCACAAATCCTTTGACCAATTTTCTCACAAATCCTTTGACCAATTTTCTTTCATGTTTTCCAATGTTTAGATTGCCACATATGTTGGAGGATATAGATCAAGATGTAAATATTTTCCACTAGTGTCTAGAAATGTATGAAATGTGATGGGTGGATGCTCGGATAGGTGTATGGATGGATGGATATGGTAAGTACGCTAAGGATGCCAAGGATTATCTTGTGATAAGATAAGGTGTTTGAATAAAGAATGTTGATTTGGATAATGCTTCATGGCTTAGATAATGCTGAATAGGATAGGATCAATGAAAATAACCCATGTAAAGATGTTTACCATAAGAAAGCATAAAGTGTGCCCCAAACTTCCATCAAGATCAAGATAACTTGGATGATGGATGCAGATGGATGAAAATGGATTGGATCAATGGCTTATGGATGAATGGATTTATTATGGATGACATGGATGGAATCTTCGATTTATTATGGATGGGGTGAGATGCTTCCTCCTGAACTGGTGCACATAGATGCTCAATTCTACACATGATGCCTGCTTTCTAGGTTTTCATCATGGACTTTCCCAAAGTGCCGCCCATGCGGTTTTCACTAGAGGATGATTTTTCTCTTTACTATTTTCAATAATTTTCCTGATTTTTTTTTAATTTTCATTTTTTTTTATTTTTTTTATTTTTTCGAAAGATTTTTAAGCTCATGCTGAATCACAAGTTATTGCTGATGTAGATTCCCCTGTCATAATGTGCCATTGATATCCTGCTTGAAGAAGTTGCTTTGCTAAGATACATGCAC
This sequence comes from Sequoia sempervirens, assembly GCA_007258455.2. NCBI lineage: Eukaryota > Viridiplantae > Streptophyta > Pinopsida > Cupressales > Cupressaceae > Sequoia > Sequoia sempervirens. The sequence continues at coordinate 231,637,172 of VDFB02271358.1, forward strand.
TTGAATACAACTTTTGGGATTCTTGATCTGCTTCATTGGTATCAGGGTTAACTTTGTCTTTGTGCGTACATTGTGATAGAGTTCCTTCAGAATCCTTATGATGAAGGGTTGTTGCCAATACATGGTCAATTTTGGAATTGGATATCATGTGTGGAGGTGTGGATGGAGTGTATTTAGGGATCATATAATATGGATTGGTTGACAACTTGGAATCTTTGACTCTCCAAACTTGGGAAGATGAGCAATGATGGGTGGATACGGAAGTGTGCATGGAATTAGGACCAACTGCTTGATACACTTTGTACATTGCTTGAAAAGCCTACTTTTTCTTTTGTGGAAATCTTTGATGGATACTCTTCCCATTTTTATTTTTCCCCATAGTTTCTTTGATTGATGGAGTTTGATAGGGATGATCTTCCTTTGTACTTTTTTATATCCATTTGTATTTGATTAGTCCGATATGCTTCTTAGCTTCTTTTTCTTTGATAACATCCTTTGTGCTTTGATTCAAATCTTTCTTTTGACGTTGATCCCAATTCATGGATGGGATGATAGGTGGATGATGATTCATGACATGGCTGTTTGTAGTATTGACACTAATTTCATCATAAGGACTCTTTGTGCTCCCTATGTTGACATTTGCTTGAGACGAAGTTTCCCCAAATATGGTAGAAGTAGTACCTTCATGATTTGATTCTACCTATTCCAGCTCTTGTTTAGAATGCATTCTCTGATAAATGACCATTGTAGATGATGTTATTGGAATTTGTTGCTCTACTGACTTTGAAATATAATGTTTTGTCTGTCCTGTTTCCTTGAGTCGATACTACTGGATATCTTCATACATGATTTCCTTAGTATGAATTTGGGATATATCTGATCTTGATGTTGATAACTTAGTTTGACTGTAGGAATTAATAATCTACTTCTTTTTGTGTAACAAAATATTTTTCTAGATGAAGATCATCTATGTGTTCATCTAAAGAAAGCATCTCATGGGTAGATGGAGTATGTACTATGTGGATATGATCATCATTTGCAACATCTTGTATAGATAGGAGATTGTCCATTAGATCATTATAGTAGATCTCGAAGATACAAATTCTTGATCTTGAATGATTTTGGAGTTGCTTTTGACATGCTTTGGATCAAGTTCTTGACATGGGTCAGTTTCAAAGAATGGATTGCTTATAAAAGGTTCTTGTATGTCATCATTAGACATGGTAAGTGGTTCAATATCATCAAGTGTCAAGTTTAGGGTTCCTTTAGTATATGTAACCATGAGGTCAAAGGGGATCAACATGTCTTGGAAAGGACCATTGCTAGACCTTGGTGAAAGATGTTGATCATGCTTTGGGATGAATTCTTGAGATATGTCCTCTAACTTATAAGGTGATGTAGAGACATTTTCAACATGATAATAGGTCAACCAATCATGCATTATGTCAATAGGATCAAATAGTCCTAACACTCCTTGAAATAGATCACTAAAAAGTGGCTCTTGATGTATGGTGAGTTGATCATCGGGTGGGGTGAAAACATCTTCAAGGGTCTCATTGATGGATAGGTTTTGAACATTATTTTCAACAATTGCGATGGAGAGATTGTGAATGTCTTCAACCATTGGGTCAAGTGATGTTGACATTTCTTGAATTGGATCATTGTTGGGTATCGTTGGCGTATTTTGATCACGATTGAAAAGTGACTCTTGAACTATGTTGATTTGATCTTCGGATGAGATAGAAACATCTCCAATGTGTTCTTTGATGGATAGATCTTGATTAATGCTTTCAGTAATTGTCATGGGGAGATTTTCAATGCTATCATTAGTGGTTGAATGTTCATCAGTATCCCCAATAATTATTATTTTCATGTTTGTGCTTGTGTTTGTTGGGTAGCTTGAGAGGCTTGGGTAGCTTGGGTAGCTTGAGCGGTGTGGGTAGCTTGAGCAGTTTGTGGAGCTGCCTAATATTGTTGAAGTGCTTGTTGGTAGGCTTGATGTGCTTTTAGTGCGATGTTACAATATTGACTCATTGCACTTCATTTTGGTGGTAGTGGTGGTGTATTTGGAATCATGTTGGATGTAGTGATGAGTGGTTGAGATACACTTGGCGCGATCATGGTAGCGAGGGGTTGAGATGTAATGGGTGTGAGAGTGGTGGTTGGAGTGATTGAGGTGATAGGAATGGTTAGAATGACCAAGGTGATAGGTCCTTGGGAGACCACATTTTGATTTGTTGGGTTTGATGTTGCCATTTGATTAGATACCATCTATTGGTACGATATCGATGGTATATTCAAAGGATTTGATGTGATGGCTTGATTGGTGTTAGGTGGATTGATTTGGATGGAGTGATTGGTTATAGGTAAAGGGGGAAGCCCTAAACCAAGGAATTACGTTGATATGGGTAATGGTGGTGGAGATGTATCTTGGCATAATGACTCAACTATTTTGGTAAGTGTAGCAATTTGATCTCGCCAAATTTGATCTTGATTTCGATCTTGACTCCCTTGATATAGTTCATTTGGTTTTTGTTCAAGAAAATTTGGAGTGTGTACTTGTTTTTGATTTTGGACAATGTTCTAATTTGGGATGATGTTCAAATTTGGCATTATGGGTTGAAATTGAACATTGTTGATGTTGGGAATCACATTTTCTTGATTTAGGTAACTTTGATTTTGCCTGGTGTTACCTTTACTTGGAGTCATTAACATCTTGTTTGGATTTTGAACGACATTTGTATGATTTGCAAACATATTTATCCCAAATTTTTCCAGATTCATGTTTCAAAAAACTTGGTACATTCTCATTTGGCTTGTAGGGATTTGATGAGATGACGTTGTTCGTTTGAAGGCACATGCATAGGGTATTTGGTTGATGGATTTGTAGGTTTGGGCTTGGATTTAACATCAAGAAATGTGTTCCAATCTTTGATTTGGGAATACTCACACTTTTTGTGCCATTGATATTTGTAGAAGGTAATGATCCCATGTATGGATTGTATAAGTGTGAGTTTTGATAATCAATCGACGTTGTAAGGCTTTGATAGCTTAGTTGACTTGGATTACTCATGATGAATGGATCAATTTTGTATTCAATGTTGTCCTTGTGTTTTGACCTTGTTACAAAAGTGACCTCTAAGGTTCTTAGGACTAATGATGAGATGAAGGATAAAAGAGGTGAATGATATGAGTATTGAATGTTTAGGGACTTTGGATCAATGCTAGACTTAGGGCTTGATTTTAAATGTTTGATTTGGATTTGGATAATGGACTTGTAAACCCTAAGATGTTAGATGTGATCTTAGGATGAACTTGTTCAAAGGTGTGCTAATTTAAATAGAGGTATGAGAAAGGATGCATTCCCATACTCCTAACTAAACAAGGTGATTTTGATTTTGATGATTTACCCAAGTCGAGAATGATGCTTCCAAAGCTCTAAATTTGTTTGGTGGGATGGATTTTGATAAATATTTGGGATGGGTGAAATGTTTGATTTGATCCTAAATGAACCTAGGAAGGACTTGTTTACTAGGCCAAGATAGTGAAGAACATGCCTTTCTCTAAAAGTAATTCAAAATCATAAAGATCAATGTTTGTATAAAAACCATACAACCAAAAGATGCCAAGCATATGTGTGGGATCCAATTGATTCAAACTTTTCTTAATGGATTATTTTTACCAAAAACATGCACTCTTGATTAGATTTTGAATTTAGATGTCCAATGTCTAAACTTTCCCCTTATCCTGCAAAGTGTATTATGCAGAAGCCAAGGAAATTTGAGGCAAAAGTTACCTATTGTTGACCTTAGTAGGAGAAAATTGAGATGAAATCCAAATCCTTTGAAGCCTCTAAGGATACGAATCCCAAGGGAATGCAATAACATGTGATTTTTTTCAAGGATATTTTCCTCTCCTAAAGGGTTTGAGATTTGATGCACAAGTTGAATGTTGATTTTCCAATGTTTTTGATTAAAGCACTATGTTTTCAAACTAACTCATAAGCAATAACACCCTAGCTCAATTGGTACATTTTTCTTGGTGGGATTGCCTCATGCCCTTCATAGAAGATATTATTTTACATGCAACCAAGGAAAAAGTATAAAGGTATGTTAAGAGGGAAGTCTTAACCTCTATACTTTAACCAAGATTGGACATGGCAAGTAACTTCTTGGAATCTAAGTTCCAATGCACCAATTTGATAAACTCGCTCAATGGATCAATTGGTCACTATAAAACAAGGGTTCTAGTTTGGACTTTCCATTCATGGAGATTGACCCATACGATGAGAGTCCCCTTTTGGATCCATCTCGTTAGAGCCAATAGCGTGGTACTGGTGTTTACTCCAATACCCACATTTATATCTCGGTTGGAAATACTCTTGGCTTTAGAGTGTTGCTAGTTGAGTCATTCCCTTGGGTGAGTACTTTTTCCCCAAGGTAGGCCCTCTAAGATAGACAAAAGTGAATAAATTTATTCATAGTTTGATCAACCCTTGTTTAGAAACAAAGGGAGAACACATGCAATAAGTTTATCCACACTTGCAAAAGATTTTGTTCAATTTTAAACCCAAATCGAAGTGTGGAGATGATATTTTATGCAACTTAATGTCATAAAAATAATTTTGGTTCTCAAGATTGCTGTGAAGTGTGAGAGAAGTGCATACACCTTTTTAGATGAGATTACTTTGAATAAGAGATTACAAAACACAAAAAACACATGTTCATTTTAAGCCTCAAAGCAATGATGAATTCATTTTAAAAACACCAATATCAAGTGTGAAGTTGCTTGTTCAATTTTAGCCCAAATTGAAATCTAGTAGATGTCTAAGGTTCAATTTTAGTCCAACTTTGAAAGAAAATAATGATCTAGTTTGCTTAAAATAGAAAATTAAAGCATGAAATGGAAGTCCTTAAGCATTAAACAATGCTTTATAAACTTCAAATTTAATGCTCCATTCTCCAAGATTCCTCCAAAGATTGCTTCTTGCAAATGAAAATCAATTTTGCTTTGTCCTTCACCCCTTTGTTTTCCTTCATTTTCGTTCTAGATTCATTTATACATAATGATATATGTCCAACCAGTAAGCTCCACTAGTTCCACTTATTTGATTTTGTAGGCTTCAATATTATAAGGTTACCATATATTCGAGATGAAATGAAAAATATCCTAGCATGCTAATCTTGGGAACTCTAAAATCTTCTTGCTCTCGTACTTGTTTAGTAATAGCAAGTCAATATCTGTATACAAATCAAAGAACAATCACACTACCATGCTTAAAATTGCGATCTAAAGCAAACCGCCTATGACCTATGATCATGGTGTGAGGTCAGCAAAAATATATGGATTGATTTACTTCCTACCAACCAAATCAAGTCATCATTTTCTTCCTTCAGACCTGAAAAATATAGACAATCGAATATGATTCAAAATTTATGTGCCTAAATGATGTAACCCCTGACGCCAAATCTGCCTTCTTCAATGCTTTTAAGTAGGGATGTTGACTATTCTCTACTTCTAGCGTGAATAAAGAAATGCAATTAAAAAGTGTAAAGCCATATTCTACATGATCACAAGAGCTCCTCCATAAAAAAAATTAATTCATCAACGCCCCTTATATGCATGACTGCAAGTTACTACAATGATAATCAATGACCATGATTCCCAATCTGCAGATCAATAAATTGTTAGCTTTCCAATCAAACAATTTTAAGAGCAGGGAAGTTGAACTTTAAATTGTGCTTAAAGTCTTTATGATCCTCTAGAAATTGTGTGCCCTTGTGGAAGGAACTGGAGGAATGGGTTGGAGATTGCAGCAATGTCAAATCATAATTAAAGAGCGTAAGATTTGGAGGAATCAACCACATTCACAGATTCAAATAACAGGCTAGAAACAGTCAGTTAAATAAATGATAGTGCAATTTATGAAATCTCATTATTAGACCAGTATAGTGCGATTTTGATTGCTAAAGGCTAATGTATCAGTACATCCCATCAAATCACCGTGATCAAATCTACCACTTGAATGCTTTGTTCCACCCACCTCCACTCAGATGCTTTGTACTAGCCACCTCTAGTTGATGATTTATCCATAGTTGCATGGGATGGAGTTTAGGTATAGTGAAGAAATGGAGAGTTAATAGTCATAGTATATATACTATACTACATAAGGAAGAGACAAAGAGAGAAGCAGCCACATAAACCTTACTACTCATATGACATTCTAAATGATATACTATTAGCAATAATCTGATTTCCTATATAGCTCTTAAAAAAAGTTCAATACAGTTGTCACGGTTCATTTCCAACTTGAGTTTGGAGGTTTGATCATCAATGAAGGACGTGTCAAGGAGGAGTCCTTTAACTGCTGCAAGGAGATTATTTCCAGGTCTAATAATACTTATTTTATGAGTCAAAAAATGCTCAACAATTATCTGTAAATTTCTTTTTTTTAAAAACTGATTATTGGAAGCCCAAAAATATTAGCTATCCTAGTTCTTTGCAATCTATTTAATGATCTTAACATTATGTATTCAAGCAATGTCAAAAAAACATAAGGCACTTGTAACTCTATGAATTTAAATAGATTATTCTCGTACGACAAAGAGTAGAAAGAGGTGGTACACAAAAGCGCAGGCACATAGAGAGCATCACATAGGGTAGTGAGTACATAGAACAGGTGGTGAAGTGGTTGGATAGTTTGTTAGGCGGGCTCAAACAACTTCCTACATCTTTGAATTACTACGAGTCTAAGCTAGTCTTTTGCAAATATTATGAACTGAATATCATTGTTGTTGTCCTGTCAACTCAACATTTGCTACCAGTTTAAGAAAACCTTTTGATACACCTACACACAAATACCTTCACAAGCGACATATACGATGCAAGACTTGGTGAATTGGTAGGCAATAATTAAATACTTAATAAATGAGGTCTATGCCCTTTAAAAAAGAAATTCAGAAGTCTAGACCAAACTGAGACAATGTTCTTTTTAAGCAAGAAGATATGGCTAAGAGTAGGCATTTTGAATGGAAAAAAAAGAACCCTAGGATGCAAATCAAAACTAATGATGTACAAATGCAAGCAATTTGAGGGAACATATGCAAAAGTGGAAACACATAACAGGCACTTCGACTATTATAAGAAATGCTTGAAAGAGATGTCAGCTCAAGGTAAACAACACAATATCTACCAAAAAGAGATGTTAGCTTAGATTTCCAAAAGAGATGTTAACTCAAATTTCCAAGTACCTTTATAATCTAATGGCTCCATTGATCTTTGCGAAAGAAAGAAAAAATGCAGTAATGAGAATATAATAGATGACAAAGAATAGAAAATGAATCAACCAATCATTAGAAAGCAAATTTCTGTGAAATGATTTTTTATTTTCATATGAACTAAAACTAAAAGTCGTTAGCTACTCAAGGCCCTCCTTCTAGCACCATTATGTGGATGTCAAAAATTGCAAATGGTTAGCATTTTAAAACCAAACTAATAATCAACATCCCTATGAAATAACTCTACATGCTAATAATGCAATCAAAGCAACAAAGATTTAGATAGATAAATTGAAAGCATATAATAAAGCATGGAGAGAATTATATCTCATAGTGGATTGGTGCTATTATGGAAAATAGCCCTTTCCCAACCCCTTTAGATAGATAAGCTAAATGATAAAATGCTTTGAAGATGGATTGGATGGGAAAAATCCCTTCTTAGTTTAAGAGAGTGACTTTGCAAGAGATTGTGGAGATTGTGGAGGATTTGATGAAGAAAGAAGCCTTTGATTTATAGATTTTCAATTGCTAAGAATGATCAAGAGGGAGCAATGTGGGATAAAAAATAAGACAATGAAAAAAGGCCACTTGCCAACTTGTGAATGGTTGAGGAGTGTGCAAGATTTGGGAAATGTGCCCAACAGGGGGAAATTCAAATTTGAATTTGTGATATAAATGTTGAGTTTGACTTGTGCAAGGGACATGTAAGAGCCATGTAAGAGCTCATAAATGACTTGTTGGATGTACATGTCCACTTTTTTTTGAATTCAAACTTGAGGGAATATTCCTCAAAGATGCCATGTTGAGTGAAAATGTTGATTTTAATAAATCAATAAATTGATTTATTTGTGCAAGTGGGAATATCTAGAGGATGTGATGGGTGGTTAGGTTAGGCTAATTAGGATTATATTAGCTTAATGATGATTAGATGATTTTGACTTATTTGATTTAAATACTTTGATTTATTTAAATCAAAAGGGATGGGAAATGTCTTTTGATATTTTAATTAAATAAAGTTTGATTTATTTAATTAAAGGATGATGTGAGCCTTTGATTTATTTAAATGAATAACCTTTAAAAGACTAAAGACATGATTTACCTGGTGAATGGATTTGTTGTGTTTGACTTATTCAATGAGCGGGTGAACGTGAATTGGGTGCACGATGTTAATTACACGTGTCTACAATAGGTTATCCAAACTTGTATTTAGCACTTTTTTTCCCCATATGTTTGTGGGTGATAGGTTGAACTAAACTTTAGGTATTTATTCATCTTCTTCCATAATGTTCTTCAAAATTATCCTATGAACTTGGTGTCTTTGTCTAAAAATAAACTCTTAGGTAATCCATGTAATCATACAATCTTCTTAAATTTAATAAGTTTGCAACATGCACAACATCATTAGTTTTCTTGTAAGGAATGAAATGTGCCATTTTAGAAAATATTTCTACTACTACCATTATATAATCAAACCCTCTCCATGTTCCTAGTAATCCCAATATGAAATCCATACTTATATCTTCCCAAGGTTTCTCCAATACTGCCAAAGGTTTATACAATATAGTATTTTGACTACTCCCTTTTTCTATTTGATGAATTCTACAACTCTGAAAATTCTTCTTGACACCCTTATAAATATGAGGCCAAAATAATGTTCACTCACCAAACCTATTGTCTTTTTCACTCTAAAATATCTTGTGAATCCTCTACTATGCTTCTCCTTAATTAGATTCTCCCTCATTGAGCTCCTAAAAATAAACATCTAATTTCCTTTGAACAACATTCCTTTTTGAATGAAGTAATCCAACCATTGGCTTTGGCCTATTACTACTAGTTCCTTACATCCTTTTTAAGCTTGAACAAAATTTGGACCATTCTCATACATATGTTTTAATTCCTCAAAACCCAATATATCTACTCTCATCTATGTCAGAAAATTCCTTCTCCTGTTCAATGCATATGCAACCTTGTTTGAATTTACAATCCTATGCTTCAACAAAAATGTATAACTTTGCAAGAAATCAACCCATCTCATATGTCTCAGGTTCATCTTTCCTTGATTGTTAAAATATTGCAAGTCTTACTAATCAATGTACAACACAAATTGCTTAGGAAATAAATAATGTCTTAGTTCCTCAAGGCTTGAACTATGGCATAGAACTATTGATCATAAACTAAATATATTCTTTTGGAATCATTCAAATTCTCACTAAAATAATCTATAGGTATTCCTTCTTGACTCAACACTACTATTCCATTTCCACTTGCATCACAATCAACTTGAAATACTTTATCAAAATCATTTAATGCTAACACGTGCTTCTCTATCATATTTTGCTTCTATAATTCAAAGCTTCTTTGTGCTCTAGATGTCCACTAAGTAATTTCCTTCCTATCTTCTCTCAATTTCTTTGTCATAGGTGTACAAATGCTACTGAACCTTCTAATAAACTTTTGGTAGAAACTAGCCAATTCATCGGAATGATCTTACCTCTCCAATTTTCATCAGTGTAGGCCAATCAACTATTTCCCTAACCTTCTCAGGGTCCATCTTCAATCCTTCAATAGAAATTAAAAAACCCAGATATACCAATTTTGTCTTCATGAAACTACATTTCTTGATATGAATCAACAAATTCTCTTCTCTCAATCTTTGCAATACTTGTTTGATGTGCCACAAATGTTCTTCTCTAGTCTTACTAAAAATTAGAATGTCATCCAAGTAGAAAATTACAAACTTACCCAAGAATTTATTTGGTACTTAATTCATAAATCTCATGAAAGTGCTCAGAACATTGGTCAATCCAAAAGGCATCACTAACCACTCATTCAATCCTTCATTTATTTAAAATGTATTCTTCTATTCATCTCCTTCTCTAATTCAAATATGATGGTATCCACTCTTTAGATCAATCTTTGTGAAATACTTTTCTCCACTCAAATGGTCCATAATGTCATCCATCTTTGGCAATGGGAAAGTATACTTGATGGTGATCCTATTTATTTCTCTTGATTTTGTACACATTCTTCACTCCCCATCCTTCTTTGGTGCAAGTATAGTAAGTATTGCACATGAGATTAAGCTTTTCTCTTATCAATCCTTTCTTCAACAACTTTTGTATCTATTGGTTCAATTCTACATTCTCTGTCAATGCCATTATATGTGCTTCCTTGTTTAGCAAGCTTGCTTCTATTATGAGATGTATGTGGTGACTAATGCTCCAGATTGGAGGGAGTCCATCTATTATATTCTCTGATATGGTATCCTCATACTTTTCTAATAACTCAGCTACCTCTTCATTTTTTGTGGTAGAATTATCTACCTATGACTTACCTCCCTTCCTTGGAAGTAATGCAAAACACATGTTCTCATGCATTAGTCCATCCAGAAATTTCCTTCCATCTACCAAGCATAGTTTGGAACTGCTACAAACATCACTTTTGTCCTCTTCTTCCAAAGTTATCAACTTAATTCTCTTTCCATTTTAAGTTATAGTATAGGTATTCCTTCTTCCATAATTAATTGATTTCCTATCATATTTCCATGGTCTTCCTAATAGAAAATGGCATGCATCCATAGCCATAATATCACATAATAATTCACCCTAAATGATCCAATGTCAAATTTTACCAAACATTGCTCATTCACCAATATCTTATGATCATTCTAAATTCATGCTATCCTATACAAGTTTGGATTTTTCAATCTCTTCAAATTAAACTTGGTTACCATCTCTTTTGAAACTAGATTATTAGTGTTTCCTCTATCAATGATAACTTTACATACCTTTCCTCTAGACTTACATCTTGTTGTGAACAAACTCTTTCTTTGTGGTGATTCCTTAGTCACTTCTTCATGCATCAAAGCTCTCCTCATTACCTTTCCCATGTTTCCCAACAAAATTAGGGGATTTAATAGGTTCTTCATCCAAATAAGCAACTCTTCTGGTATGCTCAATCTTCTTTCTGATACTTCCTTGATGACATTGAAATGCTCTATGTCCTTCACCTCCACACTTGAAACAGGTTCCTTTGAATGGTCTCCTCTTAGATCTTCCTTCATCTCTCTAGTGTCCATCATTACAGTAGGAATTATGACCTCCTTTATCACTATAGTAGAAATATCTGTCTTGTCTTCCTCTATGATATGAAGTATAATCATTTTCTTCACTCTGGTAGTGTTTCCCATCTTTATTTTGATCTACATAAGGTCTTTTTTCTCTAGTTTTTTAACTGCTCCTCTTGAATCTTCCTCTTGCACTTCTTTTTCTTTCTTCAAACTTCCTTTTCAACTTATCTTCTAGCTTTAGCGCAAATTGATATGCTTCTTTAACTGATGTCATCTTTACTAGGCTCAATTCTTCTTAGATATTTGTTCTCAATCAATTAATGTATCTTGACACTTTCTCTTTTCTTGCTTCACTATTTTTAGTCCTATTGATCATCTTGTCAAATTATTCAATGTATTCCTTCACATATTTCTCCTTTTTCCTTAAGTTATACAATCTTTTCAACAATTCAAGCTCATAATCAATAGATATAAATTGATTCTCTAGCTTCGTCACCATTCTATCCCACTTTATGATTTTCTCCTTTCCTTTCATGTTCCTATCTAATTGAACTTCTTTCCACCATAATGTAGCATGTCCTTTCAACTTTTTTTTGAAATTCTCACTCTTTCTAGATCTTCAATTTCATTGATCCAGTCAATCAATTCCCTAGGGTTTAAATTTCACATGTAATCTTGAATTTCAACTCTAGGTCGCATACTAATTTTTGAAATAGATTTCAACATCTTTATCTAATATATTTCTTCTTTAGCTAGGTCTTCTTTAATTTGATTCACAAAATGGTCTAGATCATCATCACTTTCATCTACATGCATAGGGTTTAGGCCTCTCCTATCTTCATCTACTACATCTAATGAAAGTCGTATTGCTCACATCATCTATAAAATCTTATCCATTCTTCTAGTGGCATTTTCCATAGCAGGTACTCTCCTTGGCAACATTTCTCTCCTTGGATTAGTGTAATTGCCTCAATTCAGAAATCTTTGGCTACAAGGGTTTCAACTACCTCACAATTGATGATCGGTTCAAAACAAATGTATTCTGCCTTAGGTTGGTGATCTATTCACCACATGGAATGCCTTCTAGACTTATAAAATCACCCTGATACCACTTGGTGTAGTCACATATGGAGATTTTAGAAAGAATTATCCAATTGTGCAATGTAGAGTCAACACAACAAAAATAACACAAGAAAATACTCTACAAACATATATCTTTATTGAGTTGGTAATCTTACATGAATCATATGCCTCATGGGAACATATTTAGGGCTCAAAGTTTTTCCATAGGGGCATTCAACATTACAATTTTCCAAGGGCCTTATTATAATCCCTCAACTGGGTAGATCATAATATCTAAACTCTAATCATCAAATCCTAACTAGCTACCTTCTTAGGAACTGTAAATGATCTTAAATATGATTCTATAGCTCCAACAAAGGTCCACATTGGCCTTACAAACCAGATAGATGATCAAACATGAAGGTCAACCTTAAAACATGAAATATAATTCTTTACTAAAATGAAATGAATTGTGAATCTCCAAGATGATCTCAGTGGATCCAAAATTCTTGTATGATGTCTCATTAAACTCCACACAATTCAAAATAGGTCTGCATTATGAAATCACGACTAGGTCAGCCCCAAATGCTCTGACTATGAATTAAAGTGAAGTTCTAAGAGCGATAAATTTTGATAGATGAATGCAAATGATATTAAATCTGGATATGATGTAGATGACCTCGTGTATATGCTATATCATACTCCACCAGATGAGACATGATAATACGATGAAATGTAGAATGAAATGTTGAAACTACTATAGTTTGGAATGCAAGAAAAGAAATGTTTTTGGGTAATACATGATTTCTTTATAACCAAAGATGTTCCTACAGATCAATACCCAACTATATTAAGTAATACTTATTATTAATTTCCTATTGTTGGAAAAGACAATTATAAGTAACTCTTTCTTAAGCTTAATACAAAATTAGGTACATGTCTAGATTAGAAAACCATCAATAATTAATATAATTACTCACACCATTAATTTATAATATCTTAACTCAACATCACCTCTAATACAAAGTTAGTAGGTATTTTTTACACATTCATAACCATGCCATGACCAATTTTATTGTGCCCTTTATTATAAAAATATGCCTCATCAGGTCTTAACACTAACCTATATCATCAAGTATTGCTCAACAATCCAAGACACAAGGCCTTAGTTTTCAACACTTTATTATCTTTGTTGAGATAAGATTTGAATTATTTTCATACATTCACATTGAGACAAAGCATGTAGATAGTGACTCCAAAATGTCATCCAATATTTGAGTAGACTTTGAAAAGAAAAATATGACCAACCTAAGAATATATAGGCTTGATGATAATTGGTTTTAATTCACTAGCTCAATCCTATATAGTGGGGACAAATTATTAAGTGGATAATCTCACAACTATTTAATGAAAATTTAGCATCAAGTTTAATAATAGCAAAAGGGGAGAAATAATCAAGTTTTTGGGCATCCCTAAAATTTGGAGTGGTTCCTCATACCCCTTCCTTAATAACTTTTTTCATAGAGGCATCCTTCATCCAATGAATACTTGCATACTCTCTTCAAAATATGATAAAAATCCCATGTAGTTCTCCTTTCAATAATCTCTCAAGGAACATACACATATGTTTCCATATCTAAGGTTTCATAAACACTCAAGTATCATTAATCAATGGAGTGAAATAAATTCAATACATAGGAAGGATTAACACACAATAGTATAGTAAACCACCATTTACCTCTTAAGACTTATTAAAGAAGGCCATATCTCATAAAGTTTCATTGATTACTATTCAATATCTCAAGAGAGCTTCACATAATGATTCCTATCAATTAATAATGCCTAAAATTTATTTATTTATTTTCCTCTATTAATATTTGGGACAACATGTAGATGCATCAAACTATTCTACTACTTGTCTTTATTTTCAGATTTATAAATAATCAACATGTGAGTGATGAAACTTCATGAGCACCTATGAATGAAAATTACATAAGTGATGACATTCAAATTCATTCTATTATTGTGAACCCTTCATAAAATTTGGTTGAGAATAAGATCATTTGAAACTAAAATATTATACTAGCATCTTAAAATTAATTTTGTTAAAAAATCCATCCTCTTTCAGCATCCTATATTTTTTTATAGGAAACATAGAAACTCTTCTCTTCCAAGTAAGAAATAATAATTATCGACCTATATATCTCAACTCTAGTTCATGAAATTCAGTAAGAAATATATCAATAAATTTATTAAGTTTATATATTTAGAAGAGATAGATTCATCTAATTCCTTAGTCTGGTCTTTCCTTTCTTTACCAATATTTTTCTTTGGATCCATTTCACATTTTTTAGGTGCAATTTAAAGAGAGGACTTGATATGAACTTGTACAATAATTACTCATGCTTTTTAAAACTTTTTTGTGATTATTCCTCTAGATCTTAAGCTATATAATTCTCTTATGTATTTACCCAATTAGACCATTAAAATTTCTTAGTATTTTTTATTGAGTTTTGTTGTAAAATAGTTTAATATTCAATATAGAATGCAATTACATCTAACCTGCATTCCCCTATCTAATAGGGTGCACCACTTTATAAGCCACACCTCTTCCTCATCATGCTTCTTACTCATATATACAAAAGAGGCTCTATTATTGAAGTGAGTGCAAGTGTGAGGTTCATGAAACCCACTATTTTTATGCCCCATTGAATCCATTGTCCAACCTCTTTGATCTCATTTACCTTTAATATTCTTTTTATTTTGTGTTATCAAAATCCAAGCTACAAAAGGGACACCAAAACTTCATAATGGCATGGAAGTTGACCTTCCCTCATCAACAAGACTATTCTCTCACCATTACTCTACCTCCTTTTTGTTCCTTTTTCTCTATATATCCCACTAACTATTTTCATACAAATATTTTCTATTCCAATTGAATGTCTAGCATGGATTTTATCTAACATAGTGGATTGTAAAATTAGTACTTACATTTTTTTTTGGAAGAGAAAGAAATGCAGGACAAAAAATGGATAAAATAAAAAATTATATTAAAAAATGAATAAGAAAAACCATAGAGATACTATTATTTTCCCTCTTTCTAGAATTGACTGGATAGTTATTTTTGTTCCTCTTATTTCCTTGATTTTATTATTGACCTCAATTTTAAGAGTAGTAGGGTGTGTTTTCTTTTTGGAGCTACCTACAAAATATTTATTTTCCCCAACTTGTTCTTTTCTTGAATTTCATCTACAACTATTGCAATTTATTACATTCTTCTATTTTTATTCCTTTCATTTATCTTTTTATTTTCCCTCTCCAAAACAAATTTACTTAGAAAAAAAATTAAATGCACCTACAACCATTGATGTCGATATCCAAATAGAATTCAATAACATAGTTGGAATAAGATACAAAATGGGGGTAAACTAAATTGAAAAATAGTTTTTATGGGAATGCATTCAATTCATAGCTACTCAAGATTATAAAAATTCAACTCCCTCTTGATTTTTAGTTCCTTTCACACTCATTGTATATCTTTGGAGCTAAATTCTACATTTTGGATCTCTCTAGAGCTGATTGTATATGAATTTTGGAACTAAATCTATAGGGATATAGAGTTGTTGCCACTAATTTCATGATTCCCAAATGACTTATTAGGAATTCAAAACTATATTTGGAGAGTGGCTTGGTGAAACAATTTGTGAGTTATTACTCAAATCTACAAAATAGAATTTTTATTTTTCCTTGTTCAACAAGCTCTCTTATGAAATGATACAAAATCTCAATGTTCTTACTTAATCCATGGAAGAATAGATTTTGTTTTAGGCTATTGAATATATATTGTCACAATAAATAGTATTACCATCTTCTTATTTTTCTTTCAAATCTACTAAGATATTTTGGAGCCAAATAGCCTAACATACTATTGCATTTTTTATAATATAATCAACTTCTGCTATGGAAAGAGAAACTATGGGATATTTTGCAGATGCCCATGAAATGTCTCCTAAATCCCAATGGAAAAAATATTTTTTTTTCTCTTCCTATGATCTAAACTACCTACTGAGTTGCTATAAATATATCCAATCAAGCCAAAATTACTTGATGTAGTATACAAAATATTGTAGCCCTTGGTGTCATTGAAATATATTAGGATTCTCTTATTTCCTTGCTAGTGTGTATCCTTTGGTATCTCCATGAATCTAAAAATTAAGCTTATTTCACGTATTATATTAGAATTGGTTTTCATTAAAAAAATTAAGCTTCAAATTATTCTCTTGTACAAATTTTAATTTATATCATTGCTACAATCTTCCTTAGTTAATTTTAGATCTATGTCTATTGGTGTTGGTGTAGGCTTGGTGTTTAATATTCTGAGGATTTTCAAAAAAAGTGTGGCATATTTTGTTTGAAAAATAAATTTTCCATAACATCTCAAATTTTCTTTTGATTACATTTTTAAAATTACAATGTGGAGGTCATTACTCCCTATGAAAATTAGATCATTTATATATAAAAAAAAGTTAATATATCACCATTATTTTCTTGATGTATAGTGTGAGCCTACTATCACTTTTATTGAAGCAACCATTGATTAATCATAAACCAATTCTAATATAACATGTTTAGGGTGACTTTTTAAGGTTGTGAAAAGCTTTCTTTAGCTTGTATACTTTGTCTACTTGTCCTAGAAGTTTATAGATCAGTGGATATTCAATATACACTTCTTCTCTGAGTTGTCCACTCAAGAAATATGACTTTACATTCATTTGGTATACCTTCCACTTGTGCTAGGCTATTATTTCTAACACCACCCACATGGTTACCATTCTTTTTATTAGAGAATATATTTCATAATAATCTCTTATAGGCTACTATTTATATCCTTCCACAACTAGCCTTTCTTTATGTACCATAGAAAGATGGATCATTGATATCTTCATGGTCTTTTAGGTCTTTCTCTCATGATGCTTGGTCTATTTTTCTTTGATTTAATTTTGCAATGTAACTTTTGCATTCACATTAGTTCCTAAACATTCATATTATGAAGTCTTGTGAAGGTGTTGTGAAGTGTTGTAACACATTTCTACACTTTTTTGGAATCTTCTCATTACAATTAACCTAAAAATCACCTTTACATTAGCTATCAAGTCCTATTCTAAAATGTTGTAAAGTCTTGTAACAAGATTTCACTCTTTTCTAGGCTTGTTTTCACTATTTACACATTTCTTATGCTTTATTTAACCCATTTATGCACTCATAAGACTTAATTAAGTGTATTTTGGAATGTAAACCCGAAAAACAACATTAAATGTTACTTAATTCATGACATCCACTTACAAGCCCAAGGTGGAACTCATTCTCCATAGGTAGTGAATGAGCCCCTCTTGGCTCCAAATTCAAAAAATTAAAATTTTCTTTCAGGTTTTTATTTAAAAATACCTTATGTCAGCCTGTGATGAGGTATTATTAGGTTATTATGGAATAAGAGTGTATAAATAAATTTTGTTCTCCTCATTTTACATCTCCCCATTCATTTAAGCATTTAATCATCAATTCAAGTATTGAAGCATTATATCATTGTTGAATCAAGTATCTTGGAGTAGCCATTGACATATCTTCAAATTTCTACAACAAGGTTGGTGAGTTTAGGACACTTGTATGCTATTTATTCATCATTCCTTGTTCATTTCATTTCATTTCTTTATTAAGGGTTTCATTACCAAACTAGGATTTGACCAAGGGAAATCCCTATACCCTAACCCTTAACCACTTTTCCCCTTTTGCATGTGTGTGTTGTAGACTTTTGTATGTATATTTTTCAAGCAATTAGGTGTTTAAAGGTGGTCAACAAGTCAACTAAACCCTATTTCACACTTGGAGACAACCTATAGTTTGGTTTCTATAGATTTGACTCTGTTAACTCGACAAAAAGACAAGTGCATGTTTGGAGCTATAGGATTGACCTTTGATTTCATAGAATTTTGAAGGAGGATTGATTCACCATCAGTGGCGAATGAGTCCCACCTATAGGCTGGAAAAGTTGATTTTGACAGATTACAGCTCCCGATAATTGGAAATCAATTTTCAAGTGCTTTTGTCAATAGTAGAATTGATTCACCATCAGTGGCGAATGAGTCCCACTGGTGATTTACATTGATTTCTTCCATATTTAAGAATATTTTAGATTCATAATCCAATTCCCAAGCACACTCTATTTGACCTTGTTCAATTTTGTTTGCATTATTTTTCATCTTTATTTCAGTTTTTGCATGTCACATTGTGTTCAAACATTGCATGTTTCATTAGTTTTGCATTAATAATCAATCAATTTTATCACTTAATTTCACTTTGATCATTGCATTTAGTCTTAATCACATCATATATTCCTTTATTTGAGTGAACCACCACAATTTTAGTGTTCTATCTCTCTCCTTTTAGGTGAAAGATCCTAAGAGTTCAAGAGAAGTACATAGAGCATCTACAAAATTGTTGGTTCACTTTATGACTTCTAATTTCCTTCAGCATTTATGTTGGTCTTATAGACCTACTTAAATCCAATTGATTGTTTACCCATAGGTAAATCAATTAGCTCCCATTTCCTATTTATTTATCCATCCTTACATCATTTCTCTTCTTTCACAACTTCAAAATGTATTAGATCACTATGAGAAAATATTTAACAATTTATATTTTCATAAATATCCTTCAATTTTTTATTTTTCTTGGTATAGGAGAGGGAAAAAAATGGATTTGAGTTTTCACTACTAAGAGTTTTTTTTACTATGAAGTATGTCTTTTGAGCTAGGTGGTAGATTTTGAAGTTGGCTATTGGCTCTATATTTACTATAGATGCTCCTTTTTTTTAAGCTTTATTCCTTCTTCTCTCTCATCTAGGGGTACCATTATTGAGATACGTGAGGAGATATCCACTGTGCCATCCCATGATTCATCTTCTATGAACTCAACATCCTTGCTAATTACAACCTTCTTGATTGTACGATTATGCAATTTTCCTGCCTTACATTCTTCACTATAGCCTATGAAAATACACCTTTCTCTTGTATTATTTAATTTCTACATTTTCTCTTTTGGCATAAATGTATATGCTACAGACCAGAAAACTTTAAGGTTATTCAAAGTATATTTGTATTTTTTCCATGCTTCTTGTGGAAACTTATCACTCACATGCTTTATGGGACATCTATATAATAAGCATATTTCTATTCCAATAGCATCACCTCAATATTCACTTGGAAGTCCCTTGTCCTTCAACATGATTATTGACATCTCCTTGATGGTCTTATTCTTTCTCTATACTACTCTATTTCACTATGGAGTATAGTTTATTGTACAATATCTTTTAATTCCTTCAATCATATAAAATTTTAGAGATTCTTTGGAGGCATAATTTCCTTCTCTATCTGATCTAAGGATCATGATAAAGTGTCCACATTACTTCTCAACCAAGGCCTTAAATTAAAAGGCTTCAAATTTATTCTTCAACAAGTAGAATTGTGTCTTTTTGTCCTAGTTATCAATGAACATCTTAAATACTATTTTTTTCCTAAGATTAGAGTTTGCATCAAGTAACATAACTCTAAGTGCACCAAGATAATGGTATATTTTCACTCTTACAATTCCCTGATTAAAAGGGATGCTTATGTTATTTACCTAAACTTTAATCTTGACAATTTCTCTCAAGCTCTAGCATGGTTGGTAACCTCCTAATGATAACTTTCTTGAACAAAATATTGCATCTAGAATAATGTAAATGTGCATACCTTAGATTCAAAATCTTGGAGGGGTATTAGATGATCATTTTGAAGGCTATTTATCATGGTGTTACTATACTCTTTATATGCTTGGGATGAGAAACCACAAACAATGCTAAGATATCATCAAGAATTCATAGAGGAAACATCCTACTATTTGTCATTTTTACTACTTGAATCTTGTTCTTTCTTCCATTCTTGTTAGAGATAATGCACTCTCCATTTTTATCAGCACTTTATAGCCTCTTTGGATTAGCTACCAACACTCAGGAGATTACATTTTATGCCTAGAACACAATAAACATTATCTATTTATCTTTTATCACCATGCTTGGTGTGGATCATTATAGATCCTTTATCCACAACTTGAACTATTTCATTTTTCCCAATTTTGATCTTAGATTGGATATTTTTGTTAATGAATGCAAATAATTTTTTATTTCCACTCATGTGATTGCTACATCCACTATCTAGATACCAAACTTCACCAATACCATGCTTACGAATGTTGAACATGATAAATGCTTTAGATTGGTCTTGTTTAGGCTCCTTCTTATTAGCCACATTGGTACTTTTTTTTGACTAGTCACACTACTTTTTCATGTATTCACTTACAAAATGGTCATACTTATTATAGTAATAACATTGAACATTAATTTTATTGTAGCTTTATTTTGTGTTGTTACTACTCTCTTTGTCTTTAGAATGAGGTTGTGAGATACTTGCTTCTTCTTCAATATTTGAGTTTTCACTTCTTGAGTAGTTTCTTACTTTACTCCTACTTCTACCTTAGTCATTTCTTTTTCTCTTCCTACTTCTTACATTGGCTTGATATTTGAATTCTTGCTATAGGGAAGAAGGGGAAATCCTATTCAATCATTGCTCAAGGGTTTGAAGTGAACCCATCAACTCATCTATGGTCACCTTTGAGAGGTCTTGAGTCCATTATGTTGCAATGACTATTGGATCAAATCTTATAGGTGGACACCTAAAGGTCTTCTCAACAATCCTTTGCTCTTCTATATAGCTTCACCTTTAATCTTAAACTAATTTATTAAGGTGGAAAATCTTGTAAGGAAGTCTAAAATGGACTATCCATCCTTCATTTTAAGAGTTTCAAATTCTCTTTTAAGCAACTATAATTTTAGTAACTTTACCTAGTGAAGCTCTTTCTAGAAATTTCAAAGAAACTCCCATGCCTCCTTCAAATAGTTTGTCGTGACTATTTTGGAAAAATGGCCTTTGACATTGCTACTTCAATAATGCTCGTAGATTTTGCATCCTTCATCTTAGTCTCTTTTAGCTGAATCATTTTGGTAGTTGTGAGGGTTGCATGTGTAGGTGGGTCTAGTACATCTATGAATCCATTCACAACTAGTCCCCACAAATCATTAACTACTAAAATAATTTTCATTACTAAAATAATTTTCATTTTCTTTGACAATACATCATAGGCTTTTTCCAATCAATTATAGTTTTGCCTGTCAACTATGGTGGCTATTGCCAATTCTTAATGTTTGTTGCAACCATACTAGAAACTCAAAATAAAAGAAATATTCAGAACTCTAATTCCCAAAGAAACTTATAACCTTTGGTTGTAGTATCACTTTGTTAGAAGAAAAAGAAATAGAGGACTGGAAATGGACAAAACAAAAAGATTTATATTTATATTTATATTGAAAATTTTACATCCGAAAATAAATACAAACAAATCACAAAGTTGCTAGTCTATTTTCTTCTTCTAAAACGATAATTTTCCTCTTTCTAGAACTGACTTACATAGTTGTTGCTATTCCTCTTCTTTTTGTAGTTTCTACACTGACCTCACTTTCTGGAATCGTAGGGCATGTGGTCTTTCTGTGTTGGAAATAGGTAATTTCTACTATATTCTAGAATCTTCTTATGATGAATATTTTATTTTTGTTGTAAGGTCAGCCGACTATAATAATTTTCTAGATGTTTCTATTAAGTAGTTTCTAGAATCATTCCTATATTTCTATGTTCTCTATATAAGAGGTAGATGTAAACCATTTCTGGACAAGCAATTGAGGAAGCAATGGAATGAGGTGTAGCAGCATAGTTATGAATTAAATTTCTCTCTTTTTCAGTGTTTCATATTTTGTATATGAGTTTGAATGTCTTGTGATGTGAGATCCACCACTATCAGAGTGCTATCAGAGCAGGTTCAAGTTCATTGTGGAGAGCTCAGTTGTAGCTGATCCTGGCTCAAGAAGATCATGGAGATTGCTAGCAGGAGGTCGCTGTAAGCTGCAAGGGAGATTATAGTTTGCATGCTACTGCCAAAGAAAGTGTTTGCAGTTTGAAAAGCCATTACAAATCACTACTGACCAATGTCTAGAGGAATCCCTGCTGCCAAAGGACAATGAAGAAATCACCGGCTGCTCCAACCGTGTAGGAAAGGAGAAAGGATTGTTTGTTGGAAGGAATCGCTGTGAAGAGGATTTAATTATTAGACGTTGTTGCTTTGGATTTTTGAAGAGCCGATAGCAAGGGTAATAAGGATTGCAAGGAGGAATCGTTAAAGTGAAGATTGCAGCCACAACTTTGGAGAAATCACTAGGTTTGATAGTTTCTTGAAGAGTTACAGCCAAGTTTGATAAGATCGTAGATTATTCAAGAAGATCGAATCTAAGGTTTGTATTTGAAAATCGCAGAATCTGATGAAAGAAGATTGATAGCCATAATGAAGAAGCCGTAGCTTGAAGAGATGGCCGATTTGGAGAAGTGATCGCTGTAGAAGTCAAGCCGCATAAAAGAAGCCACCAGGAAGATTTGCATTGCTATAGTAATCCAATATACTCTATTTTTGTGTTTACAAATCTACAAAAGGAGTTGGAAGAAGACTGATGTGGCTGCTGATAAGGAAGGATAAGGAGATCGTTGCCCAGCCATTAAAGAGGAAACAGTCCATTGTAAATTGCAGATTTGAAGTAGAGAAACTCACAAGTGAGCAGAGCCATTCAAGAAAGAGAGATCGTTGTTAAAGAAGCCCCGACCAGACAAGATTGTGTGGAATCAGCCAGAAGTCACATAAAAGATCGTTGGTTCAGATTGGAGCTTGAAGAGTGCAAGTTCTGTAATCCACCAGTGATTAGATCGCCTAGCTGAAGGTTTGTTAGATTGTAGTCATAGCAGATATTTTTTGTGAAGATCGCTGGTCTAAAGTCATCACAGAAAGAACCGCATAAAAGTGTTGAAGAAAACATAAGAAGACAAAGGTCATTGTTTTTTTATAGATGATCACAGTTGAAAAAGAAGTTCCCAGCCAAGTGTAGAATGCGAGCAAAGAGGTCACTGCAGTTTGAAAGAGTCTGATTGTCACATCTTGCCAGTTAAAAGAAGCAAACAAAAGTCAAATGTTGTAGATCCAAGAAGAGGCATTGAGCGTTGCCTTGTTAATCACTGGATGAAGACTTAAAAGTAGATCTTGGAAAAAAGAGCCGCAACTCAGCTATTATCGAGGAGTGGAAACAAAAGTGAAAAAAAGAGGTATGATCACTGGTTTGAATCTGCAGATATGATAGATTGAAGTTTATCTATAAGAAAGTTGTTTTGTTATATCACCATTGATGAGAAGAGAGGAATTCAAGACTGTTGTTGAAATTGTTAAAATAAGCAAAATAAAGGGTACAACTTGGAAGAGTGGTCAAGCAAGCTTATCACTGTATTGATCCCCAGAAAAAAAAAAAAAAGATTATTTGTAAGGTAAGATTATTTGTTTGATTCAATGGGAAAAGCTGATAGAGTCAAGAAAGAGAAAACAAAAGATTTAGAAGAAGAGTTAATAAAGGTGAAGAAAGAAAATACAAGTTTAAAATGTGAAAAAGATTTTTTAGAAAAGGAAATGGAAAAATTAAAGAAAGAGATGGGGGCAAAAAAATGTAATATTTATACAGAGGCAATTGAAGAGCTAGAGGATAAGTTAAAGTTTTTGGAACAAATACATAATTTGTAGGTGAATAAATCTTCCAAACATAAAGAGAAGAATAATGAGCCTTAAGAAAAGCTAAAATTGTTTGAGGAGATCAAGGAAAAGAATGAGGAATTAGAACAAAGAATAAAGTTGGTTGATGATTTAGAAGAAAAGGTGAAGAAATTAGAAGAAGAAAATAGTTTATACAAAAATGAAATATCAAGATTGAATGAAGAGAATGAATGTTTAAAGACAAAGAAATCCACATGTGATGTTTCATGTAGTACAGAAGATTTGAGTTTGTCAATTGATAAATGTGTTTTTGCTAAAGAAGTTTGTGATAAAAAATGTCAAAATGATAATGTTGTTAGATGTAATGACAATGAAATGAATGTTGGTTTAAAGATTGTGGAATGAATGGGATACAAAGGTAAAGGCTTAGGAAGGAATGATCAAGGGATGAGAGAACCAATTAAGCCAATAATGAGGCCAAAGCATTGAAGGTCTTGGATATGTCATAGCTAAAGGAAATAATACAGGTGTAACCAAATTTGTTAAAGAAAAAGAATGTGTGCAATGTTGTCATTGTAATAGGAAAGGACATACGAAGGATAGATGTTGGGACTTACATCCTTGCAGTATTTGTGGTTTGAAAAGTCATTCAGAAAAGACATGTTGGAACAGGCAGTGCAAGAAGGATTCTATGGAAGATTGTATGAAAATGGATTGTGGATGGGTTTATGGATCCAGTTGGCAGAAAATAATAGGTATGATCAAGAATTTGTTTAAATATAAAAGTTCGCAAGTGAAAGTTGATGGCAATCAAGAAAGGTTTTTAGAAAGGCATAATAAATAATAAGTTTGAAGATGATAGTAATCATGGCAAGGCAAGACATCTATAGAAGGCAAGATTCTAGGAAGTTCCATATTCAAGATTTGAAGAGTTAAATAGTTCAAGGACTACCACAGCAGTTGGACTAGGACAAAGGCATTGTCAAGGCATAAAGATCATCAAGATGGAAAAGAAAAGGATTCGAGAAAGTTTGAAGAGTTGGTTGCAACCATAAGGAAAAGAAGAGAAAGAAGACAACTGTCAATGGCAAAAGAGATTGGGGAATGCCACAGCATTCGTGGTCGAAATTAAGGAAGGAAAACCTCGATACTAGATTTTTCTAGAATAATCTATGTGATGTAGTATTGTAATTATTGATGTAATTAGTTGATAGTAGAAATTAGGGGGGAGTGTTGGAAATAGGTAATTTCTACTATATTCTAGAATCTTCTTAAGATGAATATTTTATTTTTGTTGTAAGGTCAGCCGACTATAATAATTTTCTAGATGTTTCTATTAAGTAGTTTCTAGAATCATTCCTATATTTCTATGTTCTCTATATAAGAGGTAGATGTAAACCATTTCTAGACAAGCAATTGAGGAAGCAATGGAATGAGGTGCAGCAGCACAGTTATGAATTAAATTTCTGTGTCTTTTTCAGTGTTTCATATTTTGTATATGAGTTTGAATGTCTTGTGGATGTGAGATCCACCACTATCATTCTGGAGATGCCTGCAAAATAGCGTCTTTCAGTAAGTTTTTCTTCTCTCTGCACTTATCTGCTACTGCTGTAACATATGTTGTGTTCTATTCTCATTCCTTTCATTTGTCTTTTTCTCGTCTTTCCCAAACAATCCTGCTAACACAAAACTTCAATCGCACCTACCGGCTTAAATGAGGATAGCCAATCAGCATTCAAGAATATAGTTGGTGTCAGAGACAAAAGGAGGGTAAATTGATTCCAAAAAGATTTCTGACGCGATTGAATTCAATTCACAGCTGCTCAAGATCATGAAGTTTTCTCTGAGGTAATTCTTTGTATGTTAGGACGTGTATCCAGTTTCATCAAGTTTCTGGTACCCATTTTCATTCTTTCTTGTTTTGTTTTCCTGTTGTTGTGATCTAGCCATGGAGAAACTACAGTTGATTTTGGAGGTCCTTCGTACAGGCATATCTATTCTGATGTACATTTATAATTCTTTGCAGCAAGCTACAGGTATAAAACATGCACCTTGCTTTTACTTAGATTTTACAGTTATTATTATCTAAAGAGTAAGGTATCTGTGCTATTTCTTTGCTTGGTAAGCTATTAATATTCACAGTCGCTGTCTTGTTTTATGCATAGAAAATGCACTATCAATTATCTAATAATAATTAGCCTAGAAACCATGTCTGTTGAGTTCTCTTTATATTAAAATTCGCCTGGGACTCGCACTCGGTCGTGTATGGTTAGATCAAATTTTCACTCTGGCAACATTCCTAGCGAGGCTTGGACCTAGGCCATCATCATGGAAATTGCTCCACATTACTAATGCACCAAGGAACACTGGACTAAGATCTCTCCACTTCTGTTATGTTATTTCTATTTCTCTGTTTTAAATGCAGTAAACTGTAAAATTCATGCATACTGATTCTTTATAAAGCATTATAAGAAAGGAATTGAAAAATTTAGCCAAGAATAAAAGTACATGTCAGATGACTATTTATTAATATATTTGACCTACCATGAGCGTGTTGGATCATTTATCCTTGTATAATAAGGTTAAGTAGCGGTTAATAAGACCTCAGTTAGAATGCTAATTTAGTATAAGCGGATACAATGAGATTTAAATAAAATTTAACATCAGATGAAGTTCTCTGAGTGAAATTTTTGTGGTATAAAAACGGTATTGAAGCTCCATTCGGTCCACAATGGATGACACTTTAACAAATTATAGTTTATATGTGCCGGAATATTGAAGATGTTGCAATTTTGGAAGATGTTGAGACATATGCTGGAAAGAGCACAGAATCATTCTGAGTGCAGACATTTGTGCATAAGTTTACTGATTATATTTTCTTTTAACATTAGTGCAGGAGCTTTGGAATGGTGTCATGGGGCATTTCTTTTTTTTTTTATGAATAGCTATGTATTTATATTAAGTATAAAGATAAAAATATATATTCATTAAAAAAACTGGGTGGTAAGAAGGTACATTTTGAGAATCACTTGGACAGAGCTTAGAAAGTCCGTCACATAAGTCGAATCCAGAAAGCAATAAACATTACAAACATGAAAATAAAAATGAGCTCCATGCATCAGAGCAGTACCAACAGGGGGCAGAGGGTCCCTGTCATTTAAAAAGATGCATCCTTCCATGTTCAGTCCTTTATGAAGAGTTTAAAGACTTAACAATTTTATTGTTGATAAATTTAGAAAAAGTTTAAGATATTGTTTGGCGGTTTGCCAAATTTTTTCCCAGGTTTTGGTTGTCATATTTAATAATTAAGTGAGAGAAGATCTTGTCCCTTTGTATTATCATCATAAATATATAGTGATAAAGTTTCTCTTTTCTAAATACAGCTTGGATCTCTTTCCTAGCAAGAACGGAGGAAAAGACAGCTAAATTAAAAACTGACGCTATTTCACGTCTAGATGTAACTCCTTCAAAAGCAGATTACAGCATACCCATCATCCTCCACTATTCATCCATAATTCGAAATCGTGAAGAGGAATGGAATGTACTCCTTTCTAAATAAGATCGTTTTATTTTATCTTATGAAGGCCAATCCAGCTTTCCAAATTATCTGAGATAATGAGTTCAGGGGAATCAATATCAAAGTTAGCTATGAAGTCTGCTATTGAATTTGCTGCCTAATATCAATGCAGAAGCGAGAACTCCTGAAACGAATCTATGACGTGCCGAGCTTGCTGTGGAATACTGTTTAATCTTTAATTCGATTATATCTGACTTGTTGCCTTTACTATAGTCAGAGTCTCCTCGTAGACATATTTTGGAGGCTTTTCATGAAATTGAAGTTGTATGCTTATGATAAAAAACCTAACTTCTGCTTAATTGTTTGTCCCATCACATATTTGCATTGAAGTTGTTTCAATGAGTTTCTTATCTTTAATTTAAATATTATTTAGTTCAACGGAAAATAGGCAATACTACTGTTGCATCTCATTTATATCAAAATTGCAAATATTTATTCTAACCATCTCTAATTGCACACCCCACTCCAAAATTCAGAATTAATTTTGAGGCATCCTCACTTTGAAGCAGACCCCCTTGCTGAAGTTTTATTTTCTTTTGCAGAAGTAACACGACTGGCCCCATTAATGGAGGGGAGGTGAATTAAAAACTTCCATGAATTTGCAAAATCAAAATCCCATTTCAAGAGTTTCTTCCCTCTTTGTGCTTGCCATAAAATTGTGAGTTAACCATGTCACAGATAGATGCTTCTAATATTAAAATTTCTTCATAAAACTAGCAAAACAAAAACCCTTCTTAAAGAGTATTATAATAATCAAACCAAATTATCGTGCAAGAACTAAATTAGTTGTGAAGATTTAGAAATAAAAAAAGGATTCCTAATTTGTAACATTTTTATTGCAATCAATATGAGAGGCTGATTTGGCTAAACAATATGCAACCTCATTTCATTCTCTAGAAATATGAAAAAATTAAGGGAATCAAAGTTTTGCAAGAAGCCAAATGTCCTCTCCACAAAAGATGCAAACCTCTAAGAGAATTCATGAGACCTTCCATTATTCAAATGTGAGAATGAAATTATAAAATCCACCTCACATTTTATCTTCTTCCAATCTAGTTCTCAAGTTTTGTCTAATTTTCCACAAAAAGGAGAACAAAACCAAAAAATATGCTAGAGAGATTCCAATATTCCACAAAAGAGACGACAAGGGTTTAGAAAGTTCCTTGGTGAGTTAGAAATGAACCAAGGACATTGATAAATAATTCACTATCCAAATTGATCCAATTTATTCTCAAGAATGATCACCGAAATAGTTTGGAATTATCAATGCCAATTGTGACGTGAGACAATAATTTATTCTCTATTTGGTATGAAGTTGTTAACTATTGTAGAATAATTCTATCATTCTATTTTTTTTTCTTCAAATTATAGGCTCATCACATTTCTATTATTGTGTTGTGGATAGCACAAAAAAAAGAAGCGTTTACAATAGATGGAACCTAATTGAAAAGAAAAACTAAATATTGGATTCAATTTTTTGAGAAAATTTAGAAGTCATTCTTAAAAATTATTTGGTTCAACATTCAAATGTCATTTTTGATCAATACAAAATAGAACAAATATTTAACTCTTTTCTAGTGTGGACGAGGTGTAAAGTTTATATTGACTGTTTGATCATTTGACCATTGAACTAGATGATGATTGAGTATAATACATTCTTTAAAGAATTTAAAGATAAAGATAAGATAATGAGTTGAATAATAGCTAAACTAGTGAACACTATTCATTATGAATGTATATATATCATTCCATATAATTATATATTTTATTTATTAAGAAAAATAATATAAATTTTCATAATAAATTAGATAGAAGAATATTCTATCATGTAAATATATTTCTTCAATAAAATATAGCATTATATTAAAAGATCACATATAACTATATATTCACAATAAAATATAATATTTGAAACTAACAATATTTTTCAATTGTTTAAGATCAAAATGTATTTCAATTATCAATTTACAAAGAAAAAACATGATAAATTAAAAATAACTAAGAAAAACTTACATTCCATGGGTCTTTAATCCAAATCTGACTCTCCAAATCCAACTAGAGTCAGAGTCATTCCTGCAAAGAAGTTTTTGTAATAACATGTTGATCTCAAATCTAAAAGGTTAATCCAATTAGAAGTCAATCCTACATAGGCTTTTTATGGAATAATAAGTTAGACCCCAAATCTAAATGGCTATAATATAAAGGGTAGATTTGTAAGGGTTTAGTTATCTCACATTCAAAATTATCTCGTATATTAAAAGTAGAAGAAAGCATTTGAATTCAATGATAGTGCTAATGGCAAATTTGCTTCCCGGTTCAATACTTTGCTCAAAACAGGTCCACTCTTCCATACTGTTTCAGTTTAAATATAATTATACTAAGTACTAATATTTGCAGTTAAAAATGTAAGTTTTAGGATCAAATATATAAATAAATTTGAGAATTACATTAGTAAATAATATAAAAAAATGTAAATTACATTATATTTTAAGTCTTGAACATTTAAAGATATTTATAAAGAACTTCATTCTTTAAACTTTTATAAATAAAAATCAATTATTAATTATCCAACATAAATCATAAATTATTAAACTGACATTATTAATAACTATAAATTAATAATTTAAATATAAACTTAACAATTATTTTAAAGAAAACGAGCACAACTTAATTGAAGACTGAATACTACTCTAACAAGATTTGATCCCAACAATTAGCATAACCATCCACTTCAATTCATAAATACGTTTATGGATTGTAAATTTGATAGTATGGAGGTCAATAAGAGACTGCCCTCTTAGGTTCAACGCTGTGGTCGCTCAGGAATCTGCTTTTCTTGAATATGGCAAATATCATCCAGATTGTCGGATACCCAAAAGAGAAAAGGAAGAAAAATAGTAAGATCAGAGCTCTTATCTTTTGTGTATGGCGCTTGGGCATATTTTCGACCACTAATTCCAACATTGTCAGGAAGGCTCCGGTTATTAAGGAAGCAACTGCTATGGAAAAATTCAGACTATCTCTCACACGACTTTCAGTTTCCTTCGCATTGTTGATAGCGGGCAGAGGCAAAGAAATTAAGCGGAAAAAAATAAAATATTCGTGTTGCTGCGCAATAACAAAATTCTTCTTTTACATTGCTTGAGTGAAAAATATTTACACGAGTTCTTTATATAGAAAACTTTAGATACATTAAGAAAATTCTAGAATATAGGCCGACATATTATTTTTATTATTTTACCTAACCCTAAACTTCTAGAAATTACCTAACCCTAGCCGACATAAAAGTATAAATAAAAATAAATAAATAAAACTTAACCTACAACTGGTAGAAATTACCAGAATATTTTAACACTCCCCCCTAATTTCTACCAGAAACTATATTAATATTTACAATGCCCAAAACTCTTCTCAAAAATTCAAATTGCTCTTGCGCTAAAGCCTTTGTAAATATGTCTGCAAATTGTTCTTCAGATCTGCAATGTTGTAGATTAATTTCTCCATTGTTCACCAACTCCCGAATAAAGTGATATCTAGTATCAATATGTTTTGTCCTCTTGTGAAAAACATGATTCCTTGACAGTGCAATGGTGGACTTGTTGTCACAATAGATTATAGTTGGCTCCTCTTGTTCATGCAGTAGATCCTTCAAGACTCTTCTCATCCACACTGCTTGACATGCTGCTGATGTTCCTGCTACATACTCTGCTTCTGCTGATGAAATTGTCACTATAGGCTGCTTCTTTGATGCCCATGCTACAGCACCTGTTCCAAGATGAAATGCATATCCAGATGTACTTTTTCTATCATCAATACTTCCTGCAAAATCACTATCTGTATATCCCACCAACTGAAGTTTATTTGATGTAGAATACAATATACCATGATTCATAGTTCCTGCAATGTACCTCAATAATCTTTTTCCTGCTTGCCAATGTGAATTCTTTGGTGCATCCATAAATCTTGAAATCAAACTTACTCCATACATTATATCTGGTCTAGTTGCTGTGAGATACATCAAACTGCCAACCAATTTTCTAAATATAGTTGAATCAAAATCAATCTCATTATATTCTCTACTTAGTTTGGTGCCTATTGCCACAGGTGTAGAAATTGGACTACAATTTATCATTCTAAACCTTCTCAAAACATCTTTTGCATATTTATTTTGACAAATGAAAATTCCCTTATCATTTTGTGTTACTTCAATTCCAAGAAAATATTTCATCAACCCCAAATCAGTCATTTCAAATTCCTTCTTCATTGCTGATTTAAACATGTCAATAGAAAGATTACCTGTAAAAATCAAATCATCAACATACAAGCAAACAATTAAAATCTGACCTTGCTCATTGACTTTGGTGTATAGAGTAGGCTCACTAGTACTTCTGTTGAATCCATTGCTTATCATGTATGAATCTATCCTGCTGTACCATGCTCTTGGAGCTTGCTTCAATCCATAGAGTGCCTTCTTTAACTTGTAAACTTTGTCTTCATAACCTTTTATTTCATATCCTGGTGGCTGCTGCACATAAACCTCTTCTTCTAAATATCCATTCAAGAAGGTTGATTTAACATCCATTTGATAAACCTTCCATTCATTTTGAGCTGCAATAGCTAGTACCATTCTAACAGTGTCAAGTCTTGCTACAGGTGCAAATGTTTCATTATAATCAACTCCATATTCTTGAGAAAATCCTTTAGCTACTAGTCTTGCCTTATATTTGTCAATTTCTCCATTTGCATTATACTTAGTTTTATAAACCCATTTTACACCAATGCAATCTTTTTCCTTAGGCAAATCAACTAAATCCCATGTATCATTCTTCTCAATGGATTCCATTTCATCATTCATTGCATTAATCCAATGTTCTTCCTTAATTGCATCTTCAAAATAAATAGGATCTTGAGCAAATAAAGCAAAATTTGATTGCAAATCTATCTTATCTCCTTGATCATAAATTTCTTGCAAACTTCTAGATTTCTTGCTTTTAAGCTTTGATCTTAATGATGCAAGTGTAGGATTTGATTCATCACTTACTTGTGGACTTAAAGATTCTCCTTGCTCAATTTCTCCTTGTATACTTCTTGATGGTGTTCCTCCTTGTTCATTTGATTGATCCCCTTGGTTTTCTTGATCTTTTTCTTCTTGTTCATTATATGGAAATGCTGCAACACCTGTAATTGTTTTGTCTATGTTTCCATCCCAAGATTCTTCCTCTTTGAACAAAACATCTCTACTTACAATGACTTTCTTGGTAATAGGATTAAACAACTTATATGCCTTAGATTGTTCATCATAACCAATAAAAATGCATTTTTCACTTTTATCATCCAACTTACTTCTTGTTTCCTTGGGCACATGTGCAAATGCAATACAACCAAATATTCTGAAATGAGAAACACTATGATGCTTACCACTCCATGCTTCTTGTGGAATCTTGTCCCTTACAATCTTCGTTGGACTTCTATTCAAAATATAAACTGTGCAAGCTACTGCTTCAGCCCAATACTCATTAGGTAGATTCTTTCCTTTCAACATGCTCCTTGCCATTTCCATTATTGTTCGATTCTTTCTTTCTACAACACCATTTTGCTGAGGTGTGTAACTTGTAGTAAACTGCTTCTTTATTCCATGATACCTGCAATAATCCAAAAACTCATTTGACTTGAATTCACCTCCTCTATATGATCTCAATACCTTGATGGGTAGGCCACTTTGTTTCTCAACCAATGCTTTGAATTCCTTGAACTTTCCAAATGCCTCAGATTTATATTTCAGAAAATAAACCCATGTTTTCCTACTAAAATCATCAATGAATGTTAGAAAATAAATGCTTCCCCCTAAAGATGGTGTTTGCATTGGACCACATATATCAGTATGCACAATTTCTAATGGTGCCCATGCTCTATATGACATTCCCTTTGGAAAACTTGTTCTATGATGCTTGGCCAAAATACAACTTTCACATGAACTTAATGGTGCTTCAATAGGGGGTAAGCCTCTTACCATTTCTTTCCTTTTCAATAAACACAATCCTTTGAAGTTAAGATGACCATACCTCAAGTACCATATCCATGCTTGATCTTGAATTGATGCCTTGAAACTTGCTTCAATATTCTCCATTAATTCATTTTTCATTTGAAGTGGGAACATTCTGTTATTTGTCATTTCAACCTTTGCAATCACCTTATTACTAGGAGGAATATCAAATATAGTGCACACATTATTTTCAAAAACAACTCTATAACCCTTTTGAGAAAGTTGTCCCACACTTATGAGATTATGCTTCAAACTAGGTACAAAATAAACATCAGGAATAGACTTCTTACCAAGCTTTGTCATCACATTAATTGCACCTTTACCCATGACTGCAACTATATTATCATTCCCCAATTTAATTTCTAATTTCACTGAAGTATCCAAACTTTCAAACAAGTCTTTATTTCCTGTCATATGGTTACTGCAACCACTATCTAGAAACCAAATGTTACTTGAACTTTCTTGAGCTACATGACAACTAATGAACAATGTCTCAGAATTACTCTCAGAAAAATTTGCAGTTTGCTTTCCCATATCAGCTTGCTTCTTTCGACATTCATTTGCAATATGACCATACTTCTTGCAATAGTAACATTGAACATTTGATTTGTCATACCTTTCTGATGCTTGATTGTTATAGCGTCCCCTTGAATTGAAACTTTGATTTCTCCATCCTCCTGGATCTGGACTCTTCCATTATTCCCTTTGAAAATTGTTTCTTCCTCTTCCTCTTCCTCTGAATCCTAGATTTCCTCTTCCTCTGCCTCTGCCAAATGTCATTTGTGCTTTGAATGCACTCTCTAATGAGGTATTATTATTCCTGTTCAATCTCAACTCATAATTTTTCAAAGTACCAAACAACTCATCTATTGAATATGTTGACAAATCCTTAGTTTCCTCAATTGGCACAACAATAGTATCAAATTTAGTAGGCATACTTCTTAAGATCTTTTCTACAACCTTTTGATCTGTTAGTTCATCACCATTCATCCTTATTTGATTAACCAAATTCATAACACAATTTTCAAATTGATCTACTGAATCAGAATCACTCATTTGCAAGTTTTCAAATTCTTTCCTGAGTCCTTGCAATTTGGAAAGTTTTACCTTACTTGTACCTTGATATGTTGTTTCCAGAATATCCCATGCTTGCTTGGCTATAGTGGCTGGCTTAATCCTTCCAATGACTGAATCATCCAATCCCTATCCAATTATCTGCAAAGCCCTTTTATTCTTTTTCCTATTTTTACTCAACTTATTTTTTGCATTAGTGCTCAAAGTAGACTCATCCTATGGTTCTGTATAACCATTTTCAACTATTTCTGATAAATCTTCAAAATTAAATGTTAATTTCATTCTGTATGACCAAGTATCATAATTTTTACTAGAAAATATTGGAATTTGAGTTTGCACACTACTTGACGCCATATAAACCCTAAAATTCTTCCTTTTTGTTTTTGCTATCAATAAAAATATGATATATAATAAAAATATAGCTTACTCAATTGACTGACTAATCGGCAACATTCTGCTCACCAAAAATAAACATGCAACTTCAGCAATCCTCAAATCTGCTCTTTTTCCTGCTTCTTAATCTGGCTCTAATACCATTCTGATAGCGGGCAGAGGCAAAGAAATTAAGCGGAAAAAAAAAAAATATTCATGCTGTTGCACAATAACAAAATTCTTCTTTTACATTGCTTGAGTGAAAAATATTTACACGAGTTCTTTATATAGAAAACTTTAGATACATTAAGAAAATTCTCGAATATAGGCCAACATATTATTTTTATTATTTTACCTAACCCTAAACTTCTAGAAATTACCTAAACCTAGCCGACATAAAAGTATAAATAAAAATAAATAAATAAAACTTAACCTACAACTGGTAGAAATTACCAGAATATTTTAACAATTGTTACTATCTGTCGGGACGCCTGGAAAAGAAATGTCGAGGGCATGGTGAGGATTTGGGCTTCCAGCGGCATGCGCGGACAAGCTCTCGGATTGGATCCCAGTTCCTTCGTTTTCACATCTATTGGTCTCCAAAGCCATGCTTTCAGAAAATAAACTGAAATGAAAGCTCAATAATGTTAGAGAACTACGTTTTAAGCTCCCTTCTAGGGTTTCAGCTCTTTCATTTTATATGTTTGTATCGATTGAAAAATATATGCAAGTCTGGTATAAATATCTTAATTCAGATGGAGTCCTACATTCTTCTTTTAAAATATGATAAATATAAAGTTAAATTGAAAAGAAATAGTATACATACACTTGAATCACTTTTTAACTAAATGAGAAACATATGTGGATGAGAGCAAACCTCACCAAACTTCCCACATTCTCACATTTTCCTTTAAAATACCATAATATCATAATGAAAAAAATGGTATTATTTTTTTAAAAAAAATTCTACAATTTTTTTAAATAATTCTATCATCAAACAACGTTTCTTCTTAAAATGTCAACAGTACCGTTTGCCATGATTATGGCTTTGGTTGGTGTTTGGTGAATGCAAACAATAGTGACATCAAACTGTTGTAACTTTTGAACTATTGTAATGAGCATATTTGAGTTGGTTTAATGATGGAGAATTTATAATCTTAAAAAAGAGGCGACAAAATTAAATCTTGTAGGGGTTAGGATATGTATGTTTTTTATTAGGAGCACAGTTAAATTTAAGTTTAGGCATTAGATTTTCTTAGCAAAAAACTATTTTGTTAGTTAAAATTGTACTTTATGCAGTTGTTTAATGTGAGCTAGCTATCAAAGATGTTTTCCTTTCTTTTCAATGTTTCTATGTTTTCCTTCTAGTTTTAAGAGATTACAAACTTAATAAATAATCCTTCAATTTGTTTGAAGAGTGATTTTTAAGGACACTTAAATGTATAATTTAAAAAAAAAATTAAAATAAAGATTTATTTAAATATGCTTCTGTGTATGTGTATGTGCACACGTGTGCGTTTGTGTTATATGAAAATATTTGTATTTTCTTTATTGGCAATGCACCTTCTAAATTGGGTGGTTTCTTACAAGATTTACCTCAAAAAAATATTTTATTGTATAAATGCATATGAAGGTTTTTTAAATAACCAAAATGTGACTCAATATATTGCTTCAATAATAGCTAAAGGGGATACTTTAATTAATGTGATATAGATAGATATTTGGGATTTGAAAGTATTTGTAGAATTAAGTGGAGAGTTTATAAGTGTCATTCCAAAATCTATATAGATTTCTTTGCATAGGTAAATCAAAGAAAATTTCATTCATTATATTTATTTTTAAGGGTCATGAAGTTGTCCTTTTTATATAGTACAAGTCTTGCAATATGTTAACCTCATAATCCCAAGGGTTCTTTTCCTAATATTAACTCTAATTTATATAACAAAGAAAATAATGGTCTCACTAAGGTCATGTAGATTTAGTATAATCCAACCCAAGTTCATAAATCCAATTATTATATATATTTACGTAGTGCAATTACTCTTTCAAAAAAGTCACTAGTTATCTCTAAAACCTTTTCATAGTAATTTAGATTTATATGTATATTATAACTGAGCTATTTGTTTTTTGGGTGATTCAATAGTAGAGTTGGTGTGAAAGGGATTTACAGGTTGAAATATTTCATAGTAATTTAGATTTATATGTATATTATAACTGAGCCATTTGTTTTTTTGGGTGATTCAATAGTAGAGTTGGTGTGAAAGGGATTTATAGGTTGAAATATATAAGTAATTTTAAATCAAATTGTTTAGCAAAATGAGATATTTCTTGTAGCTCATCTAGGTTTTTTGTTGAGGTTTTAATAAGATGGGATGAAAAGAAAAAATAACCTTG
The DNA here is from genome assembly GCA_007258455.2 of Sequoia sempervirens. Lineage (NCBI taxonomy): Eukaryota > Viridiplantae > Streptophyta > Pinopsida > Cupressales > Cupressaceae > Sequoia > Sequoia sempervirens. The sequence goes on from VDFB02271358.1 coordinate 231,674,764, forward strand.
AATTAGGTGTAGGTGTGGAGTAATACCCTTGGTTGATAAGGTAAAAATAATAATGGAACATAAAAATGTAAAACATTATAGATGGGATACCTCATGATTATAGGAAGGTAATTTAACTATAATAGTGTATGCAGAGTGGGTATCCAAAAAAGGGGGGTTGGAAATGCCATTGTGTGTATTTATTTTTAATATGTAACATTATGTGTATTCATTAGTACCATATAAATGCATGTGATACAACATTGGTTTATTAATTGAATCCTTTGAGGCAATTCATAGTACAACTAACAATCACACTTGGAGATGTAATAGGAATATTATTTTTTATTAATTTGTTCTATATGCCAAAACTTTTCATATTTTAAAGACTTGTTTATATTTTTAGAAGGCTCATGAAAATTTGGGCAAGGGAAATTCTCTTATAATTTTTTTATTGAAGGAAAACTTAATTCCATAAATTAATGACCAAAATTTGGTCAATAAATGAACACCAAATTTAGTTATAGCCCATATTCTAAAACTTTATAATTACAAATCACACTAGGAAATTTCCTCTCTTACCAAATAAAAAAATATAGTTAAAAATAAACAAATAATAACTAATGTTATATTTTGGATTAGAGGAGTTTTATATGAAAATTTTACCTACTAGATTTTCTAAAAATATTGAATCTCATGGCTCTCTTTATTGTCCATCACCTAAATATGAGGGAAAAATCCACCAAATTATGAAATAGTGGTACATTTTATCAAGAATAACTTTTTTCCACATTTGTGAGATCTTTAAATGAGTATTTGGAGAAATTTAAACAATAACTATTATCTAAATTAAAGTCCTTACTAAAACTCCTTAGTGAGTATAACCCTAATAGACAAAGTCAGTGGATAGGGTAGCCTTTTTAAGGTACAAAATTATACCCACCCAAAATAAACATATATAAATTTGATCATATGAACCTAATTTCATGTATAAGTGTCATGAAACATGATATTTAAACTTGACAATATTCAAAATATTGTAATGATTGACATAATATCACAACATTTAAAATTTAAATCTTATGAATGGTACTAGTGGATGATAAGTGATAATTAAGGGTAAGTTTTTAGTTAGAAATAATTTACTAACATGACTTAGTAGACCACTATGAGAAACCATGGAAGCGAATCTATTCAAGTTAATTGATTTAAAATAAATAAATAGGGTCTATAGTGAAATATAATATTAAATATATGACATTGATAATCTAAACTCAAGATGTGACACCTTATGAGAAGATATAAATATACATATATAAAATTAATGAAAAAATTAAACATGATGTTCATTTTTTGGAAGCATGTACAGTTTCAAAAGATATTCAAAATGTATCACATATTGAACTATAGAAAATTTCCACTAGATGTTTCACACAAGTTCAAAACATAGGATGGAAAGATAGAAATGTGGCTAATCCTATCAATAGAAATGGGGCTAAATTATTTGAATTAAGATAAATTACTAATATCTCTACTTAAAAGGAAGTAAATAAAAGAGAGAAAGGTCTATGTTGGCACTATGATACGAAATGGTCTAGTTGTCATAATGTGCTAATAGTGAGAAAAACTAATGATTATTGAGAATGAGGTTGAAAAAAGGGATAATTAGCTAAAAAAAACTAATTTTGAATCTTGAATATGAGAATTTAGAGAATAAAGAAAGAAATGCTATCTCCCCATAGATTAAATGACACAACACATCACAAATAATCAAAGTGATTATCTATATCAAAAAGTGAAAGGTTACAATGTTGGTTGATATAGGTGGTACACATAAATTTGGCTAATGAGCTCAATTATTTTATCTATCTAGTCTATAATTTTAGGTCATGATATTTGATGGAAAATAACTCTCTTGTAGTGGTAAATGTAATCATATAAAACTCTCAATGGGAGATTATCAACTAGATTTAGAAATTTTTGGTATCCCAATTATGGGAGAAATTATATTTTAGGGTTTACAATGGCTTAAATTGCTAGGAAGTGTCTTTCAATTTTTAAAATTAGTTCTTAGATTCTGGTACAAATGGAAAAAATTATACACTTACAGAAATAAAATCACCATAAATCCAAATTATCATATCCAATGGGATGGATAAATTAATTAAGAAAGGATCTTATGGCATATGACACAACTAGACATTTTTTCGAAGCATAAGA
>VDFB02271358.1:231677062-231694792 GCA_007258455.2 Sequoia sempervirens
TGGGAAAACAATAGGCTAGAAACTACTTGTAAAGAATTTTTCCTTACATTCTAAAACAAAACACATACAGTTGAGATATCATTTCATTCGGTCGGTGTTGGAGGATGGATAGGTCAAGCTGGACAAGATACATACAGATATCAATCTAGCAGATATGTTTATGAAGGTGGTGACAAGGGAGAAGTTAAGCTCCTCTTTAGCTTCGGTTGGCCTTCAAGGTTGAATTCAACTATAACAAAGTAGTAGGGTCTAAGGTACTTATTTCTAGTGGGAGCTGTAAGTGCAGCAGTGTTGTCCATGATCCATCTCCAAGTGGGAGATCGTGTTGGTGTGGAACCATATCAGTCTCCAAGTGGGAGATTGTTGGTATGTGGTGACTGATCATGCTATTCTGTACACCCCGACATGTATCCTTGTCGGGTCTGGGGCTGGGTTGGGCCCTGGGTAGGGGTTCAGGGACAGCAACCCTCGAGGAAAATTTTCCTCCTACTTTTTCGTGTAATCACCGAAAAAGGGAAAAATCAATGAAAAAGGAAAATTTTGATTTTGTAGAACCCAAAATCTGGAAGCTTCTAAGCTTGTTAAAAAGGGGTTCGAATGGGTGTTACAGTATGATGAAAAATGCGATTATTCACAAGATTGTAATAAGTTTTACAGTAGATAATAAAATAATTAGATGGCTACGGTTTGGTGGATGTAGCCTAGATTGGGTGAACCACGTTAAATTCTCGGTGTTATAATTTATTCTGTGTTTTTAGTTTCTCTTTTTATTACTTAAATCTGCATTTAATTGTTAGATATATGCCTTTCTAACCCTAACAAAGGCTAGTTTATTGATCAACCCCCGAGGCCCCTAGGAAAGGTCTTTTAGGTTAGTCTCTTGGTCAAAATCTTAGAAAACCCCAAAAACATTAAAAAATCAAAAAATCAAAACATTTACAAAATCTCAAAAAATACCAAAAATGGCCTCAAAACATCGCAAAACTCCAAAAACATCCAAATATTTGAAAAAATCCATCCATCTCATCTCACTTGCACCTGCAATAACATCACTCATAATAAACAATCATCATCCTTAACCTTTGGTGAGACAATTGAAAACAAGTCTAGTAGGTGAAAAGTGAAAACTCAAAATGTCAAGTCTCAGGTCTAAGTCAGTGTATAAGCAAGTTGGTCAACTCTTTGTGTCAATAACCTATCATCCAATTGGTCCCATATCAATCATTTGAAAGAACACTTTGTATAAATGAAATGACGATCTGCCATGCACTAACATGTCCTATGATGTATCCTTCCTACAATGGGCATTATCATTTGGCAATAGTTTTGGTTCTTATCCTTAAAAACACATTTCCTTTTGGTTAGCAGTATTGAAGAACATCAGCTTGTTTGTTTACCTTATCTTTTGAATTATCTTATTGTGCTCATTCCAAGGACCTCTCGATGATATCTGAACAAAGGATTTAGAGAAATAGGAATGGGGCAATGATCATTATCTTTTTATTTGCTATGCTTGTTGGATGTTCTTGTAATATAACCTTGGCAAATAATTTCTTTGTTAGATATGTATGGAGGGTGTTTTGGATAGCTTGTTGACTATTGCATTGATAGGTTATACCTTTTTGTGTTTTGGTCTAAGGTGTTTGAAACTTCTAAAGTACATCCTAGCAAGGTTTCTGTATGTCAGCTATGAACAAGAATACTCCTATCTGATTTTCAATTCAAAGTCCATCACATTAGGTACAATGTCATCCTAGTTCTCTATACCTTGATGCATCGTACCACATGTGTTATCAAACATAAGGAAATTGTCCCTTTGAAAATCCCAACTCCTCAGCAAGTAATCATCATCTTGTGTCTTGTTGAAATGACTTCTTCTCTTTCATCCCTTCTTGCTCATCATGCTAACAAGGTACTATGACAGTAAATCATCATCATCATCATCATCATCACCTTCATCATCATTGATCTTGCATCCAAAAATCATTAGCATATTGCATTAACATATCATATAGGAATCATATGCATTACATTTCCATCATCATATAAACATATTATTATAAGCATTTTTCATAAATAAACACATCCCTTTCTCATTACATTGCATCCACTTTTTCCATCACATTGCATTCATCACATGAACCATTGCATAAACATTTCATAAACATTTCACATGTCCATCTACTACATAATCAAACATAATAGGTACATGATCATTATAGATAATCCATTGCATATTCACATCGCATAAACATGATAAAGTCATCTCCCACATTACGTTCATTAACATATCATTTCATATATTACATCACATCACACTAAATGCATTGACACATACATTACATTATCATTTAACATGTTTAGGATAATATATTTGTTATTCTAAGCATCTTAAAACCATCTCATTTGCATCATCAATACATACATATAAAACACAACCATTGCATTTACACCACATTATATCATCCATTACTCATCCATATCATATAGAACACCTCATAAATAACATCACAATTATTCTTTACATTTCATTACATGAATCATTACACACTATTATAAGCATAATAGGAACATAAAAATCCATTACACACAAAACGTACATCCATCCATAATCATTTTATAAACATGGTTCACATATCATTTCACGTATACACCATAGATCATCATCATATCATTTTGCATATTACATTTCATATCACATATCATTTGCATCAACATAAATAGATCATCATATAGACATACACCATCATCCATTCACATCACATATCATATAGATCCACCTGTATATCATAAATAAACAACATAATATAAGATCTAGTCATAATACATACATCATCATAAATAAATGCATCCATTGCATCATACCATAACATCATTACATAGCATATAGAAATAAAACCATCCATAAATGCAGAAATAAATGATACACATCACATCACATCATATCAAAATCATCTCACATATATCATCATCGGGTAACTATCATAGTACAAAATAATTAGATCATTGTACATGTGTATCAATAAGTACAAAAAGGCCCATTGGGCTATCAAAAAGGAGCCCATAAGGCACAAAAAGTATCATCTTGATCAAAACAAGGTCTAGCCATCCTATCTGTTACCCTCACCCCTATCATCATGACCCTCTACTGATCTATGGTTGGTCCACTATGAGTAGTTTGGGGCCCACTCTTCTCTAGGCATGGTCTGATGATAGTGCATGCTGTAATAATCCGCCTCCCGGGTGACCTCCCTATAAAACCAAAGGGACACTGTGCTCTGGGAGGAGGAGGCTACCATGCTCTCCAACCGCTGTCTCTGGCCCATCTTTGTGGCCGCCTATATCTCTATGGCCTACTTCTATAAAATAGCCTGGTCTCTCTCGGTCCTAGCCTGATCCCTCTCCACTGTCACGGTTTGAACCTGGGCCTGCAGTTGTGCAATCAATGCATCTTGAGGACCCACCTGCCCTACTAGGTATGCTTGTGGAGGCTATACTTGAGGCTGATCCTCACCCCCAGCTTGTGGTGGTGCACTTTCCTGCTCCTGCTGCTGGTCATGCATCTGAACATTGGCTTGACCTAGCTGAACTAGCTGATTTGGAGGCCTGACTGGTTGATTCTACCATGCACCATCTCTCTATCCTTTTCCTCCCCCTCTTCCCCTCATCCTCTGCCAAATGAGGACTGCTCCTAGAAGTATCAACTGTAGGGGAGGCTGAAACAAGTCTCTATACACCTGTGTAACCCCTAGATCTATAGGCTCCTAATCATAAATCCATGGCTACACCACCAACTGTCTAAAGTTGTTAATGGCCTCCAAAGTAGGAATATATCGAGCCGATGAAGCCTGTGACATAGTGCAGGAAAATATGACCACATAATCATCATCTGGCTGATCTTGTAGCTCACCGAACTGGCACTGAATGTGCCCGAGCAAGTATCTCTCCACCATCATATGCTCTTTCCCCTACATGAAGCAATCTTGGTGGGAAAAGAAAATATGATCTGCATCGTCAACCCATCCGGGCCGACCAAGGTATGGGTGCCATGTAAAAGTATACATCTCATCTAGGACTCTCCTCTAGTAGGGAATCCTGTGCTCGCCTGTGTGTGTGAAGGACACACCACCTCTGTAACGCCATACAAGGGGATCCTCAGGCCCCATCGGTACTGCAATGACTCGTGGCCGAAGAACAGTAATGTGCTCCCACGCCCATACATGGAGAAGTGTAACACGCACCCTAAGTGCTTTGCCATCAAGGTACAGGGTATGTGCAGGATCATCATGGAAAAAACAAGCCCTTAAGTGGCAAAAAAATACATAAGAATAGAATCTTTAGCAAATTTAATGTAGTTTCTAAACTACTAGGTTTATTTAAAAAAATAAAAAGTCTATTTGGTGAAAATTTAAAATTTCAATGGAGTAGTACTTAAATTTTAGGGAAAAAATAAGAAGTAGGGGTCTATCTAACCACCCTAACCATAATATAATGATAATAATTTTTTATAATATTTTAGATATAAGTAGAGGACTCATATCCTGATGTGATGCATATTTTTTTGTATTTTTTTTCCAAGTAAATAATTAATTATGATTTTTTTATTACAACTTTTAAAAAATATTAAAACTCATATGTCTGACCACCTTAACTTGGTCAAAACTACATGAAATTCAATTTTTCTTTTTTTAATCCTATAGTATGCAAAGCGTAGAATGTGATGCATGTTTCAGATTCAAAAAATGTGATACCATTTGGAAGCTATAGATGTTTTCCAATCAGCCTATCAATCAGGACTTTAGTCATAATTCAAATAGAAAATGAATAATAATTATTTATTGAATTCAATGTAAAGCATAATTTATATTGGTGGAAAGCTAAGAATCTCCTTTAAAAACCCTTTTTGTTTCATCAATTTTGGGTTAAAAAAAAGTTGTCAACCACATACCCATCATGATCCTGCACATACCCTACATGTACTCGCGTAAATCTCTTTACAATGAAGCAAGCAGAACTAGCCCCCAAGCAAAATGAGTAAGCCTATCACGCATCACTATGCACTCCCAACAGAGTCCCCAACCAGGACAAAAGTACCGGCCTCACGGATCTGGGGCAATGAGACTTGAAATAATAGCCGCACCAACCAAGTAGAAGGGAGAGGCCAGAGCTCTATGACACTCGAGTTCAATTTGACCCTCACAATAAATAACATCCTCTGTGGCGAGGACTGTATGGAAAGCATCTCACCCGACATCCATATCAAAAATAATGTGTCGACCATGAATCGACAATCTCAAGATGCACCACACATCCTCTAAGGTGATGGTGGCCTCACTAGTAGGAAGGTGGAAAGATGAGGTCTCACTATGCCATCTCTCAACAAGTGCTAACATCATGTCAAGGTGGGTCACATAGGCATTGTGTATGCAATGTGCCACAGCCCCATGTCCTATAATCGATCCTGCTCTCTGTCACTGAGGTCTCGCAAGTAATCGAAGAGCTCCTGCAACCTATGTTCTCAGGAATAGAGCTCCCTTGCTGTGTCCTACATTAGGAAGGGTCATCATGTTAAATTTTTAAAAGAATTTCATTCTGTGTGTCCAAAAAAGTAATCCAACATCGTTATCCATGAAGGCATCACAGTTTTATTTTTTATCAAACTGTGACGTTGGGGAAAAAAGTGTCGAAAGTGCACCACCGTGGTGCAATTTTCCACCAAGTTGTGCAGTTTGGAAATATTTCGGTGTGATGGACCGTTGCCGCATCACACTTGGAAATGACCCCACTGGTGGGGGTGTGAGCATCAGAGATTGAAATTTGTTTTCAAACTCCAAACTCCATTGTCACGACACAATTTGACATCGAACGGTGTTATATAGTGCCACTACAAAAGAGCTAACTTTAAACGCATTAAATGAACATGAAAAATGAGAAATAAAGCTCAAGTAAGGATCACTTACCGGTGCCCCAATGCCGAGTGGCCGCTAGTATGTCTAGACTCGGTCAGAAATGTGCATCAAAAGCTGTCATTGTGCCATATCGTCAAGAGGTTAGAGCTCAAATATTACAATTCCTAGAGGGTTGTGTGTGAAACTGAATTGAATGTAACCCCTCAGAGCCTTTTTAAGCTTGAAAATTAGGGTTTTCTCACCTTGATTTCTTATCCTGCTAGGGTTTTGGACTCTTGAACCTATTTTTGTCAATTTGAGGTCTATTTTACATTTTTTTATTATGTTTAGACACTTTTTGGCCTCTTGGAGCCTTTTTGGACCTTTCAGTCACCTTGTCCTCTTTTTCCGCAAGATTACCCAAAAATCAAAATTTTCATCCAATCTCTCAAGGGGGAAATATATTGCCATGTTTTCTCTCACTGGGAAGCAGTGGGGAAAGATTTTGAAAACAATTTTTTTTGGCTTTGATCGAAATCGTTTATTCTTTGAACCAACACAACGAATGCATTGTTTCAAAGAAAGGAAAAATGTAGACACATAAAATGTATTGATTGACATTGGACATATGATCCTCACCACTAACATCGTTTCATCCTGAATCATCCTTCAGTCTAACATTTAATCAAATACCCTTATCTGATTAAAATAATCAATGTTCCTCTCTTAATTAAATAAATTGGTTATCTAATTAAGTCACCTTTTCTTGATAATTAAATTAACCATTTTGATCTAATTATCCTATTTAATTAAATAATTAATTTTATTTGATTAAATCTCTTAAGTCTATCTATTAAATTAAATAAATTAAAACCTTATTTAGTTTAATCTAACATCATCTCTTTTAATTAAATAAATCAAAGTCCTTATTTAATTAATCCCTTATCACATTCTTCTCATATTTGATTTAAATAAATCCACAAATTTAAGTCAAATAGGTCGTATCATTTAATCCCTTCATTAAAATAATCAACCTGGATTAATTTAATCTCTCCTCATGTCCCATCCTCTAGCTTTTACCACTTGCACATGAAATTAGACTTATTTGATTTATTAAATTTCTATTTTCCTTCAACAAGGCATCTTTTAAGGAATATTCCCCAAATTTGAATTCAAAATCTAAGTGGGATGAGTCCTTCCAACAAGGCATTTACTCTCTCTTACATGTCCTTTTCCTTGAGCCAAGTGGCATTCAATGCATTCTTCCTTCCCTCTTGCATGTCATTTCAACAATTTCAAAATTCAAATATATGCATTTATTGGTACAATCCTCAAAACTTGCACATCCTCCATCCATTCACAAGTTGAAAAGTGGCACTTTGCCATTGGATAATTCTTAGTCCCACAATGCTTTATTTTGGACTCTCATCCATCTTAGCATTCTATAAATAAGAGGCTAATCTCCTCATTTGATCATCCACAATTTGAGTAAACTTACTATGCTCAAATCATTAGCAATTTTCATCCATTGTCATTGAGTTCATAGATAGGATATGCAGATTTTTCTATTGGAGCACTCATCAAGCATAAAAAAAGTGGATCACTCTTCATTACACATAAATCTTGCATCATTGGAGTTGGGAAAGGGCCAATTTTCACATAAAATTGGCACCAATTCCCTCAAGAGATTAGGAGCTTGTTGGCTTTGGAATAGGATTTGATATGCTTTGAAATCCCATTGTGTTCTTCATTTCATATTCTATCTCTTTTGCTATTCAAATGAATTTCTTGAGGAATCCTTGTTCTTGCTAGCATTTCACCTTCTAATGTGTTCATGTGGTTTTGCAGGTATTCGGATTGGGGTTCACACAAGAACAATAAATAATTCATAATGGCCCTCATGTGTTCTGAAGGTAGCCTTATGTACACCCTTCTCTTTTAGTTAAATTTGATGATAAGATCAACATAAAAATAGCATAGTTAAGAAAACTAAACCATTAAGTTAAGCAGTATTAGGAGTAGTAAAATTATGTTTAAGACTGACCATGTTGATCTCCCTATTTAACCTAGGTATATTTTCCATGACTCACCCTTTTTAAATGTAACCAAGTTTGAGATGAATAGGATTTTTTGTTTGGATAAATACTTCTTGAATCTAGTACTTCGTAAACCAATTATTTTATATCCAACTTCTATTCATAAGGATATTGATAAGGTAAAATATTTGGAAACATATTTCATATTATTAATTCAATGGTGTAATCATGGTCTATGAGTCAAAGTAGAACCTTAGGTTCTTTAAAAATTATTCATGGTGTTGAATGATCTCTTGAATCTATAGTAGATATTAATTTTTTTATGTCTTATGCTTCGAAAAAATGTCTAGTTGTGTCATATGCCATAAGATCCTTTCTTAATTAATTTATCCATCCCATTGGATATGATAATTTGGATTTATGGTGATTTTATTTCTGTAAGTGTATAATTTTTTCCATTTGTACCAGAATCTAAGAACTAATTTTAAAAATTGAAAGACACTTCCTAGCAATTTAAGCCATTGTAAACCCTAAAATATAATTTCTCCCATAATTGGGATACCAAAAATTTCTAAATCTAGTTGATAATCTCCCATTGAGAGTTTTATATGATTACATTTACCACTACAAGAGAGTTATTTTCCATCAAATATCATGACCTAAAATTATAGACTAGATAGATAAAATAATTGAGCTCATTAGCCAAATTTATGTGTACCACCTATATCAACCAACATTGTAACCTTTCACTTTTTGATATAGATAATCACTTTGATTATTTGTGATGTGTTGTGTCATTTAATCTATGGGGAGATAGCATTTCTTTCTTTATTCTCTAAATTCTCATATTCAAGATTCAAAATTAGTTTTTTTTAGCTAATTATCCCTTTTTTCAACCTCATTCTCAATAATCATTAGTTTTTCTCACTATTAGCACATTATGACAACTAGACCATTTCGTATCATAGTGCCAACATAGACCTTTCTCTCTTTTATTTACTTCCTTTTAAGTAGAGATATTAGTAATTTATCTTAATTCAAATAATTTAGCCCCATTTCTATTGATAGGATTAGCCACATTTCTATCTTTCCATCCTATGTTTTGAACTTGTGTGAAACATCTAGTGGAAATTTTCTATAGTTCAATATGTGATACATTTTGAATATCTTTTGAAACTGTACATGCTTCCAAAAAATGAACATCATGTTTAATTTTTTCATTAATTTTATATATGTATATTTATATCTTCTCATAAGGTGTCACATCTTGAGTTTAGATTATCAATGTCATATATTTAATATTATATTTCACTATAGACCCTATTTATTTATTTTAAATCAATTAACTTGAATAGATTCGCTTCCATGGTTTCTCATAGTGGTCTACTAAGTCATGTTAGTAAATTATTTCTAACTAAAAACTTACCCTTAATTATCACTTATCATCCACTAGTACCATTCATAAGATTTAAATTTTAAATGTTGTGATATTATGTCAATCATTACAATATTTTGAATATTGTCAAGTTTAAATATCATGTTTCATGACACTTATACATGAAATTAGGTTCATATGATCAAATTTATATATGTTTATTTTGGGTGGGTATAATTTTGTACCTTAAAAAGGCTACCCTATCCACTGACTTTGTCTATTAGGGTTATACTCACTAAGGAGTTTTAGTAAGGACTTTAATTTAGATAATAGTTATTGTTTAAATTTCTCCAAATACTCATTTAAAGATCTCACAAATGTGGAAAAAAGTTATTCTTGATAAAATGTACCACTATTTCATAATTTGGTGGATTTTTCCCTCATATTTAGGTGATGGACAATAAAGAGAGCCATGAGATTCAATATTTTTAGAAAATCTAGTAGGTAAAATTTTCATATAAAACTCCTCTAATCCAAAATATAACATTAGTTATTATTTGTTTATTTTTAACTATATTTTTTTATTTGGTAAGAGAGGAAATTTCCTAGTGTGATTTGTAATTATAAAGTTTTAGAATATGGGCTATAACTAAATTTGGTGTTCATTTATTGACCAAATTTTGGTCATTAATTTATGGAATTAAGTTTTCCTTCAATAAAAAAATTATAAGAGAATTTCCCTTGCCCAAATTTTCATGAGCCTTCTAAAAATATAAACAAGTCTTTAAAATATGAAAAGTTTTGGCATATAGAACAAATTAATAAAAAATAATATTCCTATTACATCTCCAAGTGTGATTGTTAGTTGTACTATGAATTGCCTCAAAGGATTCAATTAATAAACCAATGTTGTATCACATGCATTTATATGGTACTAATGAATACACATAATGTTACATATTAAAAATAAATACACACAATGGCATTTCCAACCCCCCTTTTTTGGATACCCACTCTGCATACACTATTATAGTTAAATTACCTTCCTATAATCATGAGGTATCCCATCTATAATGTTTTACATTTTTATGTTCCATTATTATTTTTACCTTATCAACCAAGGGTATTACTCCACACCTACACCTAATTCAAGGTTATTTTTTCTTTTCATCCCATCTTATTAAAACCTCAACAAAAAACCTAGATGAGCTACAAGAAATATCTCATTTTGCTAAACAATTTGATTTAAAATTACTTATATATTTCAACCTATAAATCCCTTTCACACCAACTCTACTATTGAATCACCCAAAAAAACAAATGGCTCAGTTATAATATACATATAAATCTAAATTACTATGAAATATTTCAACCTGTAAATCCCTTTCACACCAACTCTACTATTGAATCACCCAAAAAACAAATAGCTCAGTTATAATATACATATAAATCTAAATTACTATGAAAAGGTTTTAGAGATAACTAGTGACTTTTTTGAAAGAGTAATTGCACTACGTAAATATATATAATAATTGGATTTATGAACTTGGGTTGGATTATACTAAATCTACATGACCTTAGTGAGACCATTATTTTCTTTGTTATATAAATTAGAGTTAATATTAGGAAAAGAACCCTTGGGATTATGAGGTTAACATATTGCAAGACTTGTACTATATAAAAAGGACAACTTCATGACCCTTAAAAATAAATATAATGAATGAAATTTTCTTTGATTTACCTATGCAAAGAAATCTATATAGATTTTGGAATGACACTTATAAACTCTCCACTTAATTCTACAAATACTTTCAAATCCCAAATATCTATCTATATCACATTAATTAAAGTATCCCCTTTAGCTATTATTGAAGCAATATATTGAGTCACATTTTGGTTATTTAAAAAACCTTCATATGCATTTATACAATAAAATATTTTTTTGAGGTAAATCTTGTAAGAAACCACCCAATTTAGAAGGTGCATTGCCAATAAAGAAAATACAAATATTTTCATATAACACAAACGCACACGTGTGCACATACACATACACAGAAGCATATTTAAATAAATCTTTATTTTAATTTTTTTTTTAAATTATACATTTAAGTGTCCTTAAAAATCACTCTTCAAACAAATTGAAGGATTATTTATTAAGTTTGTAATCTCTTAAAACTAGAAGGAAAACATAGAAACATTGAAAAGAAAGGAAAACATCTTTGATAGCTAGCTCACATTAAACAACTGCATAAAGTACAATTTTAACTAACAAAATAGTTTTTTGCTAAGAAAATCTAATGCCTAAACTTAAATTTAACTGTGCTCCTAATAAAAAACATACATATCCTAACCCCTACAAGATTTAATTTTGTCGCCTCTTTTTTAAGATTATAAATTCTCCATCATTAAACCAACTCAAATATGCTCATTACAATAGTTCAAAAGTTACAACAGTTTGATGTCACTATTGTTTGCATTCACCAAACACCAACCAAAGCCATAATCATGGCAAACGGTACTGTTGACATTTTAAGAAGAAACGTTGTTTGATGATAGAATTATTTAAAAAAATTGTAGAATTTTTTTTAAAAAAATAATACCATTTTTTTCATTATGATATTATGGTATTTTAAAGGAAAATGTGAGAATGTGGGAAGTTTGGTGAGGTTTGCTCTCATCCACATATGTTTCTCATTTAGTTAAAAAGTGATTCAAGTGTATGTATACTATTTCTTTTCAATTTAACTTTATATTTATCATATTTTAAAAGAAGAATGTAGGACTCCATCTGAATTAAGATATTTATACCAGACTTGCATATATTTTTCAATCGATACAAACATATAAAATGAAAGAGCTGAAACCCTAGAAGGGAGCTTAAAACGTAGTTCTCTAACATTATTGAGCTTTCATTTCAGTTTATTTTCTGAAAGCATGGCTTTGGAGACCAATAGATGTGAAAACGAAGGAACTGGGATCCAATCCGAGAGCTTGTCCGCGCATGCCGCTGGAAGCCCAAATCCTCACCATGCCCTCGACATTTCTTTTCCAGGCGTCCCGACAGATAGTAACAATTGTTAAAATATTCTGGTAATTTCTACCAGTTGTAGGTTAAGTTTTATTTATTTATTTTTATTTATACTTTTATGTCGGCTAGGTTTAGGTAATTTCTAGAAGTTTAGGGTTAGGTAAAATAATAAAAATAATATGTTGGCCTATATTCGAGAATTTTCTTAATGTATCTAAAGTTTTCTATATAAAGAACTCGTGTAAATATTTTTCACTCAAGCAATGTAAAAGAAGAATTTTGTTATTGTGCAACAGCATGAATATTTTTTTTTTTTCCGCTTAATTTCTTTGCCTCTGCCCGCTATCAGAATGGTATTAGAGCCAGATTAAGAAGCAGGAAAAAGAGCAGATTTGAGGATTGCTGAAGTTGCATGTTTATTTTTGGTGAGCAGAATGTTGCCGATTAGTCAGTCAATTGAGTAAGCTATATTTTTATTATATATCATATTTTTATTGATAGCAAAAACAAAAAGGAAGAATTTTAGGGTTTATATGGCGTCAAGTAGTGTGCAAACTCAAATTCCAATATTTTCTAGTAAAAATTATGATACTTGGTCATACAGAATGAAATTAACATTTAATTTTGAAGATTTATCAGAAATAGTTGAAAATGGTTATACAGAACCATAGGATGAGTCTACTTTGAGCACTAATGCAAAAAATAAGTTGAGTAAAAATAGGAAAAAGAATAAAAGGGCTTTGCAGATAATTGGATAGGGATTGGATGATTCAGTCATTGGAAGGATTAAGCCAGCCACTATAGCCAAGCAAGCATGGGATATTCTGGAAACAACATATCAAGGTACAAGTAAGGTAAAACTTTCCAAATTGCAAGGACTCAGGAAAGAATTTGAAAACTTGCAAATGAGTGATTCTGATTCAGTAGATCAATTTGAAAATTGTGTTATGAATTTGGTTAATCAAATAAGGATGAATGGTGATGAACTAACAGATCAAAAGGTTGTAGAAAAGATCTTAAGAAGTATGCCTACTAAATTTGATACTATTGTTGTGCCAATTGAGGAAACTAAGGATTTGTCAACATATTCAATAGATGAGTTGTTTGGTACTTTGAAAAATTATGAGTTGAGATTGAACAGGAATAATAATACCTCATTGGAGAGTGCATTCAAAGCACAAATGACATTTGGCAGAGGCAGAGGAAGAGGAAATCTAGGATTCAGAGGAAGAGGAAGAGGAAGAAACAATTTTCAAAGGGAAGAATGGAAGAGTCCAGATCCAGGAGGATGGAGAAATCAAAGTTTCAATTCAAGGGGACGCTATAACAATCAAGCATCACAAAGGTATGACAAATCAAATGTTCAATGTTACTATTGCAAGAAGTATGGTCATATTGCAAATGAATGTCGAAAGAAGCAAGCTGATATGGGAAAGCAAACTGCAAATTTTTCTGAGAGTAATTCTGAGACATTGTTCATTAGTTGTCATGTAGCTCAAGAAAGTTCAAGTAACATTTGGTTTCTAGATAGTGGTTGCAGTAACCATATGACAGGAAATAAAGACTTGTTTGAAAGTTTGGATACTTCAGTGAAATTAGAAATTAAATTGGGGAATGATAATATAGTTGCAGTCATGGGTAAAGGTGCAATTAATGTGATGACAAAGCTTGGTAAGAAGTCTATTCCTGATGTTTATTTTGTACCTAGTTTGAAGCATAATCTCATAAGTGTGGGACAACTTTCTCAAAAGGGTTATAGAGTTGTTTTTGAAAATAATGTGTGCACTATATTTGATATTCCTCCTAGTAATAAGGTGATTGCAAAGGTTGAAATGACAAATAACAGAATGTTCCCACTTCAAATGAAAAATGAATTAATGGAGAATATTGAAGCAAGTTTCAAGGCATCAATTCAAGATCAAGCATGGATATGGTACTTGAGGTATGGTCATCTTAACTTCAAAGGATTGTGTTTATTGAAAAGGAAAGAAATGGTAAGAGGCTTACCCCCTATTGAAGCACCATTAAGTTCATGTGAAAGTTGTATTTTGGCCAAGCATCATAGAACAAGTTTTCCAAAGGGAATGTCATATAGAGCATGGGCACCATTAGAAATTGTGCATACTGATATATGTGGTCCAATGCAAACACCATCTTTAGGGGGAAGCATTTATTTTCTAACATTCATTGATGATTTTAGTAGGAAAACATGGGTTTATTTTCTGAAATATAAATCTGAGGCATTTGGAAAGTTCAAGGAATTCAAAGCATTGGTTGAGAAACAAAGTGGCCTACCCATCAAGGTATTGAGATCATATAGAGGAGGTGAATTCAAGTCAAATGAGTTTTTGGATTATTGCAGGTATCATGGAATAAAGAAGCAGTTTACTACAAGTTACACACCTCAGCAAAATGGTGTTGTAGAAAGAAAGAATCGAACAATAATGGAAATGGCAAGGAGCATGTTGAAAGGAAAGAATCTACCTAATGAGTATTGGGCTGAAGCAGTAGCTTGCACAGTTTATATTTTGAATAGAAGTCCAATGAAGATTGTAAGGGACAAGATTCCACAAGAAGCATGGAGTGGTAAGCATCATAGTGTTTCTCATTTCAAAATATTTGGTTGTATTGCATTTGCACATGTGCCCAAGGAAACAAGAAGTAAGTTGGATGATAAAAGTGAAAAATGCATTTTTATTGGTTATGATGAACAATCTAAGGCATATAAGTTGTTTAATCCTATTACCAAGAAAGTCATTGTAAGTAGAGATGTTGTGTTCAAAGAGGAAGAATCTTGGGATGGAAACATAGACAAAACAATTACAGGTGTTGCAGCATTGCCATATAATGAACAAGAAGAAAAAGATCAAGAAAACCAAGGGGATCAATCAAATGAACAAGGAGGAACACCATCAAGAAGTATACAAGGAGAAATTGAGCAAGGAGAATCTTCAAGTCCACAAGTAAGTGATGAATCAAATCCTACACTTGCATCATTAAGATCAAAGCTTAAAAGCAAGAAATCTAGAAGTTTGCAAGAAATTTATGATCAAGGAGATAAGATAGATTTGCAATCAAATTTTGCTTTATTTGCTCAAGATCCTATTTATTTTGAAGATGCAATTAAGGAAGAACATTGGATTAATGCAATGAATGATGAAATGGAATCCATTGAGAAGAATGATACATGGGATTTAGTTGATTTGCCTAAGGAAAAAGATTGCATTGGTGTAAAATGGGTTTATAAAACTAAGTATAATGCAAATGGAGAAATTGACAAATATAAGGCAAGACTAGTAGCTAAAGGATTTTCTCAAGAATATGGAGTTGATTATAATGAAACATTTGCACCTGTAGCAAGACTTGACACTGTTAGAATGGTACTAGCTATTGCAGCTCAAAATGAATGGAAGGTTTATCAAATGGATGTTAAATCAAGCCTTCTTGAATGGATATTTAGAAGAAGAGGTTTATGTGCAGCAGCCACCAGGATATGAAATAAAAGGTTATGAAGACAAAGTTTACAGGTTAAAGAAGGCACTCTATGGATTGAAGCAAGCTCCAAGAGCATGGTACAGCAGGATAGATTCATACATGATAAGCAATGGATTCAACAGAAGTACTAGTGAGCCTACTCTATACACCAAAGTCAATGAGCAAGGTCAGATTTTAATTGTTTGCTTGTATGTTGATGATTTGATTTTTACAGGTAATCTTTCTATTGACATGTTTAAATCAGCAATGAAGAAGGAATTTGAAATGACTGATTTGGGGTTGATGAAATATTTTCTTGGAATTGAAGTAACACAAAATGATAAGGGAATTTTCATTTGTCAAAATAAATATGCAAAAGATGTTTTGAGAAGGTTTAGAATGATAAATTGTAGTCCAATTTCTACACCTGTGGCAATAGGCACCAAACTAAGTAGAGAATATAATGAGATTGATTTTGATTCAACTATATTTAGAAAATTGGTTGGCAGTTTGATGTATCTCACAGCAACTAGACCAGATATAATGTATGGAGTAAGTTTGATTTCAAGATTTATGGATGCACCAAAGAATTCACATTGGCAAGCAGGCAAAAGATTATTGAGGTACATTGCAGGAACTATGAATCATGGTATATTGTATTCTACATCAAATAAACTTCAGTTGGTGGGATATACAGATAGTGATTTTGCAGGAAGTATTGATGATAGAAAAAGTACATCTGGATATGCATTTCATCTTGGAACAGGTGCTGTAGCGTGGGCATCAAAGAAGCAGCCTATAGTGACAATTTCATCAGCAGAAGCAGAGTATGTAGCAGGAACATCAGCAGCATGTCAAGCAGTGTGGATGAAAAAAGTCTTGAAAGATCTACTGCATGAACAAGAGGAGCCAACTATAATCTATTGTGACAACAAGTCCACCATTGCACTGTCAAGGAATCATGTTTTTCACAAGAGGACAAAACATATTGATACCAGATATCACTTTATTCGAGAGTTAGTGAACAATGGAGAAATCAATCTACAACATTGCAGATCTGAAGAACAATTTGCAGACATCTTTACAAAGGCTTTAGCACAAGAGAAATTTGAATTTTTGAGAAGAGTTTTGGGCATTGTAAATATTAATATAGTTTCTGGTAGAAATTAGGGGGGAGTGTTAAAATATTCTGGTAATTTCTACCAGCTGTAGGTTAAGTTTTTTATTTATTTATTTTTACTTATATTTTATGTCGGCTAGGGTTAGGTAATTTCTAGAAGTTTAGGGTTAGGTAAAGAATTAAAATAGTATATTTAGCCTATATTCTAGGAATTTTCTTAGTATATTTAAGTTTCTATATAAAAGAACTTCGTGTAAATGGATTTTTACTCAGCTTGATATGAAAGAATTTTTGTTATTATGTTTTGTTGACCACAGATATTTTATTTTTAAACTTACTTTCTTTGCCTCTGCCCTCATCAATTAACATGTTCTATTTATGCATTTTTCAAGCGATGTTGAACATGTATTCCTCCTTAAGTCTCTCAGCGAGCAAAGATCTTTAAATGATAAACTTTTTCTTTCTAAAAATAATTTATGCTTAAATAGTAGTTCTGAATGAAGGTGCGCGCTCTCTCGCTACCTCTAATCCTCTTGACATCTCCTCACTACAAAACTGGTCATTTTCCCCATTCTACTCCTTACTTCCACACAAACCCCTTCTCTTTATTGCAGCCTTGTAAATGTCTTCGTATCCTATAAATCTGCATTCATCCTTTCCTCGACATTACCCAACAATTCATTGGTTGTTGCTATAATAGTATTTTCACCATGAATTATTGCCTCATCACAAATTTACAAAAGGACTATTTTTTTTTTTTATCACTCCATGTACCGCTTCCTTGCATATGCATTCCTCCTCTACTTCTT
>VDFB02271358.1:231694892-231785322 GCA_007258455.2 Sequoia sempervirens
AATAGCTAATTTTTACAAGGGGGCAACAATTTATAGGGAAATGAAGACTACATAAGAGGAGAATTTATTAACATAGTAGCTTGGTTGTAGTTGTTTCTTTAGCATTAACTATTTTCTCTTTTTTCTTTTTTTGTTGAATATTTTATTTGATCTCTTAAAACTTATCAATGGTACTTGATCTTCATAATGATTATTTTCTTCTTTTTCAATTATTATCATCTTAGAAGGAATAACATTTCAATTTAGAGCAGCGAGAAATGTATTTTTCTTTTAAAGTATTTAAAATATTATATTTATTTGATGGTTCCTTCTTAACCTCTTCCACCCCATGGAAAAAATTATCCAACCACTTGAATTTTCTTATATTAATCAATTTACTTCTATGATTTACGTATGTGTTTTTAGTGATTTACTCTTTATCCTTTCAATTTATTAATGATACACTTTAATATAGTTATAACAAGTATATAATAGTTTTCATAATTGATATGCCTTAAGAAACTCTTTTAAATGTGAAATTATTTGATAGACTTTGGTAAATACTATATCTAGATAAAGGGAATACAAATCTAAAATAGTTGTAATAATTCATCTTACTCATCAATAATAGCTTACACCATTAAAATTTAAAAATAATTGGAAGACATCTATAATCTATAACATAGCGTCCTTAAATGGTTCAAATTTTAAATGAAATGATGAAAGAAAGAATAAGAATACAAAGATTAGTATAAAATTATGTTAAAATAATTGGGGATAAAAATATTTAATCTAATAGTTGTTAACATAAATGAACTTGAAAATAGGATTATTTAAGTGAAAAAAAGTTCTATTGCCTTCATTGAACCTAAATTTATCTAGTTAAGATATGTCTAACATTAAGAATTCACACTAGAATATCAATATTCCAAAAGAATCTCATAAAGAGGATGAATTTAATGGAAGATAATATAAAATCCTTCATATGAGGATGAATTTTATCATTACAATATGAGTGAATCATCTCAATTATATAGCGAAGAACATAAAAAAATTATATACTGGAAAGCAAAATAATGAAACATTTATCATATTTTTATATGTATAAATTTTAGATACCATCAAACTATTTAAACTTAATATAGATTGCATAAAGTTATAAATTGAATTGTTAAAAATAATTTATTAAGAATCAAATCTAATAAAGTTTGACTTCATATTGCATACTAGTTATAAATATCCCACTAATGCAATGATACATTTTATATATGTTAAAAAATATATAATTGTTTTTGAAAAGGAAAAAACAGGTTTTACAGGGACCTGAAACCACCAAGTTTGAACAACAAAAGATACACAGAAAAAGTACAAACAACAAGACAGCTGTCCCAAAAAAGAGACGACAACACCAAAAGACAGCAGGGCCCAAAAAAGTCCGCCCAAAAAAACCAGCAAACAGAACACCACATTACTCCAAGGTGTTCAGTAATTCCTCAGCTTCCTTTTCAACATTCTACATTTCCTGTAACCCCTGCTTGAGAATTTGAACCATATGTGAAGAAGTTGGGGATTTCCGCTTTTTGTTTTTCCCTGGTATGAGTCGAAATCCCTTCACCAGCCGATTTGCTGCCTCCCTTGTCCGTATCCAAATCCACCACCAGCGAGCCCTTTTGGTTTTTTTCAAGCTTTTCCACCATAGCATTTATGATGATTGTGTTATGCCTAGCAATTTTGTAGTTATTTGCGATAGTGGCCCTAATGTTTTGGCCAATCTTGGCCATGTTACATTCAATACTAGCCAATCTATCTTCCTATAATTGTTGTCTTTTTCTCGATAATGGAGTTTCCTGTTCATCATTATCTCTACTGAGCCAGCTGCTCTTCTGCTCCAAATCCATAACCTTTTTGCTGAGATTAGTAACATGGTCCTTCAGGTCACAAACTTCTTTCTGGGTCCAATTGAGAACAGTAAAGAGGCCACCCGTGCTTTTTCCACTACATTCGCCAAATCCTCAGACTTAAGCTTATTCAAGGCAGAGTTAACTTCTTCCTAAATAGGGGACTCAACATGATCATTCCCAAATTTTCCAGAAGTAGGGGCACTAGGGGTCGATTCCTTACTGACCAAAGGCTTCTCAGAAAGGATTTCCATAGTGTTTCCAAAGTACAAAACAAGTTTCATAACAGGGTTACCTTTAAAACCAAGGGACAAACCCAGAGTAGGGCAACTAGGAGACGGCTGGGGGTTAAGAGAGAGCGGAGAAGCAAAAGCCAGACTAGGGCACTCTTGCAATGGTTTCCCTTTAGTATAAGACAGCGGGGCAAAAAAAAATATAATTGTTATGCCCATAATTTTTCACTATATCTTGACATGGATCTCCTTCAACTAGGTCAATTAAAAATTATTTGTAATGTTGGAGGAAAATGGATTTAATATCATTAGAGTTGTCATGGAACTACCTCTCTTGATCAACGATAGATATTATCCACTCACGGGAATGTAAATATGTTCCAGATAACTAAAAAATAATTTGTATCCCTTGTATCCTTTCATCCAATGTAGCCTATCTCTTAATTGAGATCCTCTACCTCAATTAAGTTCAAATATTCTAAGTTTTATTTCAACGGAAGCAACGACTCATTGCAGAAAAGTTATTAGCAAGTGCTAAAGCTAAAACAAGTTTTCTTTTTCTATTTGGATCCATTTTTTTTTTTCATTCTAGATCTCTTTCTAGGCATATTCTTATTGTAAGATCATAGTAAGGTAGTGCAATAGATTTAATCTCATCATTCCACAATTCTATGCACATACCATTTTGATGAGGTCTAGGAACATCAACCAAAGGGATATTAGGGAAGCAAGGTGATCAATTTGATTGAGGTGGGAAGTGTTGAGCTTGAAGGATAGATTACTAGGTATGAGGAATAAGAAGTTTGAAAAGTTTAAAAAATTGGGATGTGATATGTGAGATAGGTTTAATAGAATGTACTTAAATAAGGGTTTTTTGTGGAGAGGGGACAATGGAAAGAGAAATAACTAAGTTTTCATCTATCAATACAACTAAGTTACCCTTAGTTCACCATCTCTTTAGTTGGTCCAAGTGAACTATTGATCAGTATAAGAATATTTTTTTTCTAAAATGGGATCTAAACCCCTCATGGTATTTCTAGTTAGGATGTAGGAATTCAATTATTTTTTAGAGATTTTATGAGAACTAAACCAACTTGTATCTTGGTTTTTTCCACCATATCATATTCACCTCCTTGTAGCCATTTAGTCATAGGGAGGGCATAAAAATCCATTCCCATAATTTAACTTGAGATGAGGAGTCATTAGGCATATAATAAAGAAAAAAATGAATGGGTATTCTTTTGATTAGTAGTAAGCACTAAGCACAATTGTTGTTGCGATCAAATATTTATAGTAAAGTATTGACCAACATTATGAAAAATCATAAGAAATCTTTTAAGAAATAGCAACTATGTCAAGGAAAAAGATGTGGAAATTTACAAGAACATTTTTTTTTAAGCAAAAGTGGGAGACCACTTATAATTTTATTTATATATAATAATTTACATATAGCTAGTTCAGGCGGACATACTGGTGGGAAAAAACTAGCCAGAAAACCCCTAGTTGCAGTATGAGTAACAAATTTTAAAAAATATCAAAAAGACCAGTGAGGTCCTAGTACAAATGACCAATTGTCTAATTAAAATGTTGCAAAAACACATTGGTTTAATACATTAGCACATATGCACATTCTCTTATGCACCCAAAATACCCAAAAGAAGACATCATACTAGATATACCCATGACCCGAATACATAACACACTGGAGATTACAAAACCTTAATAAACATAAGATTGATAAGCTAGGAAGCCACTTTCAAAAAGATCTATATTTTCCACCAACATGTTGAAAGCCATTCACCGAGCTTTCTTTTGTTTCCACTCATTTACCTTTGTGTTGGCAATCATGCTCAAATGAAGGTTTTGATTTTTTAATATCAGGCACATAATGATAAGAAAATTAATTTTTGGATGAAGATGGAAGTTTCAAATCATGAATGCAAAAATGACTTCTCAAGAAAAAAATGGCATGATATTTTCTTTTTAAATCATCAATCTCCTCCATGGAAATGGCAGATCTATATCTGTTTAGAACTTGGTAGAGATGTGAAGAAGTGTCATGCATTGTGGATAATAACATGCCTTGGAATATGTGAACATAGGTCTCTTATTATGAAACATAACCTTCTTTGAATAATTAACATTAGAAATTAATACAGGTTGGTGAGCATATTGTATAATCACACTAGAAACCAACAATGGAAGATTGGGAGTCTCAACTAAGAATTCCACCTTATAGATAGCATTCATACTAGAATCCAATAACTAAAGACCAAGTTTCATAAATAAAGTTCATGTGTTATATATCATGCCTTTGACGGGTCCACAAGTACCATGAGCCTTTTCAAATCCTTCTCCATCTAAATGCATCCATTCCAAGACCATTGTGAGGTGGGCATACAATATGAGCCAAGAATTAAATTCTATTGTTAATTATTGAAAGAAGGTATATAAATTATTCGAGCATCTTAATTCTCATACAGAGTTACATCTTAGTCAATTTCTCAATGTATGAGTTCCATATATTTGTAAATTTTTCTTAATATAAAAACATATTTTATTTCATTAAAACTAACCGATCTATTCCATGCTACAAAGGATGCTCTTATTTTAAATTATAAGTATATAATTCAAAATTAATTAGTAATTTTCAAGAAAGAGTACACACAATTTCTTTAATTAAAATAAAATAATATTCTTATTTCGATGTGAGAGTTATGTAGAATGGTAGTTCAATGTCTCGAAAATATTTCTTTCATATATACTAAATTTTTATCATTACATTATGAGTGAAACATCTCAATTATATATCCAAGCACATCAAAAATTTATAGAGTGGAAAGAAAAATAATCACACATTTATCATATTTTTGTAAGGTGTTTGAAAAGACTAAAAGTTTCCCTAGAAAGACCTAATTAAGGAATAACAAAAATGGAAAGTGTCTACCTCATTGCGTGTTGACCTTTCCCATATAAAAATATCATGGAAATGCTAAATGAGTTGATATAAGAATTTTTAAGAATGAAGGCACAAAATTCATAACACTAATTCTAAAAGCAACAAAAAAGGCAATGAATAAAATCTTCCTGGTTATTTTGAAAGAAACTTTAAAAGGTTCTAAATCCCCTTCACACCCCTTTCTAAATGAAGATAAAATAAATTTAGGTTACCAAATATTTCTTAGAGTTTAAGGTGGTGATTTTAATATGATTTGAGAATAAATAAGATAAATTAGATGAAATTAAGTTTTGTTGTAAAGGTGATGAATTTTGGGGGAATAAGATGAAAATAATTTTGAACCTAGTTGACTCATTAAATGGCAATAAGATAGATTTTAAAGGGGCTTTACTTAGAATATGTAATAGTTAGATATGTACTAATACATTATATTATTTATTAGATAGTTATTTCTTCCATAAACATTTTTTTAATTTCTTATAATTTATTAATAATAGTGGCGTGTGCATCCCTAGACACTCTATGATATCCACACTATTAATGTTTCTATTTTTACTAGAGGATACTCTAATTGAAAAGCATGTAAAGAGGAAGGGTTAGTTAACCTTGATATTAACGCAATGAAAGGTGGGATTATCTTGATGGTATCAAAGTTATCTTAAAGATATATTGAAGGTTTTTCTTCTATGCTTGAACACATTTAGTGAAATATAATGAATATGTGTTATCCTAGAAAAATATGTATAACCTTAAGGATAAAATTTAGACTTTAAGTTGAAAGAAATTGTCAAATATTTAGAATAAAAATGGTGGGGATGGAATACAATCTTCAAGAATCTCATTGTAATAATTAATTGCAATAATAAATGATTAAAACTAAATGCAAATGGATATGTCACCAACAATTTTTAGATAAAAGGACTAAAATTAGAACCAAGATATCTTAGTACAAGTATCAGGATAAAAGTATCAAATTCTTATTCAATGTAAACATAGCCAAGTTTGATAGATAAAAATTTGGCTCCATTAATACTAGGGGAGCATTTTCTAATGAGATTAAGTTGAAAATATTCAATTTTTAGAAGTTAGAACCCTAACATTTATATCAGACTTGTAAAATGGTACCTTATTAGGAAGAGTAGGAGAGGAGAAATGAACCCATAATAATTATACTTACAAAAATAAAAATAATAATAACGTTTAACCATTTCAAAATGTTAAATTTTTTTCACTATGGTAATCAATAGCTAATTTGTACAAGGAGGCCACAATTTATAGGGAAATGAAGACTACATAAGAGGAGAATTTATTAACATAGTAGCTTGGTTGTAGTTGTTTCTTTACCATTAACTATTTTCTCTTTTTTTTGTTTGTTGTTGAAAATTTTATTTGATCTCTTAAAACATATAAATGTTACTTGATCTTCATAATGATTATTTTCTACTTTTTCAATTAATTTCATCTTAGAAGGAATACCATTTTAATTTAGAGCAGGGAGAAATGCATTTTTCTTTTAAAGTATTTAAAATATTATATTTATTTGATGGTTCCTTCTTAACCTCTTCCACTCCTTGGAAAAAATTATCCAACAACTTGAATCTCCTTATATTAATCAATTTACTTCAATGATTTATGTATGTGCTTTTAGTGATTTACTCTTTATCCATTCAATTTATTAATGATAGACTTTAATATAGTTATAACAAGTATATAATAGTTTTTCATAATTGGATATGCGTTAAGAAACTCTTTAAATGTGAAATTATTTGATGAGACTTTGGTAAATAATATATCTAGATAAAGGGAATACAAATCTAAAATAGTTGTAATAATTCATCTACTCATCAATAATATTTTCATACCATTAACAAATTAAAAATAATTGGAAGACATCTATAATCTATAACATAGCATCCTTAAATGGTTCAAATTTTAAATGAAATGATGAAAGAAAGAATAAGAATACAAAGATTAGTATAAAATTATTTGAAAATAATTGGGGATAAAAATATTTAATCTAATAGTTGTTAACATAAATGAACTTGAAAATAGGATTATTTAAGTGAAAAAAATTTCTATTGCCTTCATTGAACCTAAATTTATCTAGTTAAGATATGCCTAACATTAAGAATTCACACTAGAATATCAATATTCCAAAAGAATCTCATAAAGAGGATGAATTTAATGGAAGATAATATAAAATCCTCCATATGAGGATGAATTTTATCATTACAATATGAGTGAATCATCTCAATTATATAGCGAAGAACATCAAAAAATTATATACTGGAAAGCAAAATAATGAAACATTTATCATATTTTTTATATGTATAAAGTTTAGATACCATCAAACTATGTAAACTTAATATAGATTGCATAAAGTTATAAATTGAATCGTTAAAAATAATTTATTAAGAATCAAATCTAATAAAGTTTGACTTCATATTGCATACTTGTTATAAATATCCTACTAATGCAATGATACATTTTATATATGTTAAAAATATATAATTGTTTTGAAAAGGAAAAAATAGGTTTTACAGGGACTTGAAACCACGAAGTTTGAACAACAAAAGATAAGAAGAAAAAGTACAAACAACCAGATGACTGTCCCATAAAAGAGACGACAGCACCAAAAGACAGTAGGGCCCAAAAAAGACCGCCCAAAAAAACTAGGAAACAGAACACCACATTACTCCAAGGTGTTCAGTAATTCCTCAGCTTCCTTTTCAACATTCTGCATGTCATGTAACCCCTGCTTGAGAATTTGAACCGTATGTGAAGAATTCAGGGTTTTCCTCTTTATGTTTGCCCTGGTACGAGTCAAAATCCCTTCACCAGCCGATCTGCTACCTCCCTTGTCCGTATCCAAATCCACCACCAGCGAGCCCTTTTGGTCTTTTTTCAAGCTTTTCCACCATAGCATTTATGATGATTGTGTTATGCCTAGCAATTTTGTAGTTATTTGCGACAGTGGCCCTAATGTTTTGGCCAAACTTGGCCATGTTACATTCAATACTAGCCAATCTATCTTCCTGTAATTGTTGTCTTTTTCTCGGTAATGGAGTTTCCTATTCATCATTATCTCTATTGAGCCAGCTGCTCTTCTGCTCCAAATCCATAACCTTGTTGTTGAGATTAGTAACATGGTCCTTCAGGTCACAAACTTCTTTCTAGGTCCAATTGAGAACGGTAAAGAGGCCACCCGTGCTTTTTCCTACTATATTCGCCAAATCCTTAGACTTAAGCTTATTCAAGGCAGAGTTAACTTCTTCCTGAATAGGGGACTCAACATGATCATTCCCAAGTTTTCCAGAAGCAGGGGCACTAGGGGCTGATTCCTTACTGACCAGAGGCTTCTTAGAAAGGATTTCCATAGAGTTTCCAAAGTACGAAACAAGTTTCATAATAGGGTTACCTTTAAAACAAGGGGACAAACCCAGAGTAGGGCAACCAGGAGACGGTTGGGGGTTAAGACAGAGCGGAGAAGCAAAAGCTGACTAGGGAACTCTTGCAATGGTTTCCCTTTAGGAAAAGACAGTAGGGCAAAAAATTATATAATTGTTATGCCCATAATTTTTCACTATACTTGACATGGATCTCCTTCAACTAGGTGAATTAAAAATTATTTGTAATGTTGGAGGAAAATGGATTTAATATCATTAGAGTTGTCATGGAACTACCTCTCTTGATCAACGATAGATATTATCCACTCACGGGAATGTAAATATGTTCTAGATAACTAAAAAATAATTTGTATCCCTTGGATCCTTTCATCCAATGTAGCCTATCTCTTAATTGAGATCCTCTACCTCAATTAAGTTCAAATATTCTAGGTTTTATTTCAACGGAAGCAACCACTCATTGCAGAAAAGTTATTAGTAAGTGCTAAAGCCAAAACAAGTTTTCTTTTTCTATTTGGATACATTTTTTTTTCATTCTAGATCTCTTTCTAGCCATATTCTTATTGTAAGATCATAGTAAGGTAGTGCAATAGATTTAATCGCATCATTCCACAATTGTATCCACCTACCATTTTGATGAGGTCTAGGAACATCAACCAAAGGGATATTAGGGAACCAAGGTGATCAATTTGATTGAGGTGGGAAGTGTTGAGCTTGAAGGATAGATTATTAGGTATGAGGAATAAGAAGTTTGAAAAGTTTAAAAAATTGGGAGGTGATATGTGAGATAGGTTTAATAGAATGTACTTAAATAAGGGTTTTTTGTGGAGAGGGGACAATGGAAAGAGAAATAACTAAGTTTTCATCTATCAATACAACTAAGTTACCCTTAGCTCACCATCTCTTTAGTTGGTCCAAGTGAACTATTGATCAGTATAAGAATATTTTTTTTCTAAAATGGGATCTAAACCCTTCATGGTATTTCTAGTTAGGATGTAGGAATTCAATTATTTTTTAGAGAGTTTATGAGAACTAAACCAACTTGTATCTTGGTTTTTTCCACCATATCATATTCACCTCCTTGTAGCCATTTAGTCATAGGGAGGGCATAAAATTCCATTCCCATAATTTAACTTGAGATGAGGAGTCATTAGGAATATAATAAAGAAAAAAATGAATAGGTATTCCTTTGATTAGTAGTAAGCACTAAGCACAATTGTTGTTGCGATCCACTCCCCAATAGATGATAAAATTAGCCAAGTATTGGGAAAGGTGGGTCAACCTTGCATCTTAATATTTTGATTTATTATTTTGTCCTCATATTAGGAAATGAGGCATCTCACTTTGTGTTGGTAGTTATTTGTCATTTGTTGAATGCTTCAAGGGAGGTGTCTAAGATGTTCTAAATGCATATAATATTATTATAGTTTTATAAGATGAAACCCTCTTATGACATATTCTTATGACATTTAATAGCATGACTATAGAATATTTATAGTAAAGTATTGACGAACATTATGAAAAATCATAAGAAATCTTTTAAGAAATAGCA
This sequence comes from Sequoia sempervirens, assembly GCA_007258455.2. Classification (NCBI taxonomy): domain Eukaryota; kingdom Viridiplantae; phylum Streptophyta; class Pinopsida; order Cupressales; family Cupressaceae; genus Sequoia; species Sequoia sempervirens. The sequence goes on from VDFB02271358.1 coordinate 231,704,918, forward strand.
ACTATGTCAAGGAAAAAGATGTGGACATTTACAAGAACATTTTTTTTTAAGCAAAAGTGGGAGACCACTTATAATTTTATTTAGATATAATAATTTACATATAGCTAGTTCAGGAGGACATACTGGTGGGAAAAAACCAGCAACAAAACCCCTATTTGCAGTCTGAGTAACAAATTTTACAAAATATCAAAAAGACCAGTGAGGTCCTAGTACAAATGACCAATTGTCTGATTAAAATGTTACAAAAACACATTGGTTGAATACATCAGCACATATGCACATTCTCTTATGCACCCAAAATACCCAAAAGAAGACATCATCCTAGATATACCCATGACCCGAATACATAACACACTGGAGATTACAAAACCTTGCTAAACATAAGATTGATAAGCTAGGAAGCCACTTTCAAAAAGATCTCTAATTTACACCAACATGCTGAAAGCCATTAACCGAGCTTTCTTTTGTTTCCACTCATTTACCTTTGTGTTGGCAATCATGCTCAAATGAAGGTTTTGATTTTTTAATATCAGGCACATAATGATAGAAAATTTATTTTTGGATGAAGATGGAAGTTTCAAATCATGAATGCAAAAATGCCTTCTCAAGAAAGAAATGGCATGATATTTTCTTTTTAATTCATCAATCTCCTCCATGGAAATGGCAGATATATATTTGTTTAGAACTTGGTAGAGATGTGAAGAAGTGTCATGCATTGTGGATAATAACATGCCTTGGAATATGTGAACATAGGTCTCTGATTATGAAACATAACCTTCTTTGAATAATTAACAGTAGAAATTAATATAGTTTGGTGAGCATATTGTATAATCACACTAGAAACCAACAATGGAAGATTGGGAGTCTCAACTAAGAATTCCACCTTATAGATACCATTCATACTAGAATCCAACAACTAAAGACCAAGTTTCATAAATAAAGTTCATGTGTTATATATCATGCCTTTGAGGGGTCCAAAAGTACCATGAGCCTTTTCAAATCCTTCTCCATCTAAATGCATCCATTCCAAGACCATTGGGAGGTGGGCATACAATATGAGCCAAGTATTAAATTCTAATGTTAATTATTGAAAGAAGGTATATAAATTATTCGAGCATCTTAATTCTCCTACAGAGTTACATCTTACTCAATTTCTCAATGTATGAGTTCCATATATTTGTAAATTTTTCTTAATATAAAAACATATTTTATTTCATTAAAACTAACCTATATATTCCATGCTACAAAGGATGCTCTTATTTTAAATTATAAGTATATAATTCAAAATTAATTAGTAATTTTCAAGAAAGAGTACACACAATTTCTTTAATTAAAATAAAATAATATTCTTATTTTGATATGAGAGTTATGTAGAATGGTAGTTTAATTTCTTTACATTATGAGTGAATCATCTCAATTATATATCCAAGCACATCAAAAATTATAGAGTGGAAAGAAAAATAATCACACATTTATCATATTTTTGTAAGGTGTTTGAAAAGACTAAAAGTTTCCCTAGAAAGACCTAATTAAGGAATAAAAAAATGGAAAGTGTCTACCTCATTGTGTGTTGACCTTTCCCATATAAAAATATCATGGAAATGCTAAATGAGTTGATATAATAATTTTTAGGAATGAAGGCACAAAATTTATAACACTAATTCTAAAAGCAATAAGAAAGGCAATGAATAAAATCTTCCTAGTTATTTTGAAAGAAACTTTAAAAGGTTCTAAATCCCCTTCACACCCCTTTCTAAATGAAGATAAAATAAATTTAGGTTACCAAATATTTCTTAGAGTTTAAGGTGGTGATTTTAATATGATTTGAGAATAAATAAGATAAATTAGATGAAATTAAGTTTTGTTGTAAAGGTGATGAATTTTGGAGGAATAAGATGAAAATAATTAAATGAACCTAGTTCTCATTAAATGGCAATAAGATAGAATTTAAAGGGGATTTACTTAAAATATGTAATAGTTAGATATGTACTAATACATTATATTCTCTATTAGATAGTTATTTCTTCCATAAACATTTTTTTACTTTATTATAATTTATTAATAATAGTGGCATGTGAATCCCTAGACACTCTATGATAACCACACTATTAATGTTTCTATTTTTACTAGAGGATACTCTAATTGAAAAGCATGTAAAGGGGAAGGGTTAGTTAACCTTGATATTAATGCAATGAAAGGTGGGATAATCTTGATGGTATCAAAGTTATCTTAACGATATATTGAAGGTTTTTCTTCTATGCTTGAACACATTTAGTGAAATATAATGAATATGTGTTATCCTAGAAAAATATGTATAACATTAAGGATAAAATTTACACTTTAAGTTGAAAGAAAATGACAAATATTTAGAATAAAAATGGTGGGGATGGAATACACTCTTCAAGAATCCCCTTGTAATAATTAATTGCAATAATAAATGATTAAAACTAAATGTGAATGGATATGTCACCAACAATTTTTAGATAAAAGGACTAAAATTAGAGCCAAGATATCTCAGTTCAAGTATCAGGATAAAAGTATCAAATTCTTATTCAATGTAAACATAGCCAAGTTTGATAGATAAAAATTTGGCCCCATTAATACTAGGGGAGCATTGTCTAATGAGATTAAGTTGACACTATTCAATTTTTAGAAGTTAGAACCATAACATTTGTATGAGGCTTGTAAAATAGAACCTTATTAGGAAGAGTAGGAGAGGAGAAATGAACCCATAATAATTATACTTACACAAATAAAAATAATAATAACGCTTAACCATTTCGAAATGTTAAATTTATTTCACTATGGTGATCAATAGCTAATTTGTAAAAGGAGGCCACAATTTATAGGGAAATGAAGACTACATAAGAGGAGAATTTATTAACACAGTAGCTTCGTTGCAGTTGTTTCTTTAGCATTAACTATTTTCTCTTTTTTCATTTGTTGTTGAATATTTTATTTGATCTCTTAAAACTTATCAATGGTACTTGATCTTCATAATGATTATTTTCTTTTTTTTCAATTATTATCATCTTAGAAGGAATACCATTTTAATTTAGAGGAGGGAGAAATGTATTTTTCTTTTAAAGTATTTAAAATATTATATTTATTTTATGGTTCCTTCTTAACCTCTTCCACTCCTTGGAAAAAATTATCCAACAACTTGAATCTTCTTATATTAATCAATTTACTTCAATGATTTATGTATGTTTTTTTAGTGATTTACTCTTTATCCATTTAATTTATTAATGATATACTTTAATATAGTTATAACAAGTATATAATAGTTTTTCATAATTGGATATGCCTTAAGAAACTCTTTAAATGTGAAATTATTTGATGAGACTTTGGTAAATAATATATCTAGATAAAGGGAATACAAATCTAAAATAGTTGTAATAATTCATCTACTCATCAATAATATTTTCATACCATTAACAATTTAAAAATAATTGGAAGACATCTATAATCTATAACATAGCATCCTTAAATGGTTCAAATTTTAAATGAAATGATGAAAGAAAGAATAAGAATACAAAGATTAGTATAAAATTATTTGAAAATAATTGGGGATAAAAATATTTAATCTAATAGTTGTTAACATAAATGAACTTGAAAATAGGATTATTTAAGTGAAAAAAAGTTCTATTGCCTTCATTGAACCTAAATTTATCTAGTTAAGATATGCCTAACATTAAGAATTCACACTAGAATATCAATATTCCAAAAGAATCTCATAAAGAGGATGAATTTAATGGAAGATAATATAAAATCCTCCATATGAGGATGAATTTTATCATTACAATATGAGTGAATCATCTCAATTATATAGCGAAGAACATAAAAAAATTATATACTGGAAAGCAAAATAATGAAACATTTATCATATTTTTATATGTATAAAGTTTTTGATACCATCAAACTATTTAAACTTAATATAGATTGCATAAAGCTATAAATTGAATAGTTAAAAAAAATTTATTAAGAATCAAATTTAATAAAGTTTGACTTCATATTGCATACTTCTTATAAATAGCCCACTAATCCAATGATACATTTTATATATGTTAAAAAATATATAAGTGTTATGCCCATAATTTTTCACTATATCTTGACATGGATCTCCTTCAACTAGGTGAATTAAAAATTATTTGTAATGTTGGAGGAAAATGGATTTAATATCATTAGAGTTGTCATGGAACTACCTCTCTTGATCAACGATAGATATTATCCACTCTCGGGAATGTAAATATGTTCCAGATAACTAAAAAATAATTTGTATCCCTTGTATCCTTTCATCCAATGTAGCCTATCTCTTAATTGAGATCCTCTACCTCAATTAAGTTCAAATATTCTAAGTTTTATTTCAACGGAAGCAACCACTCATTGCAGAAAAGTTATTAGTAAGTGCTAAAGCCAAAACAAGTTTTCTTTTTCTATTTGGATCCTTCCTTTTTTTCATTCTAGATCTCTTTCTAGCCATATTCTTATTGTAAGATCATAGTAAGGTAGTGCAATAGATTTAATCTCATCATTCCACAATTGTATCCACTTACCATTTTGATGAGGTCTAGGAACATCAACCAAAGGGATATTAGGGAACCAAGGTGATCAATTTGATTGAGGTGGGAAGTATTGAGCTTGAAGGATAGATTATTAGGTATGAGGAATAAGAAGTTTGAAAAGTTTAAAAAATTGGGAGGTGATATGTGAGATAGGTTTAATAGAATCTACTTAAATAAGGGTTTTTTGTGGAGAGGGGACAATGGAAAGAGAAATAACTAATTTTTCATCTATCAATACAACTAAGTTTCCCTTAGTTCACCATCTCTTTAGTTGGTCCAAGTGAACTATTGATCAGTATAAGAATATTTTTTTCTAAAATGGGATCTAAACCCCTCATGGTATTTCTAGTTAGGATGTAGGAATTCAATTAATTTTTAGAGAGTTTATGAGAACTAAACCAACTTGTATCTTGGTTTTTTCCTCCATATGATATTCACCTCCTTGTAGCCATTTAGTCATAGGGAGGGCATAAAAATCCATTCCCATAATTTAACTTGAGATGAGGAGTCATTAGGCATATAATAAAGAAAAAAATGAATAGGTATTCCTTTGATTAGTAGTAAGCACTAAGCACAATTGTTGTTGGATCCACTCCTCAATAGATGATAAAATTAGCCAAGTATTGGGAAAGGTGGGTCAACCTTGCATCCTAATATTTTGATTTATTATTTTGTCCTCATATTAGGAAATGAGGCATCTCACTTTGTGTTGGTAGTTATTTGTCATTTGTTGAATGCTTCAAGGGAGGTGTCTAAGATGTTCTAAATGCATATAATATTATTATAGTTTTATAATATGAAACCCTCTTATGACATATTCTTATGACATTTAATAGCATGACTATAGAATATTTATAGTAAATTATTGACCAACAGTATGAAAAATCATAAGAAATCTTTTAGGAAATAGCAACTATGTCAAGGAAAAACATGTGGACCATTTACAAGAACATTCTTTTTTAAGAAAAAGTGGGAGACCACTTATAATTTTATTTATATATAATAATTTACATATAGCTAGTTTAGGCGGACATACTAGTGGGAAAAAACCAGCAAGAAAACCCCTATTTGCAGTCTGAGTAACAAATTTTAAAAAATATCAAAAAGACTAGTGAGGTCCTAGTACAAATGACCAATTGTCTAATTACAATGTTGCAAAAACACATTGGTTGAATACATTAGTACATATGCACATTCTCTTATGCACCCAAAATACCAAAAAGAAGACATCATACTAGATATACCCGTGACCCGAATACATAACACAATGGAGATTACAAAACCTTACTAAACCTAAGACTGGTAAGCTAAGAAGCCACTTTCAAAAAGATCTAGATTTTCCACCAACATGTTGAAAGCCATTGACTGAGCTTTCTTTTGTTTCCACTCATTTACCTTTGTGTTGGCAATCATGCTCAAATGAAGGTTTTGATTTTTTAATATCAGGCACATAATGATAAGAAATTTTATTTTTGGATGAAGATGGAAGTTGCAAATCATGAACGCAAAAATGACTTCTGAAGAAAGAAATGGCATGATATTTTCTTTTTAAATCATCAATCTCCTCCATGGAAATGGTAGATCTATATCTGTTTAGAACTAGGTAGAGATGTGAAGAAGTGTCTTGCATTGTGGATAATAACATGCCTTGGAATATGTGAACATAGGTCTCTTCTTATGAAACATAACCTTCTTTGAATAATTAACATTAGAAATTAATATAGTTTGGTGAGCATATTGTATAATCACACTAGAAACCAACAATGGAAGATTGGGAGTCTCAACTAAGAATTCCACCTTATAGATACCATTCATACTAGAATGCCACAACTAAAGACCAAGTTTCATAAATAAAGTTCATGTGTTATATATCATGCCTTTGAGGGGTCCACAAGTACCATGAGCCTTTTCAAATCCTTCTCCATCTAAATGCATCCATTCCAAGACCATTGGGAGGTGGGTATACAATATGAGCCAAGTATTAAATTCTAATGTTATTTATTGAAAGAAGGTATATAAATTATTCGAGCATCTTAATTCTCATAGAGAGTTACATCTTAGTCAATTTCTCAATGTATGAGTTCCATATATTTGTAAATTTTTCTTAATATAAAAACATATTTTATTTCATTAAAACTAATCTATCTATTCCATGCTACAAAGGATGCTCTTATTTTAAATTATAAGTATATAATTCAAAATTAATTAGTAATTTTCAAGAAAGAGTACACACAATTTCTTTAATTAAAATAAAATAATATTCTTATTTCGATGTGAGAGTTATGTAGAATGGTAGTTTAATGTCTCAAAAATATTTCTTTCATATATACTAAATTTTTATTATTACATTATGAGTGAATCATCTCAATTATATATCCACGCACATCAAAAATTAATAGAGTGGAAAGAAAAATAACCACACATTTATCATATTTTTGTAAGGTGTTTGAAAAGACTAAAAGCTTCCCTAGAAAGACCTAATTAAGGAATAAAAAAAATGGAAAGTTTCTACATCATTGTGTGTTGACCTTTCCCATATAAAAATATCATGGAAATGCTAAATGAGTTGATATAATAATTTTTAAGAATGAAGGCACAAAATTCATAACACTAATTCTAAAAGCAACAAGAAAGGCAATGAATAAAATCTTCCTGGTTATTTTGAAAGAAACTTTAAAAGGTTCTAAATCCCCTTCACACCCCTTTCTAAATGAAGATAAAATAAATTTAGGTTACCAAATAATTCTTAGAGTTTAAGGTGGCGATTTTAATATGATTTGAGAATAAATAAGATAAATTAGATGAAATTAAGTTTTGTTGTAAAGGTGATGAATTTTGGGGGAATAAGATGAAAATAATTTTGAACCTAGTTGACTCATTAAATGGCAATAAGATAGATTTTAAAGGGGCTTTACTTAGAATATGTAATAGTTAGATATGTACTAATACATTATATTATTTATTAGATAGTTATTTCTTCCATAAACATTTTTTTAATTTCTTATAATTTATTAATAATAGTGGCGTGTGCATCCCTAGACACTCTATGATATCCACACTATTAATGTTTCTATTTTTACTAGAGGATACTCTAATTGAAAAGCATGTAAAGAGGAAGGGTTAGTTAACCTTGATATTAACGCAATGAAAGGTGGGATTATCTTGATGGTATCAAAGTTATCTTAAAGATATATTGAAGGTTTTTCTTCTATGCTTGAACACATTTAGTGAAATATAATGAATATGTGTTATCCTAGAAAAATATGTATAACCTTAAGGATAAAATTTAGACTTTAAGTTGAAAGAAATTGTCAAATATTTAGAATAAAAATGGTGGGGATGGAATACAATCTTCAAGAATCTCATTGTAATAATTAATTGCAATAATAAATGATTAAAACTAAATGCAAATGGATATGTCACCAACAATTTTTAGATAAAAGGACTAAAATTAGAACCAAGATATCTTAGTACAAGTATCAGGATAAAAGTATCAAATTCTTATTCAATGTAAACATAGCCAAGTTTGATAGATAAAAATTTGGCTCCATTAATACTAGGGGAGCATTTTCTAATGAGATTAAGTTGACAATATTCAATTTTTAGAAGTTAGAACCCTAACATTTATATCAGACTTGTAAAATGGTACCTTATTAGGAAGAGTAGGAGAGGAGAAATGAACCCATAATAATTATACTTACAAAAATAAAAATAATAATAACGTTTAACCATTTCAAAATGTTAAATTTTTTTCACTATGGTAATCAATAGCTAATTTGTACAAGGAGGCCACAATTTATAGGGAAATGAAGACTACATAAGAGGAGAATTTATTAACATAGTAGCTTGGTTGTAGTTGTTTCTTTACCATTAACTATTTTCTCTTTTTTTTGTTTGTTGTTGAAAATTTTATTTGATCTCTTAAAACATATAAATGTTACTTGATCTTCATAATGATTATTTTCTACTTTTTCAATTAATTTCATCTTAGAAGGAATACCATTTTAATTTAGAGCAGGGAGAAATGCATTTTTCTTTTAAAGTATTTAAAATATTATATTTATTTGATGGTTCCTTCTTAACCTCTTCCACTCCTTGGAAAAAATTATCCAACAACTTGAATCTCCTTATATTAATCAATTTACTTCAATGATTTATGTATGTGCTTTTAGTGATTTACTCTTTATCCATTCAATTTATTAATGATAGACTTTAATATAGTTATAACAAGTATATAATAGTTTTTCATAATTGGATATGCGTTAAGAAACTCTTTAAATGTGAAATTATTTGATGAGACTTTGGTAAATAATATATCTAGATAAAGGGAATACAAATCTAAAATAGTTGTAATAATTCATCTACTCATCAATAATATTTTCATACCATTAACAAATTAAAAATAATTGGAAGACATCTATAATCTATAACATAGCATCCTTAAATGGTTCAAATTTTAAATGAAATGATGAAAGAAAGAATAAGAATACAAAGATTAGTATAAAATTATTTGAAAATAATTGGGGATAAAAATATTTAATCTAATAGTTGTTAACATAAATGAACTTGAAAATAGGATTATTTAAGTGAAAAAAATTTCTATTGCCTTCATTGAACCTAAATTTATCTAGTTAAGATATGCCTAACATTAAGAATTCACACTAGAATATCAATATTCCAAAAGAATCTCATAAAGAGGATGAATTTAATGGAAGATAATATAAAATCCTCCATATGAGGATGAATTTTATCATTACAATATGAGTGAATCATCTCAATTATATAGCGAAGAACATCAAAAAATTATATACTGGAAAGCAAAATAATGAAACATTTATCATATTTTTTATATGTATAAAGTTTAGATACCATCAAACTATGTAAACTTAATATAGATTGCATAAAGTTATAAATTGAATCGTTAAAAATAATTTATTAAGAATCAAATCTAATAAAGTTTGACTTCATATTGCATACTTGTTATAAATATCCCACTAATGCAATGATACATTTTATATATGTTAAAAAATATATAATTGTTTTTGAAAAGGAAAAAATAGGTTTTACAGGGACTTGAAACCACGAAGTTTGAACAACAAAAGATAAGAAGAAAAAGTACAAACAACCAGATGACTGTCCCATAAAAGAGACGACAGCACCAAAAGACAGTAGGGCCCAAAAAAGACCGCCCAAAAAAACTAGGAAACAGAACACCACATTACTCCAAGGTGTTCAGTAATTCCTCAGCTTCCTTTTCAACATTTTGCATGTCATGTAACTCCTGCTTGAGAATTTGAACCGTATGTGAAGAATTCGGGGTTTTCCTCTTTATGTTTGCCCTGGTACGAGTCAAAATCCCTTCACCATCCGATCTGCTACCTCCCTTGTCCGTATCCAAATCCACCACCAGCGAGCCCTTTTGGTCTTTTTTCAAGCTTTTCCACCATAGCATTTATGATGATTGTGTTATGCCTAGCAATTTTGTAGTTATTTGCGACAGTGGCCCTAATGTTTTGGCCAAACTTGGCCATGTTACATTCAATACTAGCCAATCTATCTTCCTGTAATTGTTGTCTTTTTCTCGGTAATGGAGTTTCCTATTCATCATTATCTCTATTGAGCCAGCTGCTCTTCTGCTCCAAATCCATAACCTTGTTGTTGAGATTAGTAACATGGTCCTTCAGGTCACAAACTTCTTTCTAGGTCCAATTGAGAACGGTAAAGAGGCCACCCGTGCTTTTTCCTACTATATTCGCCAAATCCTTAGACTTAAGCTTATTCAAGGCAGAGTTAACTTCTTCCTGAATAGGGGACTCAACATGATCATTCCCAAGTTTTCCAGAAGCAGGGGCACTAGGGGCTGATTCCTTACTGACCAGAGGCTTCTTAGAAAGGATTTCCATAGAGTTTCCAAAGTACGAAACAAGTTTCATAACAGGGTTACCTTTAAAACAAGGGGACAAACCCAGAGTAGGGCAACCAGGAGACGGTTGGGGGTTAAGACAGAGCGGAGAAGCAAAAGCTGGACTAGGGAACTCTTGCAATGGTTTCCCTTTAGGAAAAGACAGTAGGGCAAAAAATTATATAATTGTTATGCCCATAATTTTTCACTATACTTGACATGGATCTCCTTCAACTAGGTGAATTAAAAATTATTTGTAATGTTGGAGGAAAATGGATTTAATATCATTAGAGTTGTCATGGAACTACCTCTCTTGATCAACGATAGATATTATCCACTCACGGGAATGTAAATATGTTCTAGATAACTAAAAAATAATTTGTATCCCTTGGATCCTTTCATCCAATGTAGCCTATCTCTTAATTGAGATCCTCTACCTCAATTAAGTTCAAATATTCTAGGTTTTATTTCAACGGAAGCAACCACTCATTGCAGAAAAGTTATTAGTAAGTGCTAAAGCCAAAACAAGTTTTCTTTTTCTATTTGGATACATTTTTTTTTCATTCTAGATCTCTTTCTAGCCATATTCTTATTGTAAGATCATAGTAAGGTAGTGCAATAGATTTAATCGCATCATTCCACAATTGTATCCACCTACCATTTTGATGAGGTCTAGGAACATCAACCAAAGGGATATTAGGGAACCAAGGTGATCAATTTGATTGAGGTGGGAAGTGTTGAGCTTGAAGGATAGATTATTAGGTATGAGGAATAAGAAGTTTGAAAAGTTTAAAAAATTGGGAGGTGATATGTGAGATAGGTTTAATAGAATGTACTTAAATTAGGGTTTTTTGTGGAGAGGGGACAATGGAAAGAGAAATAACTAAGTTTTCATCTATCAATACAACTAAGTTACCCTTAGCTCACCATCTCTTTAGTTGGTCCAAGTGAACTATTGATCAGTATAAGAATATTTTTTTTCTAAAATGGGATCTAAACCCTTCATGGTATTTCTAGTTAGGATGTAGGAATTCAATTATTTTTTAGAGAGTTTATGAGAACTAAACCAACTTGTATCTTGGTTTTTTCCACCATATCATATTCACCTCCTTGTAGCCATTTAGTCATAGGGAGGGCATAAAATTCCATTCCCATAATTTAACTTGAGATGAGGAGTCATTAGGAATATAATAAAGAAAAAAATGAATAGGTATTCCTTTGATTAGTAGTAAGCACTAAGCACAATTGTTGTTGCGATCCACTCCCCAATAGATGATAAAATTAGCCAAGTATTGGGAAAGGTGGGTCAACCTTGCATCTTAATATTTTGATTTATTATTTTGTCCTCATATTAGGAAATGAGGCATCTCACTTTGTGTTGGTAGTTATTTGTCATTTGTTGAATGCTTCAAGGGAGGTGTCTAAGATGTTCTAAATGCATATAATATTATTATAGTTTTATAAGATGAAACCCTCTTATGACATATTCTTATGACATTTAATAGCATGACTATAGAATATTTATAGTAAAGTATTGACGAACATTATGAAAAATCATAAGAAATCTTTTAAGAAATAGCAACTATGTCAAGGAAAAAGATGTGGACATTTACAAGAACATTTTTTTTTAAGCAAAAGTGGGAGACCACTTATAATTTTATTTAGATATAATAATTTACATATAGCTAGTTCAGGAGGACATACTGGTGGGAAAAAACCAGCAACAAAACCCCTATTTGCAGTCTGAGTAACAAATTTTACAAAATATCAAAAAGACCAGTGAGGTCCTAGTACAAATGACCAATTGTCTGATTAAAATGTTACAAAAACACATTGGTTGAATACATCAGCACATATGCACATTCTCTTATGCACCCAAAATACCCAAAAGAAGACATCATCCTAGATATACCCATGACCCGAATACATAACACACTGGAGATTACAAAACCTTGCTAAACATAAGATTGATAAGCTAGGAAGCCACTTTCAAAAAGATCTCTAATTTACACCAACATGCTGAAAGCCATTAACCGAGCTTTCTTTTGTTTCCACTCATTTACCTTTGTGTTGGCAATCATGCTCAAATGAAGGTTTTGATTTTTTAATATCAGGCACATAATGATAGAAAATTTATTTTTGGATGAAGATGGAAGTTTCAAATCATGAATGCAAAAATGCCTTCTCAAGAAAGAAATGGCATGATATTTTCTTTTTAATTCATCAATCTCCTCCATGGAAATGGCAGATATATATTTGTTTAGAACTTGGTAGAGATGTGAAGAAGTGTCATGCATTGTGGATAATAACATGCCTTGGAATATGTGAACATAGGTCTCTGATTATGAAACATAACCTTCTTTGAATAATTAACAGTAGAAATTAATATAGTTTGGTGAGCATATTGTATAATCACACTAGAAACCAACAATGGAAGATTGGGAGTCTCAACTAAGAATTCCACCTTATAGATACCATTCATACTAGAATCCAACAACTAAAGACCAAGTTTCATAAATAAAGTTCATGTGTTATATATCATGCCTTTGAGGGGTCCAAAAGTACCATGAGCCTTTTCAAATCCTTCTCCATCTAAATGCATCCATTCCAAGACCATTGGGAGGTGGGCATACAATATGAGCCAAGTATTAAATTCTAATGTTAATTATTGAAAGAAGGTATATAAATTATTCGAGCATCTTAATTCTCCTACAGAGTTACATCTTACTCAATTTCTCAATGTATGAGTTCCATATATTTGTAAATTTTTCTTAATATAAAAACATATTTTATTTCATTAAAACTAACCTATATATTCCATGCTACAAAGGATGCTCTTATTTTAAATTATAAGTATATAATTCAAAATTAATTAGTAATTTTCAAGAAAGAGTACACACAATTTCTTTAATTAAAATAAAATAATATTCTTATTTTGATATGAGAGTTATGTAGAATGGTAGTTTAATTTCTTTACATTATGAGTGAATCATCTCAATTATATATCCAAGCACATCAAAAATTATAGAGTGGAAAGAAAAATAATCACACATTTATCATATTTTTGTAAGGTGTTTGAAAAGACTAAAAGTTTCCCTAGAAAGACCTAATTAAGGAATAAAAAAATGGAAAGTGTCTACCTCATTGTGTGTTGACCTTTCCCATATAAAAATATCATGGAAATGCTAAATGAGTTGATATAATAATTTTTAGGAATGAAGGCACAAAATTTATAACACTAATTCTAAAAGCAATAAGAAAGGCAATGAATAAAATCTTCCTAGTTATTTTGAAAGAAACTTTAAAAGGTTCTAAATCCCCTTCACACCCCTTTCTAAATGAAGATAAAATAAATTTAGGTTACCAAATATTTCTTAGAGTTTAAGGTGGTGATTTTAATATGATTTGAGAATAAATAAGATAAATTAGATGAAATTAAGTTTTGTTGTAAAGGTGATGAATTTTGGAGGAATAAGATGAAAATAATTAAATGAACCTAGTTCTCATTAAATGGCAATAAGATAGAATTTAAAGGGGATTTACTTAAAATATGTAATAGTTAGATATGTACTAATACATTATATTCTCTATTAGATAGTTATTTCTTCCATAAACATTTTTTTACTTTATTATAATTTATTAATAATAGTGGCATGTGAATCCCTAGACACTCTATGATAACCACACTATTAATGTTTCTATTTTTACTAGAGGATACTCTAATTGAAAAGCATGTAAAGGGGAAGGGTTAGTTAACCTTGATATTAATGCAATGAAAGGTGGGATAATCTTGATGGTATCAAAGTTATCTTAACGATATATTGAAGGTTTTTCTTCTATGCTTGAACACATTTAGTGAAATATAATGAATATGTGTTATCCTAGAAAAATATGTATAACATTAAGGATAAAATTTACACTTTAAGTTGAAAGAAAATGACAAATATTTAGAATAAAAATGGTGGGGATGGAATACACTCTTCAAGAATCCCCTTGTAATAATTAATTGCAATAATAAATGATTAAAACTAAATGTGAATGGATATGTCACCAACAATTTTTAGATAAAAGGACTAAAATTAGAGCCAAGATATCTCAGTTCAAGTATCAGGATAAAAGTATCAAATTCTTATTCAATGTAAACATAGCCAAGTTTGATAGATAAAAATTTGGCCCCATTAATACTAGGGGAGCATTGTCTAATGAGATTAAGTTGACACTATTCAATTTTTAGAAGTTAGAACCATAACATTTGTATGAGGCTTGTAAAATAGAACCTTATTAGGAAGAGTAGGAGAGGAGAAATGAACCCATAATAATTATACTTACACAAATAAAAATAATAATAACGCTTAACCATTTCGAAATGTTAAATTTATTTCACTATGGTGATCAATAGCTAATTTGTAAAAGGAGGCCACAATTTATAGGGAAATGAAGACTACATAAGAGGAGAATTTATTAACACAGTAGCTTCGTTGCAGTTGTTTCTTTAGCATTAACTATTTTCTCTTTTTTCATTTGTTGTTGAATATTTTATTTGATCTCTTAAAACTTATCAATGGTACTTGATCTTCATAATGATTATTTTCTTTTTTTTCAATTATTATCATCTTAGAAGGAATACCATTTTAATTTAGAGGAGGGAGAAATGTATTTTTCTTTTAAAGTATTTAAAATATTATATTTATTTTATGGTTCCTTCTTAACCTCTTCCACTCCTTGGAAAAAATTATCCAACAACTTGAATCTTCTTATATTAATCAATTTACTTCAATGATTTATGTATGTTTTTTTAGTGATTTACTCTTTATCCATTTAATTTATTAATGATATACTTTAATATAGTTATAACAAGTATATAATAGTTTTTCATAATTGGATATGCCTTAAGAAACTCTTTAAATGTGAAATTATTTGATGAGACTTTGGTAAATAATATATCTAGATAAAGGGAATACAAATCTAAAATAGTTGTAATAATTCATCTACTCATCAATAATATTTTCATACCATTAACAATTTAAAAATAATTGGAAGACATCTATAATCTATAACATAGCATCCTTAAATGGTTCAAATTTTAAATGAAATGATGAAAGAAAGAATAAGAATACAAAGATTAGTATAAAATTATTTGAAAATAATTGGGGATAAAAATATTTAATCTAATAGTTGTTAACATAAATGAACTTGAAAATAGGATTATTTAAGTGAAAAAAAGTTCTATTGCCTTCATTGAACCTAAATTTATCTAGTTAAGATATGCCTAACATTAAGAATTCACACTAGAATATCAATATTCCAAAAGAATCTCATAAAGAGGATGAATTTAATGGAAGATAATATAAAATCCTCCATATGAGGATGAATTTTATCATTACAATATGAGTGAATCATCTCAATTATATAGCGAAGAACATAAAAAAATTATATACTGGAAAGCAAAATAATGAAACATTTATCATATTTTTATATGTATAAAGTTTTTGATACCATCAAACTATTTAAACTTAATATAGATTGCATAAAGCTATAAATTGAATAGTTAAAAAATTTTTATTAAGAATCAAATTTAATAAAGTTTGACTTCATATTGCATACTTCTTATAAATAGCCCACTAATCCAATGATACATTTTATATATGTTAAAAAATATATAATTGTTATGCCCATAATTTTTCACTATATCTTGACATGGATCTCCTTCAACTAGGTGAATTAAAAATTATTTGTAATGTTGGAGGAAAATGGATTTAATATCATTAGAGTTGTCATGGAACTACCTCTCTTGATCAACGATAGATATTATCCACTCTCGGGAATGTAAATATGTTCCAGATAACTAAAAAATAATTTGTATCCCTTGTATCCTTTCATCCAATGTAGCCTATCTCTTAATTGAGATCCTCTACCTCAATTAAGTTCAAATATTCTAAGTTTTATTTCAACGGAAGCAACCACTCATTGCAGAAAAGTTATTAGTAAGTGCTAAAGCCAAAACAAGTTTTCTTTTTCTATTTGGATCCTTCCTTTTTTTCATTCTAGATCTCTTTCTAGCCATATTCTTATTGTAAGATCATAGTAAGGTAGTGCAATAGATTTAATCTCATCATTCCACAATTGTATCCACTTACCATTTTGATGAGGTCTAGGAACATCAACCAAAGGGATATTAGGGAACCAAGGTGATCAATTTGATTGAGGTGGGAAGTATTGAGCTTGAAGGATAGATTATTAGGTATGAGGAATAAGAAGTTTGAAAAGTTTAAAAAATTGGGAGGTGATATGTGAGATAGGTTTAATAGAATCTACTTAAATAAGGGTTTTTTGTGGAGAGGGGACAATGGAAAGAGAAATAACTAATTTTTCATCTATCAATACAACTAAGTTTCCCTTAGTTCACCATCTCTTTAGTTGGTCCAAGTGAACTATTGATCAGTATAAGAATATTTTTTTCTAAAATGGGATCTAAACCCCTCATGGTATTTCTAGTTAGGATGTAGGAATTCAATTAATTTTTAGAGAGTTTATGAGAACTAAACCAACTTGTATCTTGGTTTTTTCCTCCATATGATATTCACCTCCTTGTAGCCATTTAGTCATAGGGAGGGCATAAAAATCCATTCCCATAATTTAACTTGAGATGAGGAGTCATTAGGCATATAATAAAGAAAAAAATGAATAGGTATTCCTTTGATTAGTAGTAAGCACTAAGCACAATTGTTGTTGCGATCCACTCCTCAATAGATGATAAAATTAGCCAAGTATTGGGAAAGGTGGGTCAACCTTGCATCCTAATATTTTGATTTATTATTTTGTCCTCATATTAGGAAATGAGGCATCTCACTTTGTGTTGGTAGTTATTTGTCATTTGTTGAATGCTTCAAGGGAGGTGTCTAAGATGTTCTAAATGCATATAATATTATTATAGTTTTATAATATGAAACCCTCTTATGACATATTCTTATGACATTTAATAGCATGACTATAGAATATTTATAGTAAATTATTGACCAACAGTATGAAAAATCATAAGAAATCTTTTAGGAAATAGCAACTATGTCAAGGAAAAACATGTGGACCATTTACAAGAACATTCTTTTTTAAGAAAAAGTGGGAGACCACTTATAATTTTATTTATATATAATAATTTACATATAGCTAGTTTAGGCGGACATACTAGTGGGAAAAAACCAGCAAGAAAACCCCTATTTGCAGTCTGAGTAACAAATTTTAAAAAATATCAAAAAGACTAGTGAGGTCCTAGTACAAATGACCAATTGTCTAATTACAATGTTGCAAAAACACATTGGTTGAATACATTAGTACATATGCACATTCTCTTATGCACCCAAAATACCAAAAAGAAGACATCATACTAGATATACCCGTGACCCGAATACATAACACAATGGAGATTACAAAACCTTACTAAACCTAAGACTGGTAAGCTAAGAAGCCACTTTCAAAAAGATCTAGATTTTCCACCAACATGTTGAAAGCCATTGACTGAGCTTTCTTTTGTTTCCACTCATTTACCTTTGTGTTGGCAATCATGCTCAAATGAAGGTTTTGATTTTTTAATATCAGGCACATAATGATAAGAAATTTTATTTTTGGATGAAGATGGAAGTTGCAAATCATGAACGCAAAAATGACTTCTGAAGAAAGAAATGGCATGATATTTTCTTTTTAAATCATCAATCTCCTCCATGGAAATGGTAGATCTATATCTGTTTAGAACTAGGTAGAGATGTGAAGAAGTGTCTTGCATTGTGGATAATAACATGCCTTGGAATATGTGAACATAGGTCTCTTCTTATGAAACATAACCTTCTTTGAATAATTAACATTAGAAATTAATATAGTTTGGTGAGCATATTGTATAATCACACTAGAAACCAACAATGGAAGATTGGGAGTCTCAACTAAGAATTCCACCTTATAGATACCATTCATACTAGAATGCCACAACTAAAGACCAAGTTTCATAAATAAAGTTCATGTGTTATATATCATGCCTTTGAGGGGTCCACAAGTACCATGAGCCTTTTCAAATCCTTCTCCATCTAAATGCATCCATTCCAAGACCATTGGGAGGTGGGTATACAATATGAGCCAAGTATTAAATTCTAATGTTATTTATTGAAAGAAGGTATATAAATTATTCGAGCATCTTAATTCTCATAGAGAGTTACATCTTAGTCAATTTCTCAATGTATGAGTTCCATATATTTGTAAATTTTTCTTAATATAAAAACATATTTTATTTCATTAAAACTAACCTATCTATTCCATGCTACAAAGGATGCTCTTATTTTAAATTATAAGTATATAATTCAAAATTAATTAGTAATTTTCAAGAAAGAGTACACACAATTTCTTTAATTAAAATAAAATAATATTCTTATTTCGATGTGAGAGTTATGTAGAATGGTAGTTTAATGTCTCAAAAATATTTCTTTCATATATACTAAATTTTTATTATTACATTATGAGTGAATCATCTCAATTATATATCCACGCACATCAAAAATTAATAGAGTGGAAAGAAAAATAACCACACATTTATCATATTTTTGTAAGGTGTTTGAAAAGACTAAAAGCTTCCCTAGAAAGACCTAATTAAGGAATAAAAAAAATGGAAAGTTTCTACATCATTGTGTGTTGACCTTTCCCATATAAAAATATCATGGAAATGCTAAATGAGTTGATATAATAATTTTTAAGAATGAAGGCACAAAATTCATAACACTAATTCTAAAAGCAACAAGAAAGGCAATGAATAAAATCTTCCTGGTTATTTTGAAAGAAACTTTAAAAGGTTCTAAATCCCCTTCACACCCCTTTCTAAATGAAGATAAAATAAATTTAGGTTACCAAATAATTCTTAGAGTTTAAGGTGGCGATTTTAATATGATTTGAGAATAAATAAGATAAATTAGATGAAATTAAGTTTTGTTGTAAAGGTGATGAATTTTGGGGGAATAAGATGAAAATAATTTTGAACCTAGTTGACTCATTAAATGGCAATAAGATAGATTTTAAAGGGGCTTTACTTAGAATATGTAATAGTTAGATATGTACTAATACATTATATTATTTATTAGATAGTTATTTCTTCCATAAACATTTTTTTAATTTCTTATAATTTATTAATAATAGTGGCGTGTGCATCCCTAGACACTCTATGATATCCACACTATTAATGTTTCTATTTTTACTAGAGGATACTCTAATTGAAAAGCATGTAAAGAGGAAGGGTTAGTTAACCTTGATATTAACGCAATGAAAGGTGGGATTATCTTGATGGTATCAAAGTTATCTTAAAGATATATTGAAGGTTTTTCTTCTATGCTTGAACACATTTAGTGAAATATAATGAATATGTGTTATCCTAGAAAAATATGTATAACCTTAAGGATAAAATTTAGACTTTAAGTTGAAAGAAATTGTCAAATATTTAGAATAAAAATGGTGGGGATGGAATACAATCTTCAAGAATCTCATTGTAATAATTAATTGCAATAATAAATGATTAAAACTAAATGCAAATGGATATGTCACCAACAATTTTTAGATAAAAGGACTAAAATTAGAACCAAGATATCTTAGTACAAGTATCAGGATAAAAGTATCAAATTCTTATTCAATGTAAACATAGCCAAGTTTGATAGATAAAAATTTGGCTCCATTAATACTAGGGGAGCATTTTCTAATGAGATTAAGTTGACAATATTCAATTTTTAGAAGTTAGAACCCTAACATTTATATCAGACTTGTAAAATGGTACCTTATTAGGAAGAGTAGGAGAGGAGAAATGAACCCATAATAATTATACTTACAAAAATAAAAATAATAATAACGTTTAACCATTTCAAAATGTTAAATTTTTTTCACTATGGTAATCAATAGCTAATTTGTACAAGGAGGCCACAATTTATAGGGAAATGAAGACTACATAAGAGGAGAATTTATTAACATAGTAGCTTGGTTGTAGTTGTTTCTTTACCATTAACTATTTTCTCTTTTTTTTGTTTGTTGTTGAAAATTTTATTTGATCTCTTAAAACATATAAATGTTACTTGATCTTCATAATGATTATTTTCTACTTTTTCAATTAATTTCATCTTAGAAGGAATACCATTTTAATTTAGAGCAGGGAGAAATGCATTTTTCTTTTAAAGTATTTAAAATATTATATTTATTTGATGGTTCCTTCTTAACCTCTTCCACTCCTTGGAAAAAATTATCCAACAACTTGAATCTCCTTATATTAATCAATTTACTTCAATGATTTATGTATGTGCTTTTAGTGATTTACTCTTTATCCATTCAATTTATTAATGATAGACTTTAATATAGTTATAACAAGTATATAATAGTTTTTCATAATTGGATATGCGTTAAGAAACTCTTTAAATGTGAAATTATTTGATGAGACTTTGGTAAATAATATATCTAGATAAAGGGAATACAAATCTAAAATAGTTGTAATAATTCATCTACTCATCAATAATATTTTCATACCATTAACAAATTAAAAATAATTGGAAGACATCTATAATCTATAACATAGCATCCTTAAATGGTTCAAATTTTAAATGAAATGATGAAAGAAAGAATAAGAATACAAAGATTAGTATAAAATTATTTGAAAATAATTGGGGATAAAAATATTTAATCTAATAGTTGTTAACATAAATGAACTTGAAAATAGGATTATTTAAGTGAAAAAAAGTTCTATTGCCTTCATTGAACCTAAATTTATCTAGTTAAGATATGCCTAACATTAAGAATTCACACTAGAATATCAATATTCCAAAAGAATCTCATAAAGAGGATGAATTTAATGGAAGATAATATAAAATCCTCCATATGAGAATGAATTTTATCATTACAATATGAGTGAATCATCTCAATTATATAGCGAAGAACATAAAAAAATTATATACTGGAAAGCAAAATAATGAAACATTTATCATATTTTTATATGTATAAAGTTTAGATACCATCAAACTATGTAAACTTAATATAGATTGCATAAAGTTATAAATTGAATCGTTAAAAATAATTTATTAAGAATCAAATCTAATAAAGTTTGACTTCATATTGCATACTTGTTATAAATATCCCACTAATGCAATGATACATTTTATATATGTTAAAAAATATATAATTGTTATGCCCATAATTTTTCACTATATCTTGACATGGATCTCCTTCAACTAGGTGAATTAAAAATTATTTGTAATGTTGGAGGAAAATGGATTTAATATCATTAGAGTTGTCATGGAACTACCTCTCTTGATCTATGATAGATATTATCCACTCTCGAGAATGTAAATATGTTCCAGATAACTAAAAAATAATTTGTATCCCTTGTATCCTTTCATCCAATGTAGCCTATCTCTTAATTGAGATCCTCTACCTCAATTAAGTTCAAATATTCTATGTTTTACTTCAACGGAAGCAACCACTCATTACAGAAAAGTTATTAGTAAGTGTTAAAGCCAAAACAAGTTTTCTTTTTCTATTTCGATCCATTTTTTTTTTTTCATTCTAGATCTCTTTCTAGCCATATTCTTATTGTAAGATCATAGTAAGGTAGTGCAATAGATTTAATCGCATCATTCCGCAATTGTATCCACTTACCATTTTGATGAGGTCTAGGAACATCAACCAAAGGGATATTAGGGAAGCAAGGTGATCAATTTGATTGAGGCGGGAAGTGTTGAGCTTGAAGGATAGATTATTAGGTATGAGGAATAAGAAGTTTGAAAAGTTTAAAAAATTGGGAGGTGATATGTGAGATATGTTTAATAGAATCTACTTAAATAAGGGTTTTTTGTGGAGAGGGGACAATGGAAAGAGAAATAACCAAGTTTTCATCTATCAATACAACTAAGTTTCCCTTAGTTCACCATCTCTTTAGTTGGTCCAAGTGAACTATTGATCAGTATAAGAATATTTTCTTTCTAAAATGGGATCTAAACCCTTAATGGTATTTCTAGTTAGGATGTAGGAATTCAATTATTTTTTAGAGAGTTTATGAGAACTAAACCAACTTGTATCTTGGTTTTTTCCACCATATCATATTCACCTCCTTGTAGCCATTTAGTCATAGGGAGGGCATAAAAATCCATTCCCACAATTTAACTTGAGATGAGGAGTCATTAGGCATATAATAAAGAAAAAAATGAATAGGTATTCCTTTGATTAGTAGTAAGCACTAAGTACAATTGTTGTTGCGATCCACTCCTCAATAGATGATAAAATTAGCCAAGTATTGGGAAAGGTGGGTCAACCTTGCATCCTAATATTTTGATTTATTATTTTGTCCTTATATTAGGAAATGAGGCATCTCACTTTGTGTTGGTAGTTATTTGTCATTTGTTGAATGCTTCAAGGGAGGTGTTTAAGTTGTTCTAAATGCATATAATATTATTATAGTTTTATAAGATGAAACCCTCTTATGACATATTCTTATGACAATTAATAGCATGACTATAGAATATTTATAGTAAAGTATTGACCAACATTATGAAAAATCATAAGAAATCTTTTAAGAAATAGCAACTGTGTTAAGGAAAAAGATATGGACATTTACAAGAACATTTTTTTTAAAGCAAAAGTGGGAGACCACTTATAATTTTATTTATATATAATACTTTACATATAGCTAGTTCAGGCAGACATACTGGTGGGAAAAAACCAGCAAGAAAACCCCTAGTTGCAATCTGAGTAACAAATTTTACAAAATATCAAAAAGACCAGTGAGGTCCTAGTACAAATGACCAATTGTTTGATTACAATGTTGCAAAAACACATTGGTTGAATACATATGTAGATATGCACATTCTCTTATGCACCCAAAATACCCAAAAGAAGACATCATACTGTCTATACCCGTGACCCGAATACATAACATAGTGGAGATTACAAAACCTTACTAAACATAAGACTAATAAGTGAGGAAGCCACTTTCAAAAAGATCTAGATTTTCCACCAACATGCTGAAAGCCATTAACCGAGCTTTCTTTTGTTTCCACTCATTTACCTTTGTGTTGGCAATCATGATCAAATGAAGGTTTTGATTTTTTAATATCAGGCACATAATGATAAGAAAATTTATTTTTGGATGAAGATGGAAGTTGCAAATCATGAATGCAAAAATGACTTCTCAAGAAAAAAATGGCATGATATTTTCTTTTTAAATCATCAATCTCCTCCATGGAAATGGCAGATCTATATCTGTTTAGAACTTGGTAGAGATGTGAAGAAGTGTCATGCATTGTGGATAATAACATGCCTTGGAATATGTGAACATAGGTCTCTTCTTATGCAACATAACCTTCTTTGAATAATTAACATTAGAAATTAATATAGTTTGGCGAGCATATTGTATAATCACACTAGAAACCAACAATGGAAGATTGGGAGTCTCAACTAAGAATTCCACCTTATAGATAGCATTCATACTAGAATCCAACAACTAAAGACCAAGTTTCATAAATAAAGTTCATGTGTTATATATCATGCCTTTGTGGTGTCCACAAGTACCATGAACCTTTTGAAATCCTTCTCCATCTAAATGCATCAATTCCAAGGCCATTGGGAGGTGGGTATACAATATGAGCCAAGTATTAAATTCTAATCTTAATTATTGAAAGAAGGTATATAAATTATTTGGGCATCTTAATTCTCATACAGAGTTACATCTTAGTCAATTTCTCAATGTATGAGTTCCATATATTTGTAAATATTTCTTAATATAAAAACATATTTTATTTCATTAAAACTAACCTATCTATTCCATGCTACAAAGGATGCTCTTATTTTAAATTATAAGTATATAATTCAAAATTAATTAGTAATTTTCAAGATAGAGTACACACAATTTATTTAATTAAAATAAAATAATATTCTTATTTCGATGTGAGAGTTATGTAGAATGGTAGTTTAATGTCTCAAAAATATTTCTTTCATATATACTAAATTTTTATCATTACATTATGAGTGAATCATCTCAATTATATATCCAAGCACATCAAAAATTTATAGAGTGGAAAGAAAAATAATCATACATTTATGATATTTTTGTAAGGTGTTTGAAAAGACTAAAAGTTTCCCTAGAAAGACCTAATTAAGGAATAAAAAAAATGGAAAGTGTCACCTCATTGTGTGTTGACCTTTCCCATATAAAAATATCATGGAAATGCTAAATGAGTTGATATAAGAATTTTTAAGAATGAAGGCACAAAATTCATAACACTAATTCTAAAAGCAACAAGAAAGGCAATGAATAAAATCTTCCTAGTTATTTTGAAAGAAACCTTAAAAGGTTCTAAATCCCCTTCACACCCCTTTCTAAATGAAGATAAAATAAATTTAAGTTACTAAATATTTCTTAGAGTTTAAGGTGGTGATTTTAATATGATTTGAGAATAAATAAGATAAATTAGATGAAATTAAGTTTTGTTGTAAAGGTGATGAATTTTGGGGGAATAAGATGAAAATAATTTTGAACCTAGTAGACTCATTAAATGGAAATAAGATAGATTTTAAAGGGGCTTTACTTAAAATATGTAATAGTTAGATATGTACTAATACATTATATTCTCTATTAGATAGTTATTTCTTCCATAAACATTTTTTTACTTTCTTATAATTTATTAATAATAGTGACGTGTGCATCCCTAGACACTCTATGATAACCACACTATTAATGTTTCTATTTTTACTAGAGGATACTCTAATTGAAAAGCATGTAAAGAGGAAGGGTTAGTTAACCTTGATTTTAATGCAATGAAAGGTGGGATTATCTTGATGGTATCAAAGTTATCTTACAGATATATTGAAGGTTTTTCTTCTATGCGTGAACACATTTAGTGAAATATAATGAATATGTGTTATCCTAGAAAAATATGTATAACATTAAGGATAAAATTTAGACTTTAAGTGAAAGAAAATGCCAAATATTTAGAATAAAAATGGTGGGGATGGAATACAATCTTCAAGAATCTCATTTTAATAATTAATTGTAATAATAAATGATTAAAACTAAATGCGAATGGATATGTCACCAACAATTTTTAGATAAAAGGACTAAAATTAGAGCCAAGATATCTTAGTTCAAGTATCAGGATAAAAGTATCAAATTCTTATTCAATGTAAACATAGCCAAGTTTGATAGATAAAAATTTAGCCCCATTAATACTAGGGGAGCATTGTCTAATGAGATTAAGTTGACACTATTCAACTTTTAGAAGTTAGAACCCTAACATTTATATGAGGCTTGTAAAATAGAACCTTATTAGGAAGAGTAGGAGAGGAGAAATGACCCCATAATAATTATACTTATACAAATAAAAATAATAATAATGTTTAACCATTTCAAAATGTTAAATTTGTTTCACTATGGTGATCAATAGCTAATTTGTACAAGGAGGCCACAATTTATAGGGAAATGAAGACTACATAAGAGGAGAATTTATTAACATAGTAGCTTGGTTGTAGTTGTTTCTTTAGCATTAACTATTTTCTCTTTTTTCTTTTGTTGTTGAATATTTTATTTGATCTCTTAAAACTTATCAATGGTACTTGGTCTTCATAATGATTATTTTCTTCTTTTTCAATTATTATCATCTTAGAAGGAATACCATTTTAATTTAGAGTAGGGAGAAATGTATTTTTCTTTTAAAGTATTTAAAATATTATATTTATTTGATGGTTCCTTCTTAACCTCTTCCACTCCTTGGAAAAAATTATCCAACAACTTGAATCTCCTTATATTAATCAATTTACTTCAATGATTTATGTATGTTTTTTTAGTGATTTACTCTTTATCCATTTAATTTATTAATGATATACTTTAATATAGTTATAACAAGTATATAATAGTTTTTCATTATTGGTTATGCCTTAAGAAACTCTTTAAATGTGAAATTATTTGATGAGGGAAGATATAAATTAAGGTTATTCTTTCTTACTTACCTCATGCTCATCCATATTTTATATCCATAAATATCTCAAATCAAATTGGATTTTGCAAAGAGGATAGCTATATTTTAAATATTCGCTCTTAGTCAAAGTCATTTATTTCTTTGTACAAATTTAAAATTGATTTATGTAATTTAATTTTTAATAGTTTTAACATGGATATATGAAGAATAGTTTTAAATGTATATATATAGTAAAGTGGATATATTTTTATATTTTCCTAATACTAGAAAATTTAATAATACCTTCATTCCTTCTAATCCTAATAGAACTATTTTATTATACATTTGCATTCAAACAATCTAGTTTCTTTCCTCTAAATTTATTCTTTGATTCATACATTTAGTTCACCAACCATTTTGGAGTAATGTCATAAGACTCAAAGGAAAATATGAAGAATTTTATCCAAGTTTCCATTGTATGCACCCTAAACTTTATATCATAAACTGTTTGATATAATTTCTCAAATAAATTTGTTAATGAACTGTTTGATATAATGCCTCAAATAAATTTCCAATAGTGTTTTGGATGGAGTATGATAGAAATAGTGTTTTTGATATAATGCCTCAAATAAATTTGTTAATGAATTGTTTGATACAGGGTTCATACAATGGAAACACTATTTCTATCATACTCCATCAAAAATTACCATGAACTGTTTGATATAATGCCTGAAATAAATTTGTTAATGAATTGTTTGATATAGGGTGCATACAATGGAAACACTATTTCTATCATACTCCATCAAAAATTATCATGAACTGTTTGATATAATGCCTCAAATAAATTGGAGGTTCCCTTGTAGAAATGTATGCAAAATGTGGAAGCATAGACAGGGCATGTTAATTTTTTGACAGAGTAGAAATGTATCATAGAAATAGTTTATGTTGAAAAGGATTTAGAAAATTTCAAACAAATGCAGTTCTAATTCAACAAATTTGAAAAATTATGCATTTAGGTTTTAGAAAGTTAACAAACAAACGTATTTTGAAGTCTATGAATTTCAAATTTGAAAAACCTGGAAGTTGGGTTGATGAACTATGGAGAGATGAAGTCGAGTTTTCCATTCGCCGGAGAGATGAAGTTGAGTTTTTTCGTCGTTTGTTGTTCACGCTCATCATTCGCCACACACAAAGAGCATAGTGAAAGCAAAAAAAAGCAAAAAATGATAGTGACAAGTTCATTTTTCTTGTCTTATTTGAGGGGGTTTGGAACCACTTAAAATATTCATTTTTTTGTTTATGTTTTGGGGGTTCAGTTGAACCAATGGATTGATCGAACATAAAAGGTGGTTCGGTTGAACCATTGAGTTCAACCGAACCCGTTGAGTTTGGAGAAAGGAAGAAAAATGAAATTCCCTTCCTCATGAAATTTGTAAATCACTATTGTGGTTTGACCCTTAGCTTGACATAAAAACAATTTTCTTTTTTTCCTATCTCTACAAATTTTCATACCAAGGATTTGTTTTGCTGCCCCCAAATCCTTCATACCAAAATATTTTGCTAATTGTTGTTTTAGCTCACTTATGTGATCCATGTTAGACCCTGCTACAAGCATGTCATCAACATCTAAACACAAATAATGTATATATCATTATCCAACATCTTAAAATAAATAAAATGGTCAGAATTACACCTACTATAGCCTTGCTCAGCCATAAAACTATCAAATTTCAAGTACCATTATTGAGGTGCTTGCTTCAAGCCATATAAAATTTTATTCAATTTGCACACTAGTTTCTCCTTACCTTTGACCTCAAATCCTTATGGCTGGTCCATATATATTTCCTCTTCCAAATCACCATGGGGAAAGGTTGTTTTAACATCAAGTTGTTCTAAAGGAAAATCTTCAGCAGCCACAATACTTAAAACAATACAAATAGAAGTCATTTTAACAACTGGATAAAAAATCTCATCAAAATCAATACCCTTTTTCTGTGCAAGTCCCTTTACAACTAATCTAGCTTTAAATCTCTTCTTTCTTCCATCCTCCTCTTTTAGCCTATAAACCCATTTGTTTGGTAAAGCCTTTTTACCTGCAGGAAACTTGCATAATTCCCAAGTCTGATTTTTCAGTAAGGAATCCATTTCTTCTTCCATTCCATGCTCCCACTGAACTTTGGTATCCACCTGCATAGCTTCATCATAATATTCTGGTTCACTAGCATCAGTTAACAAAATAATTTACAAAGAGGGAGAAAATCTTTCTAGAGGTCTACTTATCCTTGAAGATCGTCTAACATTCATAGGAGTTTGTGGTATTTGTTGTTGTTTTTGTTGCCCAACATGAGGAACCACTGAAACATCATTGTTTGGAATATCATCCAACACTACATAATCATTTTCTTTCTTCTCATGCTGCAACAACAGATCTTTGTACAACACTTTCTCATTGAATATGACATCCCTGCTTCTCACAATTTTCTAATTTTCAAAATCCCAAAGCCTATAACCAAATTCATCAATGCCATATCCAACAAATATACATTTCTTTGATTTTGCATCAAGCTTGGTTCTATTTTCAAAATCTACACGTGCAAATGCTTCACAACCGAAGGTTTTGAGAAAAGAATAACTCACCTTCTTACCTTTCCATGCTTCCTCTAGAATACCACAACCCAAAGGATTAGAGGGACCTCTATTAATTAAATAAATAGTAGTATTTATAGTGTCTACCCACATTTTTAAAGGCAACCCAACATGCAATCTCATAGTCTGTGCACACTCCATTATTGTTCTATTCATGTGCTCAGCCACTCCATTTTCCTATGGAGTCCTTGGAACTATTTTCTACCTACGAATACCATTATAAGAACAATAATCTTCAAACTCTTTACTGGAATACTCACCACCATTATCAGATCTGAGATATTTTAGCTTTTTACCCATCTCATTCTCAACCAAGCTTTTCCATTTTTTAAAAGTTTCAAATACATCAAATTTATGCCTAAGGAAATAAATTGATACCTTCCTAGTTTGATCATCAATGAATGTAACATAATACAGAGAGCCACCGATAGAAGATACCTGAGTTGGTCCCCATATATCCGTATGCACAAGCTCCAATTTATCATCTTCTTTTGCTTCCCATCCTTGAGAAAACTTACTCTCTTTTGTTTTCCATACACACAACTTTCATAGAAATCCATATTAACACATTTTAGATCTGGTAAAACATTATTTAAATGAAGTACTTTCATACCTTTTGCACTCATATACCCAAGTATATTATGCCACATTGTTGATTCAGAGTCCACAACAACTGTATGATCTTCTACCTACTGAACTACAGCAACTATTCCTAAACATTGACCTTTTTCTATAACAATTAAAGTAGAAGGAATATATGACCTAATCAAAGATATAAGCTACCTACTTTCACACTTTTTGCTACCACTAAGGAAACCTTTGTGACCTTCCAATTTTTATCACTAAATGTAACAACACAACCTTCATCATCTAGTTGCCCTACGGAAATTAAATTTCTGCTTAACTTTGGAACATGTCTTACCTCATGTAGTAGCCAATGATTCCCATTCTGCAGCTTAATCTTGATTCTTCCCTTTCCAACAATTTGATAAGTTTCATTATCTACTAAATAAACTAGCCCAAAATCCCCTTGGACATAATCAAGAAAATAAATTCAATGGTGGGTAGCATGAAATGAAGCCCCTGAATCTAACACCCAAGAATAATAAGCATTATCAAGGGAAAGAATCAAAGCATCCTCATCAGATTTATTACTTACCACATTTGCCTCTTTACTTCCTTCATTTTTGTCTCCTTTATTTTTTTCGAGACTAGCAATCTTTCTTTAAATGACTCATCTTACCACAATACCAACAATCCCTCTTGTCTCTAGATTGGGACCTTCTGTCCTTTGATTTTCCTCATGACTTCCCATGATTTCCAGAATTATTTCCTCTTTCCTTTGTTTTGCCCCTGTTTTTTGCATTCAAAACACTGTCTGATGTGGATGTTCCACCTAAGCTTTTCCTACAAATTTCCTCGCTTAAAATAACACCAACAATATCATCAAATTTCAATGTATTCGAACCTAAAACAAAATTACTAAAAGCCATTACCAAGCTATTCCAGCTTTCAGGCAAAGAACAAAGAATCAAAAGAGCCATAACTTCTTCATCAAAGTTTACTTTTATAGAATTTAATTGACTGGTGACCGTATTAAAATAATTGAAATGATCGGTAACTAACCCACCTTCTACCATTTTCATATTAAATAAATGCTTCATAAGAAATGCCTTATTCAAAGTGGAAGGCTTTTCATATAACTTCACCAGGGTTTCCATCAACTCTTGAGTTGTCTTTGCTTTTGTAATATTGAATGCCACCGATTGTGCCAGGCATAAATGATACTATCAAGAGCCTTTCTATCCAAAATCTCTCAGTCCTCTTCAAACATTGCTTGGGGTTTCTTGGTTTTCCCTTCCAATGGCCGCCATAAATCCTTCTGATAGAGGTAGTCCTCCATCTGGATCTTCCATAACTAATAGTTCTACCCATTAAACTTCTCAACCTTGTTACCCTCATTTTCCATTACTCCCACTCAACCGTGAGACCTTCCTACATACAATAATTGAAAACCAACCTGCTATGATACCACTTGTTAGGGTTAGAAAGGTAGATATCTAAAAATTAAATGTAGATTTAAGTAATAAATAGAGAAACTAAAAACACACAGAATAAATTATAACACAGAGAATTTAGTGTGGTTCACCCAATCCTGGCTACATCCACCAAACCGCAGCCATCTAATCATTTTATTATCCAGTGAAAAACTTATTACAATCTTGTGAATAATCATGTTTTTCATCATACTGTAACACCCATTTGAACCCCTTTTTAACAAGCTTAGAAGCTTCCAAATTTTGGGTTCTACAAAATTATATTTTTCCTTTTTCGTTGATTTTTCCCTTTTTCGGTGATGAGAAAAAGGAGAAACTTTTTTTTCGAGGGCTGCGACCCCCGAACCCCTGCCCGGGGCCTGACCTAGCCCCAGACCTCGGCAAGGATACATATGTTGGGATGTACAGTATAGCATGATCAGTCACAACATACCAACAGCATTGCCTATGTTATACATGCAGAGACCACATAGTTTGAATGATGACTTGACTAATTTACAAATGATGATATACATGATGTAATGTCAGTTTATTATGATGGACTCCTAAAGGACTAACCCAAGTGATTCAGGGGATGATCAAAGATCAACCTTGCCTACGTTCAAGGCTCAGAGACCCATAGTTTGACAAGAAAACTTTGTTTTTTTACTTTTTGTCCAACTTTTGACTTGTTTTTGGATTTATTTATTTATTTTTATATGTTTTGAATGTTTTTTAG
This sequence comes from Sequoia sempervirens, assembly GCA_007258455.2. NCBI lineage: Eukaryota > Viridiplantae > Streptophyta > Pinopsida > Cupressales > Cupressaceae > Sequoia > Sequoia sempervirens. Next base: position 231,736,753 of record VDFB02271358.1, read on the forward strand.
ATTTTTGTGTTTATTTTATGTTTTTGGTATTTCTGATGTTTTGATGTTTTTTGATTTTCTAATGTTTTGATGTTTTTGGATTTTCTAATTTTAGGACTTCAAGAATATACACGAATCTGATCCAATGATAACATGCCCCTAGCATGATGCAATAGACTACTTGGATAAAGGCATGACAAAATAACCTTGGGAATGGGCCAAGTAGTACTAGGAGGGATCATGATACAAACAATAGACCAATAAATGATGTGGATGCGGGTGGATGAGTGAAGGTGGAGATTTCAATGAGATGGATGATAGAAAGCGTAATGGATGGATGTTGCAGAACAAGTCGTAAAGGTCCTAGTGGATGGAAAGTGCTTATTTACACAAAGCGCCTATTTTCCATGTTTTCACCAAGGTACTTGTCCAAAGTGCCATCGAAGTTTTCACTAGAGGACAATTTTTCTCTTTACTATTTTTAATCCTTTTTTCTGATTTTTTTGGATTTTTTGCTTTTTTGACTTTTTTGTTCTCACCAAGATGCCTGTTTGCCAGGTTTTCGACAAAGTAACCATTTTTTAGGACATTTTCTGATTTTTTTTAATTTTTGGTTCTATACCTTGAAAGATTAGGCATAAAACTTTTTGAGATGGGACCTATTCATAGGCTCTTGCAGAGGTTCCCCTTTGAGTGTTGATAATTGATATGCCCCTAACTTATAACTTGTTGTGATAATGAATGGTCCCCACCAATTGGGTTCAAATTTTCCTTTGCTACTTGGGTTTGGGACATTCTTTTGATTCTCCTTTATTACCAATTCTCCGAATTGGAAAGTCCTACTTTTGATTTCCTTGTTATAGCTCCTCTTGAGTCTATTCTGATAAACTTACAAATGATTCAAAGCATCTATATGTTGTTCATCTAGTAGCTCCAGCTCATTTAGTCTTAATACTCGGTACTCTTCATCCGTGATGAGGTTTTGCAGTGATATTCTGAGTGATGGGAGCTTGATCTCAATGGGGAGTACTACTTCTGATTCGTAGACCAAGGAGAAAGGGGTGGCACAAATGGGTGTATGGATGTTGGTTCGATAGGCCCAGAGGGCGAGATTGAGCTACAAATACCAGTCACAACCTACATCATTGACTATTTTCTTGAGGATTTTCAAAATGGTTTTATTAGTGGCTTCTGCTTGGCCATTGCCTTGGGGATAGTATGGGGTGGAGAAGTGATGTTGGATTTTAAATTTTTCACATAAGTCATGGACATCCTGATTCTTGAATGGTGTCCCATTATTTGAGATAATGGCTTGTGGGATACCGTAGCGGCAAATGAGATAGTTCAAGATGAACTTTGATATCTGCTTCCCAGTTATATACGTCATTGGTATGGCTTCCACCCACTTAGTAAAGTACTCCATGGTGGTTATGATGAACACGTGGCCATTAGATGAAGTTGGTGTGATTTTTCCAATGAGATCGAGTCCCCACTGCGAAAAGGGCCATGGTGTGATGATGGGATAAAGTTCTTGAGATGGAGCATGGATGAGGTCCCCATGCTGCTAACATTGTAAACACCTTCTGACATAGTCATGTGCTTCTCTTTCCATTGTGGGGCAATAATACCCCATCCTCAATAGTTTCTTGGCTATGGTCATTCCACTTGAGTGTGAACCATAGATACCATTATATACTTCCATTAGAGCGTTCAATGCCTCCTCAATGTTTAAGCAACGCAGTAAGGTTCCTTCTATGCTCCTACGATACAGGGTATCTCCTAGGATGACGAATCAGGATGCCTTTTTGATAAAGGTTTGTTTTAGGGTTAAGGGTAAGTCAGGAGGTATGACCCCTATTCAAAGGTATGTATAAATGTCGTGGTACCAAGGATCACCGAGACTAATGATTTTGCACACAAATTTTGATTTTGGTACCTCAAATGCGGGCACGAGAAGCTACTCTATCCGGAATTCATATTTTGGAACATTGTGGGGGATGTCAAGTAAGGATCCAATTGTTGCCATGGTGTCTGCTGCTCTATTGTTGGCTCTGGGTATTTTCTCAAATGTAATCTTGATGAAGGATTATTTGAGAGTATCCACCAATTTCTTGTATGGAGTGAGCTTGTCATCTTTAGTTTGGTATTTATCATTCACTTGGTTTATTATCAATTGAGAGTCTTCATATACTTTGAGAGCTATAATGTTCCACTGCACTACTATTCTGAGACCTATGGTTAAAGCCTCATATTTTACAATGTTATTGGTATAGGGAAACACCAATTTGTAGGACCTTGGTATGCAGTCCCCTTGTGGGGTGATAAAGAATATGTCAACTCCTGTTCCATGTTGTGTATATGAGCTGTCAAAGTAAAGTTTCCAGTGGTCATCTATGTTGATATTGAAAATGGATTCATTTGGAAACTCTGAGATGAGAGGATTCTCTTAATAGATTGGTACTTCTACAAGCTGATCTGCAATGACTTGGCCTTTGATTGCTTTCCGCTCCACATATTCAATATCTTATTTTGATAGTATCATCACCCATTTGGCCATTCTTCCAGTGAGCATTGCTTTTGATAGTAAGTACTTGAGAGGGTTGATTTTGGCGATGAGTTTTATTTTATGTTCCAACATGTAATGTTTGAATTTTTGTGATGCAAACACTACTACTAGGCATGCTTTCTCTATGAATGAGTAGTTTATCTCATGTCCAACCATTGTTCTGCTGAAGTAATAGATGGCCCTTTCTGTTCCATTTTTGTCATGCTGAGCTAAGAGAGCTCCAAGGGCTATTATTGTTGCTGATATGTAGTGAATTAATGGTTTTCTTGGGATTGGTGGCATTAGGACTGGTGGTGTAAGTAGATATTCTTTGATTTTATTGAATGCTTCTTCACACTTGTTATCCCATTTGTACACTACTCCCTTGTGAAGTAAGTGAGAGTGTGGGTTATGTTTGTCTGCCAGCTATGCTATGAACCTTTGAATGGATTGAAGCCTACCTTGGAGACCTCTCAATTTCTTTAATGTTTTAGGTGCCTCCATCTCAAGGATTGCTTTTACTTTTGTTGGATCTACCTCAATACCTCGCATTGATACTAGATATATACTAGCAATTTTCCTGATTGTACATCGAAGACGCATTTCTTTGGGTTTAATCTAACCTTATACTCCTCTAGCCTATCAAAAATGGAACTTAGGGTTGCTATGTGATCCTTTCTCCTTCTAGATTTGGCTAGAATGCCATCAACATAATCTTTGATAGTTTTGTGAATCATGTCATGAAAGATTAACATCATGGCTCTTTGGTATGTTGCTCCTGCATTCGTTAAGCCAAATGGCATCATGTTCTAGTAGTAAGTCCCCCATGGACAAGTGAAGGCCATTTTGTGTTGATTTTCCTTGGAAATCATTATCTGGTTATAACCTAAGAAATCGTCCATCAAGGAAAGCATTTCATGTCATATCGTCATGTCTATGATCATGTCAATATTAGGCAATGGGAAATCATCTTTCGGACATGCTTTGTTCAAGTCTCTAAAGTTTGTACAGATTCTGATGCCCCCATCAGGTTTTGAGACAGGCACCAATTTTGACACCCATTCTGGATAATCTATCGGTCGAATGAATCCTGCATCTAATAGCTTGTTTAATTCCATTTTGACTAGTAGGGTAATCTGAGGGTTCCTGAGCTTTTGTTTAACATGCTTTGCTTCTGGGTATACTTCTAAGTGGTGAACCATGATGTCTGGATCAAGCCCTGGGATGTCAACATAGCTCCATGCAAAGTTAACCTATCTCTCTCTTAAGAAGTCTACTCGGATTTCTTGTTCTTCTAATAGTAACGATTTTGTATAGAATGTGATGTGTGGGGTCTCCTTTATTCCTAGATTAACCATATTGCACCTTTCTACCAAGACTACTGATTTTTCTTGATGAAGAGCTCTGAAAGGAAGATTGAATCCCCCATCCTCAGGTGCCTTGGAGAGGTTTTCACCATTGGATATGTCCTTTCTTTTTACTTTTTTCTGGTCGAAGAGTGCCACAGTGTGGTTTTCACTCAAGGACTTAGATATTATTCTTAATTTCTCACTTTTGTGACTGAGGGATTCAATCATTTCCCCATAATAGAAATGTGTACCTAGCTCAAATATTCAAATCCTGCTTTGTGATCTCCATATGGAATGTTATCCCATAGTCCCATGAATTCTAAGAGTGCCTCATCATTTTTGAATGTATCAAGAACTGGTGGTCCTCATTGGGGGTATACTGGGTGGATTTCAGGATTTTGATGGTTTGATTCAAAGGATAAAGTGGTAATCATGAAAAGAGTGGTATCCTCAAATAGCCTAGGTAAGTTGGTCATGGGATCCTCATCATCACTACTAGTACAGATGTTAGTTATGTCAAATGTGAAGTTATCTATGACACGACTTGTAGATACTGGTAAGCGCAGTTTAGTTGCAGTTTGCTGAGGAGGATTTTTAACCTTTCTAATTGGATAACCTTAGCCATGTATGGTTATACTCAAAGATGTACATCCAAGGCCAAGACTTCTCATTCACGTCTCCAGAATGATAGGTATTATAAGCCCATTATCATTTTTCCCAAGTCTTTGATTTCTATCATAGCCCATTGCGAGCATCATTTGTAGACCCTTGCTTCTGTCATCCATTGGTAAATCAGCTACTAGTATAGCATATGAGATGGATCTGCCTTGATAACATCTTGACTGAGATCTCCCCAACTTGTAAAATCAGAATAGTCTTTAGGAGATGTTTGAGATGTGGAGGCCTCATTTACTCGCAGGCATCCCCATGATCTAGAAGATTGTGGTAACTCTCCTAACACAAAATCATTTTCACGGAGCATGTAGTTTCCACAACTGTTATCTTGGATGATGAGATTAATATTCGAAATGGTGGGAATGGTAGGAGTGGTGCGTGTCTTTGTCACATAAGTGGATGAGAGAGTGCCTGGATCAATGTATGGTGTGGATGGGCCTTTATCATTTTTTGGTACTTGGGGGATTTTATAGTACTTTGCCTCGAGGCTTTTGTAGTAGGAGAATGGTTTGGGATCTCCATGGATGGTGACTTCTTGTCCTTCAAATGTGAATTTGACACATTGATGGAAAGTTGATGCTACTGCTTGCATTGCATGTATCCATAGGAGAACTAGGAGGATGTTATACGACAAGTTGAGGTCAAGGACCTGACAAGTGGTTTTCATGATGGCTGGCCCTACCTGAATAGGGATTTTTATTGTGCCCTGGGATAATCTTTCTTGATCATTATATGCTTTTATTGTGATACCCTTTCCTTTGTCGATAGAATCTTCTGATATTTTTAATTGTTTGATCAGCTTAAGAGAACAAATATTCAAGCCCGCATCTCCATCCACCAAGACCCTTTTGACTTTTCTTTTCTGTACTAGGACTTCTAAGTGGAGTGCACAATTATGAGATGGTTGGGTAGGAAAATATTGGTCAGAGAATGTGAGGAGATTTTGTGTAATGATATTTCTGACCATAGCTTGGAATTGTTCCACATCAAGATCTGCGGGGACAGTGGATGAAGCCAATGCTTCCTCAAGGATTTTCTTATGGGTAGATGAGATTTTTAGTAGCTCCATGATTGGGATTTGTGCTAGCTTTCTTTTGAGTTGATCAAGGATGTTATATCCATTAGGGACAAATCTAGGTGTAGGGACTCTGTTTGGCTGGGATGATCCTATGATGGTAACCTTGCCACCTCTTGTGGTGACTCCACAGTCAACATGGTCTCCTTTGATGGTGATGGTAGCACAATAGCCATCTAGAGATGCAACGACATGGTCATACACATTATTTACATTTGTGAAGGTTTCTTTCCCCTTATTTGTGTTATTATTCCCTTTATTGCCATGGTTGGGCATCAGATTAATGTATATCTTAAGGTTTAGGTTTCCCGTTGGCTATTCCATGTTTATAATTCTTTGATTGATGAGATCTTGAACTATATTTTTTAACCTCATACAACTATTTTTGGTATGCCCTTTGATTCTAAGAAAGTCACATAGTTGATTCTCATTATACCAAGGAGGTTTCACATTTGGTTCTTGGTAATTCTCATATGTGGGCACCTTGATGAGTTTTTTATTTATCAACTTCTTCATGATGACTTCAAGTGGTTCCCCAAGAGTGGTGTACTTTTGCTTGGGGTGATTCTTGTTCCATTGGGGTGGTCCCTTTTGGTAATTAACATTGTGAATTGAATGATTATTGTTTGATTGTTGTGTTGCTTGATGATTGTTTTGGTGTTCGATTTGGATTTGTGGTGCTTGATGATTGTTTTGGAGTTGGATCATTGGTAACATTTTTGTTCCTTTCCCATGTGTGATATTTTTTCGTTGTAATTGGTGGGTGGGTGGTTGTTTTGTTGTTCGAGGTATGAAGTTGATCCTCCAGGCTGTGTCATAAGGGCTCATTTGATGCTGAGCATGTTAGAGATCAAATGGTCATAAGTGGTGATCCCTTGTACCTTGAGATGGAATTCCAAGAGGCCGTAAAGGTTGGATATTATGGTGAAAACTTGTTGTTCCTCCAGCATGGTCCATTTGCTCCGATTTGCCTTAGATCGCCATCATTGTAAGAAAGAAGCGAATGATTCATTCTTACCTTGTTTCAGAGCCGAGAGTTCTTCTAGACTGACATCCATTGTGATATTGCATGCATAGGTTTTAATGAATGCATCTATAATTTCTTGGAATTTTTTGATGCATGTGGGTAGGTGAGAGAACCATTCCATATAGTGGCCAGCCAAACTCCTAGGGAATAGCCGCATTAGATAGGTATCATCATATGTGACTTCCATGTAGTGAACTTGGAATTCCCTGATGTGATATTTAGGGTTTCTCATCCCACAATATTTGTCAAACTTGGGGATCTCAAATCCCTTCAAGAATGATTTCATCACAAGGCTCTTGTCAAATGGATAGTGACACAAGTTGCTTGGTTTTTTTGTGGTTCGCCCTGATTGAAGATCAAGCACTTGTTGCGAGAGCAACCTGATTTGTGTTGTTATGTCATTTTTTGGATCAAGGGTGGGATGAAGGTTTTCTGGAGTGTTTCAATTATGGATTGGATGGGTGGGTTGTTTGGTTTGTTGTTTGATGGTATTTGCACCTTTTTTTGAGCTAGGTATGCTTCACTTGCTGTTGTATAAACAACGCTTGTTGTTGTTCTTGTTGTTGTTGCACTAAGATTCCCTGTTGTTGAGCCTACTATTGTGCTTGTTCTTGGGCTGCTAATTGGGCTGCTTCTTGCTACTGTTGCTATTTTTTTATTGCTTGCCAATATGCTTGTAGTTTTGTTGCTTCTTTTTGTGCAAGAAATTGTGTGTGTGCTTGTGCTTGTTGTGCTTGATATTGGGCATGCGCTTGAGCTTGAGCTTGTGCTTGCACTGCTTATGCTTGGACTTGTGCTTGTGTCGCCTATTGTTGCAATAGAATTTGGGCTTGAGTAGGCTTTTGTGCTTGTAATATGACTTGGGCAGCTTGTGCAACTTGAGTGGCTTGTTGTTGTTCTTGCAATAAGGCTTGGGCTTGTGTGGCTTGTTGCACTTATTGTGTAATTTGGGTGGCTTGGGAAACTTTTGCAGCTTGAGCAGCTTGCTGAGTAGCTTGTTGAGTGGCTTGCAATGCCATGTTGTATTGGTTTGATAAATTGGAATTTGGTGGTGGTGGGGGTGGTGGTGGATTTAGAATGGTGCTTGTGATGGTGGTGATCGGTGGAGTAGTATTAGTAGTTTAAGTGATGAATGATGTGATCGATGTGGTTGGTCCTTGAGAGCCCATGCTTTGAGATGTTAGGGGGGTGGTCAATGATGCCATGATTACTTGTGTAGTTGTTATCTGTTGTTGTGATATCGATGACAAGTTTTGAGAGTTTTGTGTGATGCTTTGATTGGTGTTTGGAATGTTGGTTTAATTGATATTTGGTAAAGTTGGAAGCCCCAAGCCAAGTAGAGGTGTGGATTAATGGCCTGGAAGAGGTGAAAATGTGAGGGGCATGATCTCTTGAGAAAATGATGTGGTGTCAAAAATTCCCCTAGGTCCAAAAATGTCACCTTCTCCTTGTGAAGTTATGAGGAGAGAGGTTTCGGGTGTTGCTAGGAAGGATGATGATGATAGATCATTAGGAATATGGAAAGTGAGAGGGACATACTTATGTAATGGATTTTAGGGTATGTTTTGTGTTGATGGTGTTTTCTGCATAGCAACAACACAGACAGAATGCAATATCCTATCTCTCTTGAAAGGTTATTTTCAATAATAAATCACTGAAAATCACCCCAAGGTCTCTCGGGTGTTAGGTCATGACAATGCATAAACAACTCAGATAATATGTGAAAATGCTGGTATTCACAAGGGGACCTTACTACAAGCAAACTGGATCTTTCAACTTATCAGATCTAACAACATGATGATCTTCAAATCCTAAATCTAACCGAATAATAAAGAAATAGCAAAAGATAAGGGTGCAAGGAAGTGATAAGATTTAAACTACTGGGAGGACGAACAATGTAAATAACATATATTTGAAATGGACCTATCTCAAATAACCAGTTCTCATTCCGACCCAAAAAGAAATCTCACAAGAACGGTGCAATCTTCTGAGGAATACAGATTTTCAAATCATAGACATGCATCTACAATCGAACTTAAGCACATTGAATATACGGTCTAGGTTGACTTCACCAGCCTACTACAATCAGATAGTTACTAGGAGTATAGACCAGAGATAGCTACAAACATTCCAAATATGAAATCATAAACCTCATTTGTCAAACTAAAAACTAATTAATTTCTGAATGCTAAACCCTAAGTCTCAAAGCAATTTAAGAGATAGAACAAAGGAACCATGCAAGATGGAATAACACAAGAGATTGCACCAGGAAAACCACAATGTCTTCAATTGTATTAATCACCCAAAATGCTGCAATAATTCAACTGTTCTGATACAATGTTTGCTTCAAGGAAAATCAAAAATTCTAACTCTTGCTTTTAATTTCTAATATCTTCTTGCTAATGTCTAACTGTTTACAATGAGCCAAGAATGCCTATTTATAGAAAATCCCCTCAAAACATGTTGGCCCAGCCAAAACATTTACAAAATAATAAAAACCACCAAAATAGGTCGGCCAAGGAAAACGAACTAAGGCACACATTAAATGTCATCATGCAAGTCGGCTCTGACACAGTCCCTAAGGAAGTTCGGTCCAATGCATGCCCTATGATAATAGGGAAGCACAAATCTCGAAACAAGCATTAACTGCCACTCCCTTTATCCTTTTTCTTTCCAGATGACCCTTGGACCCTCAAAAATACTCCATCCAGCTCAGTAACAGGTGGAAATGGCAAGACCTTGAGACGACATTTAATTGAGCCTATTTCTTCCTTGGATCATTCAACAGTCCTGTTCCAATCTTCCTTACTGGCCAAATATTTATCTGTCACCGCCATGTAGGTGGTTGCATCATCAAGCAGGTGGCCGGTGACAGCTCCATCAGAATCTGGGGCATAAATTGCATGCCACCATTCCTTCAATTGCTCCAAGCTCAGATATTTGGGAGCTATCTTCTTCCTCCCTGTCATTATCTCAAAGAAGGCAATGCATCCATCATAGACTGCAGTGAGCTCACCTTCAATTGATTTCTTTCATTTTTGTATCTTCTTTTGAGCCTTCTGCCTGAGTTGCAGTGCCTCGAACCATTCCCACGGCTCATCCAAAATGGAGGAAGGAAGGATTCCATCCTTAGCTAGTTGCTCCTTGCCATGTCCTAAGATAACCTTCGATTTCTGCAATAGGAGGTCCACATCATCCTTATCCTGAGACAAGATATGCTCTAATAGTTCCTTAGCATGGACTGCATCCTTTCCCACAGATAAGATTTCTTTGATAGCATCATCCCCTTTGGTCTGGAAATCCATCAGCCAATCTATCGCCGCTTGGGCTGAAGCTTTCAATTTCTCAATCTCAGAGATTGTTTCCTTGGGTAGAAAACCCGGAGTAGCAGAAGAAGAAGGGTGGAGAGACTGCAGAGGCTTCATTACCTTTTCCAAACATTTTCTTAATCTTTCATTTTCTCTCTTTAGCTCTCGTTTGGTCTGAGTCTCCCTCTTCAATCTGTCAACAATGACTGCACTAGACCCCTCAAATTCCTCAATATTCTACTCTAGGGAGGCCGGCCCAAGGTTGATAGTCTGTACATTATAATCCTGGCCTGAAACATCATCCCTCATCTTATCTGTGGCAGGAGTGGCAACATGAACAACCCGGTTATTCGCTTCATCCCTTTCCACCCGGGAGATGACCTTTGCAGCCTTCTTCTTCTTTCCCTTACCAATCTTGGACAACATCTCATCCCAGTCCAAAGGAGTATCTTCAACAATCACCTGCTTTTTCTGTGCAAGTTGCTTCTCCAACCAATCCGGGGCTATAGGGTCCGTTCGGATTTCTTCTACTCCTATCTCTCCCAGTTCCTTTGTCACCTTCTCTTCTTCTGTGGTTGCCCTATCATCTTCTTTTTCCGGAAGCTGTTCACCTTGATCGGCCCCTTCAAGCCCTAACTCTGGAAGCACCGGTGATGGAGCCCTAGCAGGGATATTCTCCTCCGGCTCAGGTGATCCGCGGCCTTTGCCACTTTCTAGGGAGTCTTCATATTGTAGCAGAGGAGAAGTGTACCTTTCCTCTTCTTCAACCTCCAACCCTGCTGCTTCATCGAAGAGTGCTCCTTCCTTGAATGGTTCTGCCTCCCCACTAGTTTCATGTTCACCAGGATTTTCCAGGTCAAGTATGCTGGGCGGAGGAGAAACAAACCTAGATGGCTCTTCAACTGGCAGCTTTAAGGAAGAGTCCTTCTATTGTGCAGCATCTTTGGGAGAGGGAGTTCTTGATTTCCTCGTGTATACTTTTGTTTTCTCCCCTCCGGAACTCTCCACATCAACAATGGGAGGTTCATCACTTGAAGCAGTTTGACTTTTCTTCATTGTCCTTGTTGTTTTGGCCTTCTTAGGCGGTGGAGGAGCATCTTCCTTTTTCGCTTTCTCCATCTCCTCCTCATCAGAAGATTTGCTAATTGTCAAAGTCTTCCATCTTCTCTTTCCCTTAGGCTTCCTCTTCATTTCAGGCTCACCTCCCTTAGGACCTCTGACTTTGATTTTGAATGGTGAAGTCTTAACAGACTTCCTTTTGGGGTCATCTTCCCCGGATTCCTCAGAAGTTGACATGGGATTGAGATTTCCCATCAAGTCAAAAGTACAAGTCACCTTTGCGCTTTCCAATTCCCAAATTTTATGTTTCACCCAAGAAAGAGTGAACTTCATCACAGGAGCCATTAAGTCCTCCAATTCTGTAATCTCATCCTCATTCCAATCGATATCCCTAACTAGCTTGTCCTTTATGGCTTCATAGGCATGGTCCTGAACCAATTTTCTGTCATCCTCCAGTTGGTCTGGAATCAACTTAACATTGTACTACCTAATGGCCTCCACAGGTAACCTAGAATATCTTTTCTTCCTCACCTCAAAGTCATCTTTGATACTGACCCAATAGTCTTCCAAGTCATCTTTGTACCTATACTCCCGGGTAGCCTTCCTCTGAGCCTCTCCAGTTATATCAAAATTCCTTCTTTTCGAATGGAAGGAGAATCTGTAGGCTGCCAATTCCTCCCCTGCGGTGTGAGCTGATTGGATAGAAGGGCACATCTCTCCCACACCAATCCCAAGAGGGAAATCTCCTCCGAAGCCTGTCTTGTGCTTCTCCTTCTTCACCACCACATCGAACTCACAGATCTGTCTTACAACCTCCAACAGCACAATGTGGTCAGTGGGATACCAAGGCAACTTGTAAGGAGTGACTGGGCACCCATCAATCCTGAGGTAAGTGAATGTAGGGAACCAGATGAACAACTCTCCGTAGTTCTTGATTAGTCCTTTAGCTCCATCGGATAATCTGAGGTGCTCAGCATTCTGAAGCGTCCAGGTGATATGCGTTGTAAATGCATCATTGGCCCTCTTGTAATCCTTGTGCCCGAGATGCAACTCCGGATACACCTCATAAATTATGTCCTGTCCAACTGTTCCCCTCAGATTCAGGCCCTTGTATGGGTAGGAGATAGCCAACACATACACTACATACGAGGACATGGTGAATTTCTTTGCCTCCAACACATTCCTCAACTGTCTGTCAATCTCAGTACTGATGAGTCATGCCCAGTGGTAATTAGTCCCTTGACTAATTTTGGTGATCACAGGGACCATCCAACTCTCTAAAACCCCTGCACCTCTTAATCTGGCCACCCTGCTCAGAAGTGTGATAGCAGCATATACATCTGACCTGAATTTTACCCTATGCAGTTGTTTGGGCAACTTCGAATGATGGGATTTTGGCCTTTCTAGCCACGAGTTGATTATCTGCTGAGCCTTGACTGGCTCATTCTCATAGTAGGTCCTGGTAGTGTCAATATTCAGGGCACACACTGAAGGAAGATTCGGCATGCTGAAAGCTTGTGCAATAGAGGTCGGACTGAAGTTAGCCAAGACTCTCCACTCGGTGCTGACCACTCTGTGTGTATCAAAATCGTATTGTGGGGCACACTCTAAAATTAATTCATAACACTGCACTGCCAGAGGGAACCCTACCACATGTACCAATCCGGAATTCATCATCCCCTGTCTTAGGGCTGACTGATCCTTCTCGGCCATTCTCTGTTTAAATTCCTCATAACACCAAGCACCAACATTAGTATCTAATACCTCGGCCCACACGGAAGACACTTTGCTCTCATGAAGCAGGTTCTTCATGTCCAATCGTAGTCGTTCTGTCTCAGAGATGGATGAAGCCCCTACGCCACCTTTGGACTTCCCAGCAACCACCTTGCTTGATTCAGCCTGCACATCAAAAATTGTCATTAGTATTCAATTATTGCTCATATTCCAATCCGAAAGGTTAGCACAAAATCATACAAATCAATCAAAATCTATTGCCAAAAGCCAATCCTTCGAGATGCAAAAAAATCAGATAGTCCAGGAAAATCATGCAAACCGGGAAAATACCGTCAGGGCAGAATTTTAGAGAAATCTGACCCAGACAGATTCCTGCTACCAGAGCATCATTAGTCAAATAAATCGTTAGTGCAGATGAAAAAACAAAGGATAATAATTGAATTCACTTATTGGCAACAAGAAATAATCATCAAACAACTGTTCCATTAATCCTATCACCAAAACATTTGAAAGGACACGATCAGATAGGAAATCCGGAAAAATCCGGATGGAACGGATTTTCGCGGATGACTTAAAATGTTCTGGAAAAGATCCTAGTCCGCAGAACAAACTCAAACAAGGAAAATTCGGAAGCAAGGAAATTCCGCGACGACTTCGGAAACTCGAGAAAACGATAGCATGCGAACCAAAACCCAAACGACCACGAGATCCTCCCCACCTAAGCTTGAATGATCTAAGAACCGACGACAATCAATGAAATTCAGTGTGCAAAGGACCCCAAAGTCCCAGAAACTTGCGAAGGACAACTTCTCATATCAAAACAATGATGCCCTAAATCGAAAATCTCCGCCATTAAAACCAGAGCAAGCTTTAGGGTCTAAGTATCAGCTAAGGATTTACCTAAAGCACTCGAATCTTAGGGAAGTCAACAAGATGCAAGGACAAAATGGTTCAAAACAAAATGAAATCTTCATTCTGGGCCCAAACACCGAAGACAAACCCCAACTTCGCACGATATGGTAGAATCCGCACTGAAAGAACAAGCAACCAAGCCCAGAACTCCATCCAAAGGAGATATACTCAACCTCATGGGCAAATAGAGCTCATAGGGCAAGGGAAGTAGGGTTCCATAACTAAAACGGGTCAAACCCCGACTCTACAAATATGAAATCAAATCAATCAAGGGCCGACCCGAATCTAATAATACCCAATGCAAAACCCTCAATCACCATACAAGCAAAACGGAAGGGTAACGACTACATACCATGGATTGAAGTGGAAGAAGTTTGAGCCTGAAAAGGAAACCTTCGTAGCAAACACATCCAAGCAATGAAAACACCGACACCAGCACTCAAGCAATCCACACGCAAACAAAATGAGATCGATTCTCAAAGCTTCAAACCAAAATCTCAATCGCCAGAGCAGTCAGCAAGGGAGCAATGAAGTTAGAATGATGTTAAAAATGCCCTAAATCTGCCCTTATACCCACCTGAGCGAAGGTACCTCAACCATTAATGCACGATAAGACACTTCTGACAAGTCCGGAAACCTGAGCCCCAAGCGAAATTTTGGAAAATCCCAGAATGCGCCGAGACACAGATTTCATGGAAATTTAGAAACTGGGGAAATGAGGAAGATCGGGACTTTGGCAGAATCCAGGAAAATTTGCCAGGACCGGAAAATCCCGAAGTGAGGCAGAAACCCGGAATCGGAGAATCTTGCCAGAAACGAACAAGGAACCAGGGCCCGAGAAAATCTGCCAGCGCCGGAAAATCCTGGATCCAAGTGAAAACCCGGACTTGGCCAAAAACTCACTTTTAATCAATTCAAACCTCAAAGCAGGGTTAAAGCCAGCAAGACTAACATGTCAAGACCCTAAAATGATAAATCCAATAGAACCGAAGGTCAAAGACACCAAAAAAGAGGGTCCCCACTCCAAGTGGGGCGTGTGTGCAAAAACTGCACAACATTTTGTTCCAAAATGGTGTTTTTATCCAAGTCTTGATTATTAACAAGGGGATGTGTTTAAATAGCATTAAGAAATTCATTTCCCTTATTGACATTAGGTTGAGTTGGAGCAAAAGATGTGATTTGCAGAATTTTTTGAGTGATTCTTTGGGATGGGGGTGTAGATGAGATGGGGAGTGTGGATGAAATTAGAGGAATAAACTCCAAAGATAGTTCCACTATAGAGCTCACATCGAAATCAAAAGGTAATTTGGCCCCTCTTTTTGCTAGTTCAAGTATGTATAGTGAAGGGTTAAGCCTCATCATGATGTTGATGATCTTATGGTTCTTCAAATTTTGGTGCATTTTGATTATTTCTTCATGTGACATCCCAAAGGTAAGATCTTCTTGAATTTCCTCTTGTGGATTTTGTGATGATGAGTAGGTCAAAGGATTGCTTGATTCAATGGGATTTATTTCAGTGCTCATTTGGCTTAGGTCACTTGAAGTGGGTGTTTCTTTTTCAGCTTCCATGTTCTTCTTGTATTGAGATCTTGTTTGAACCATAAAACAAGGATAAATTTTCAAGAATATGGGAGATGAATCTCTAGTTCTTTGGATTGATCCTATTTTAAGCACAAAAGAGAAATTTTTAGGATATCTTGATGATCAAAAGGTGATATGATGATGCAAGAGATGGATGATGTGGATGTTTGATCTTTTGATAAATTTTGAGGGAAAATCTAGACTTTTAGTACTTTTGGATATGTTTTGGATTTTGATTTTTGATTTTTTGGATTGTCCTTGACTTGATTCATTTTGGTTTGCTCTGATTGAACAAATAGACCCTAAGATGTTGGATGATTATCTAAGGGGTATATTTTCTCAAAGGATGATAATTTGAATATGTGTAGGGAGAAGGATGCATCTACCCACACCTATTCAAACAAGATGATAATTTAACCAAGCATATGAAGAAGGATGCATCTACATATACCTAGATGAATAAGATGGTTTGATAATTTTGACTAAGCATATGAAAAAGGATGCATCTACACATATTTAGCCAAAGATGATTTGATATAGATTTCAAGGTTTTTGTCTCAAGGTTTTGATGATTTTTATTTTTTCCAAAAAGCCTAGCATGAAGGATAATTTCAAGATTTCTCAAAAGATGATGGTGAGATGATCTTCGGTCTGATGTTTGAAGGATGGATGAAAAATATTTTTGATTTTGATCCTAAGATGTACCTAAAAAGACACTTTGTTTACCTAGACCTCGGTATTGAAGAACATGCAATGCTTCTAAGGACCTCTATAACTGAGAAGTGGTTCAAATTGAGCATACATTTCTAGATTGTTCAAATGGATGTCTATTGAACCTTGTGAACTTTTTGCTTATCTTGATGTGTTGCTTTTTATTGCACTTTCTATTGTATCTCTTGATGATCTTTTGAGAGTGACTCCTAAATTTTGAACTTTGACTCAAGGACTTTTGTTTTGGGATTTTGACCTTCTTGGAAATCATGAGGTTTCAACACATGTGAGAGTTAACTTTGTTATCTTTGCTTAGTGACTTTATTTTACCACAAACACTTCTTTTTTATTAGGTTTTCCAAACTAGATGTCTAATGTCTTAATTTCTTCGAATCCCACAAAGTACGTTATGTGGAAATTGGATGAATTCAAGGCAAGGGTTAATTTTGACTTTCGTTTTGGGATTTTAACCTTCTTGGAAATCACGAGGTTTCAACACATGTGAGAGTCAATTTTTTTATCTTTTCTTAGTGGCTTTATTTTACCACAAACACTTCTTTTGATTAGGTTTTCCAAACTATATGTCCAATGTCTTAATTTCTTCGAATCCCACAAAGTATGTTATGTGGAATTTTGATCTTTAGTAGGAAAATTAAGATGTAAGTTCAAGTGTTTAGAAACCTCTAAGGATGCAAATCCAAAGGGAAAGCAATAACACATGAATTTGGTCAATTTTATTTACATCCTAAAGGGTTTGAAATTTTAATGATGATGTTAAGTGTTTGTTTCCCAATGTTTTTGAACAAACAAAGTGTTTTGACTTATAAGCAATATAACATCCTAGCTCAATTGGTACTTTTTTCTTGGTGGGATTGCCTCATGCCCTTCATAGTAGAAGAGATTATTTTACATGCAACCAAGGAAAAAATATAAAGGTATGTTAAGAATGAAGTCTTAACCTCTATATTTTAACCAAGATCGGACATGGCAAGTAACTTCTTAGAATCTAAGTTACAATGCACCACTTTGATAAAATCATTGGATGGACTAGTTGGCTACTACAAACAAGGTTCTTAATGACGGGACATCGGGGACATGGCACCTTACGAGCGTCCAGCAAGCCACTAAAGGCTTTAATCAATCCTAGTAGGGGCTCTTATAATTTTTATGATAGTGCCCCGTTCTGAAAGACAATGTACAACTAAGGCCTACATACCATGAGGACTTGACAGTTTAGTCTTATCCATTTATATATCAGCCTGAATGAAAAATTGGTTAGATTCACCTTCAAGTTCTCCTTGCACATGTGTCTCTTAGGCAGGCCCCTCTAAAGGTAAAAAATAGTGAGCAAACACATTTGTAGTTTGATCGACCTTTGTTTAGAATCAAAGGGAGAACCCACACGAGATACCTAACTCACACTCGCAAGCTTTGTTCAATTTTATTTCCCAAAATGAAGTGTGGAGGTAACTACTTTATCTCAACCTACGATCATAAAAAAATGCCTTTTGATTCTCAAGATCACTATAAAGCATGAGAGAAGTGCATACGTCCTTTTCGTTAATGTTAGTTTAAGTAAGCAATCAAAAAAAAAAAGTTGCACATGTTCATTTTAACCTTTCAAAGCACTTGTGAGTTTATTTTAAAAGCACCAAAGTAAGTGTGACAAATTTCCTTATTCAATTTTTAATCCCCAAAACAAACTTTAGTAGATTTGAGTCCTAATATTCATTTTAAGCCTTTTGTAGAAAAAATTGAAATGTTCATTTTAAATCCCAAATGAGATTAGTAGATCCTAAGCATAAAAGATGACGAATTTTCCTAAAGAGGAATAATGAATCCTCACAAAAGTGTTAAATAAACACTAAAATGTTTAAAAACATTTGTTTTTGTGAAATGGCATGATCATGCTTCTCTTCCTCTTCATCTTTAATTGATTCAACCTACAAGAAAAAAATCAGTTATATTCTACAAAATAGAGGTCAAAAAGATAGAAAACAAACAGAAGAAGCAGATTTTGAAAAAAAGCATGTGCTGTAAATTAAATTTTACTTCATACTCCCCTCGAGTGGTGCAATCCATGAAGGCGTCATAGTTTTATTTCTCCAGCAGTGTTGTATAGCATCGCTTTCCAATCAACGTCACTCTGCAGTTAGACCAGTAAGCGTGAATGCATCGCCCTTTTTCCCAGCGGTGCAATTTGATTTTTTTGAAAATTCTTGCGGGTCTGATTGGTCCAGCGGCACTGCTTAGAATTTAAATCTCTGGGCAGGAAGACTGAAGCATCAAAGTTTGAATTTCTAGCAGTCCTATATAGAAATGTTGGAGAACCAGCGGTGGTGAATAGCGACGTTGAACCTGTAAACAAAGAAAAATTCATAATTTTGATTAAAAAAATGTGATTGAAAGGTGAGATTTCCCTCCTTCTAGCGCCAAATATGTGAACCCAAATCCGAATACTTGCAAAACCACATGAACAAACACATTAGAAGGTGAAATGCAAGCAAGAAAAAGGATTCCTCAAGAAATTCATTTGAATAGCAAAAGAGATAGAATATGAAATGAAAAACACAATGATATTTCAAAGCATATCAAATCCTATTCTAAAGCCAACAAACTCCTAATCTCTTGAGGGAATTGGTGCCAATTTTTTTGTGAAAATTGGCCATTTCACAACTCCAATGATGCAAGATTGATGTGTGATGAAGAGTGATCCACTTTGTTGATGCTTGATGAGTGCTCCAATAGAAAAATCTGCATAACCTATCTATGAACTCTATGACAATGGATGAAAATTGCTATGATTTGAGCATAGTAAGTATCCTCAAATTGTGGATGATCAAATGAGGAGATTAGCCTCTTAATTATAGAATGTTAAGATGGATGAGAGTCCAAAATAGAGCAATGTGGGACTAAGAATTATCCAATGGAAAAGTGCCACTTGTCAACTTGTGAATGGATGGAGGATGTGCAAGTTTTGAGGATTGTGCCAATAAATGCACATATTTGAATTTTGAAATTGTTGAAATGACATGCAAGATGGAAGGAAGAATGCATTGAATGCCACTTGGCTCAAGGAAAAGGACATGTAAGAGAGAGTAAATTCCTTGTTGGAAGGACTCATCCCACTTGGATTTTGACTTCAAATTTGGGGAATATTCCTTAAAAGATGCCTTGTTGAAGGAAAATAGAAATTTAATAAATCAAATAAGTCTATTTTCATGTGGAAGTGGTAAAAGCTGAAGGATGGGACATGAGGAGAGATTAAATCAATCCAGGTTGATTAATTTAATGAAGGGATTAAATGATGTGACCTATTTGACTTAAATTTGTGGATTTATTTAAATTAAATATGAGAAGAATGTGATAAGGGATTAATTAAATAAGGACTTTGATTTATTTAATTAAAAGAGATGATGTTAGATTAACTAAATAAGGTTTTAATTTATTTAATTTAATAGATAGACTTAAGAGATTTAATCAAATAAAATTAATTATTTAATTAAATAGGATAATTAGATCAAAATGGTTAATTTAATTATCGAGAAAAGGTGACTTAATTAGATAACCGATTTATTTAATTAAGAGAGGAACATTGATGGTTTTAATCAGATAAGGGTATTTAATTAAATGGTTAGACCGAAGGATGATTCAGGACAAAATGATGTTAGTGGTGAGGATCAGATGTCCAATGTCAATCAGTACATTTTACATGTCTACAGTTCTATTTGGTCTCACTAATATGCCGATCAAATTTTCAAAGCCTCCAAAATTGGATGTCCAGCCAATTATTTAAAATTTATGTTGGTATTCTCTAATGACATCTCATCTATAGTAAAAAAATTTAAGATGATCTGATGCAAACAAAAACCACAATAATCCATAACTCACAAAACATTAGAGATTAAACAAAGAGAGAAACCATTTCAAATCAAATCTTAAACTTCTTTCATTCAAATTTATACAAATAAAAATTACTCAATACATTTTTAAAAATAAAATCTCCATAAATCTTCTCCCTAGAGCTTCTTCTTGCTACACCAAAGCTCTCTTTGTTGTTGTTTAGACCTTCACACAACTGCAAAATCTCTACACCTCTCACATACTGGTGGCTTATCTTTCCTTCATTGGTGTTGCTGAAACCTACAACCAAAACCCCTAATGAGTACCTCTACAAAGGTATTTTTCTCCTTCCCATTCCTCACAAACTACTTCCTAAACTATAGGATTTTTGGCACTCTAATGGGTCTTTAACACTTTCAAGGTGTTTCACTTAAAAGGAGAGATATTAGGGCCAAGAATCACAAGGGTTCATTCAAATTATGATGTGTTTGATGTTGTGTATGCTAAATGGACTAGACTAAGTGCAATAGATGAATTAGAACTAAACTAAATGAATGCAAAACTAACTTTTATGAAATGATTGAAAACACAGTATGATATGCAGAAATGAACAAAATCTACAAAAAAGAAAGAAATGAATGATATAAAAGTGCACATAGGAGTGAATTGAGGTTTCTGAAGTGTCTAGAATGTAGATTTTAGATCAGAAAAATTACACTGATGGAATCATTTGCCAAGGAGGGCGAATCAGTCTACTGTCAAGTGAAAAACTATCAGCAAGCGGTTTTTCTCTATAGGGATCCTGGATCTGACAAAATTCTTAATTTTGATGTCAAGGTGGACTCATTCACCAAGGGTGGTGAATCAGTCCAATCCCCAATTTTTGGATGTATAGTCAACAACTCTATAACATCAGATCTGTACAATCTTGAGTGTCAGGTTGATAATGTCAGATTCTGCAGGAAAGAGACAAAAAGTGCTTATAAGAAGATAAATGATGATTTAATGTCTTGAAGAGCTAAATTGACTTGATTCCACTTTTTAACACCTTTAATACTTGTCAAATCTACAAAATATCATAAGTAAAGAGGGGGAAAATGTTGGTGGGTTAGCAAATAGGGGTTTACCTCTGTCAAACCCCACTCTGGTACTCAAACCTAATGAAAATATATAAAATGCAAGGGAAAGATAAATGAATAACATAAAGTACTAAAAATTACCTTAAAACCCTTGTAGATGTAGATTTGAATCAATGTCAATGGCTATTCCAAGATGCTTTAATGGCTACTTAATAATCTATTGCAAAATACTTGACAAAATGTTATGCTTGAATGCTTGAATGCTTGATGTATGAATAATATGAAAGATGGATGTGCTTGATTATTGAATGGATGGATGTAAAATGAGATTAAATTACATTAGTTATAGCATTCTTGTGTCGTAGTACCAAGTATACATCATCACAGGCTAACATCAAGTGTAATTTTGAATAAAATCCTAAAAGAAAATTGAATTTATTTTTATTTTTGTGTCAAGATGGACTCATTCACCACCCATGGCGAATGGGCCCCACCTTGAAGGTGATTTCAAGTGTTAGGAATTAAGTGTTATTTAATGTGGTGTTTTGGGGTATCATTAAAAAATACACTTAAATGAACCTTATGAGTGCATAAATAAGTCCAATGAGATATAAGAAAAGTGTAAATAAGGGGAAAACATCTAAAAAAGCATGAATCTTGATAACAAGACTTAACAACACTTTAAAATAGGACTTGTTGATGTGTCAAATGATGATTTTTAGGTGAATTGTATTAAATAGAGTCTAGAATAATGTAGAAATGCTTTACAACACTTCACAACACATTCACAAGACTTCAATATTTAATAATTAGCATTAAGAATAAGCATGTTCAAGGCATGTTGCAATAAAAATTAAGAAAAAACATATAAAAAATGATGAAACAAGATCTAAAAGGCGATGAAAATGACAAGGGGGCATTTTTCTATGACACATTTAGGCCCCACTTTAATGAGAGGAAGAACTTGCTTCAGACTCACACTAAAGTAGCCATGAACATCAAAAAGAGAGAGGGTTCAAATGCACTTATGTTAGCAAGATGGAATAACAACAAATGAGAGGGATGATCAAGCCTCCAGGATAAATATCTCATGGCAAACCAAACATAAGAACAAAGGGACACACAAGTGTTGAGACAATAAGATGAAGCTTCGATCATCGATCCAACATGTTCGTGAATCGTATCTAGGAAAAAAGAGAGGATGTGTACTCACTTTAGGCCCATAGACTTTCGGATCATCTATGAGGTGAGAAGGGCCAAAAACATAAAAAGAAAAAAGAGTAACATACACTAGTTGGCATGCACTTAAAAACACAAAAGTGACGATGGGGAAAAGTCATGCCACTAGTTGGGCTTCCCACTAAACCATGCCAAAGTTATACCACTTGATAACTTCAACAAGGCACCTCAAAAAGGAAATGCAAATGTAAATGTTGATTTAAAAATTTCATGAGACAAACACAACTCTATATGCTTATAACTCATGAACAAAGTGAAACAACACAATAGGCATGCAAGTTGTATTATGCAAGGTGGCCAAATGAAAAAGTGTAATGAACATAAATGTAAAAAGTGTAAAGTAATTTTTTTTTCAAGGGAGTCTTGTTTGGTTTATGTAAGGTTAATCACTTAGGGAATATTGTATCTAATGTCTCCAAGAGAGGACCAATCAAAAAATAGTAGATTCACAACTTAGGGGATGCAGTGTGTCACATCAAACCACTAAGAGGAATATAGTATGCTAAGAGAGATCACACTTATGAAGGACATCATTCCTAATGTCATCCACAAAGTAATGAACACATCATATAAATGACAAGGCTATGAAAAGAGCACAAAGTGAATATAGTGTTGTATGCCCCCCACTTTAAAGGAATTGCTACACCTCATTTGTGAGCAATTTCTTTAAAGTAGAAGAAAGAAAATGAAAAACAAGACATGCAATCCAACTAGGAAAGCTCTATTCCAAGTCATATGTTTCATAGTGAGGCTTCATCATGTCAAGGAAAAATTAAAAAGAAAGTGAAAAGGAAAGGGAGTTTCCCCTCAAAAAAGAAAACACACGAAAACACAGAAGGGATCTATGTATTTGGGGTCAGTATGTTCTGTGCTGCAATGTTTTAATGAAAGAGCGTAGAACTATCATCATCCCTCAAAGAC
The DNA here is from genome assembly GCA_007258455.2 of Sequoia sempervirens. Taxonomy (NCBI): domain Eukaryota; kingdom Viridiplantae; phylum Streptophyta; class Pinopsida; order Cupressales; family Cupressaceae; genus Sequoia; species Sequoia sempervirens. The sequence continues at coordinate 231,759,790 of VDFB02271358.1, forward strand.
ATAGAATGAGAAGAATGACATAGAGAGATCAAAAAAAAAAGGAAAGATTCATTTTGGGTCAACATGGAAGAGACATTGCAGTCTCAATGCCTTGCATCATCTCCAAAAGGAAAAGAAAAGCGAAAAGATAAAAGAAAAGTGAAAAAGGTTTTTGGGTCACAATGAAGGAGACATTTCAATCTCATTGCCTTGCGTCATCCCCAAAAGGAAAAAATACAAGAAAAGACAACAAAAAAAAAAATGAAAGAAACCTTGTGGGTCAAAATGGAAGAGACTAAGGGAATCTGTACGCTTTGCGTCATCCCCAAAGGAAAAACACAAAACAAAAAAGAAAAATACAAGGACCATTTGGGTCAACATGGAAGAGACTAAGGGCATCTCTACGATTTGTGTCATCCCCAAGGGGAAAAACACAACAAAAAAAAGGGAAAAAGAAATGTATGACATATAGAAGAATAAAGATACATATAGAAGAAGTGTACTAAAAGAGGCAAATAACATCAAACACACCATGCAAGGGAACATGACACACACATGAAAAAGAATGTACAAAAGAAGAGGCTAGCAAGGAAAAGGAAAATCAACCATCTAATAGGTCATCCACCTCCCAATCATGATCATCAAATTGTAAGGGTAGTTGACTATCTAATGGAGGAATTGCAAGTGCCATACTAGGAGAGTCACCAGGTTCCACACTTGGAATAAGAAATTTGTCATCGAGGCTCATAGAATAGGAAAATAAAGCATTCAAATCAGTATGCACCTCTTCATCAATTTTAGGTACCTCTTCATCATCATCCTCATCAAGATTAATGACTATAGGAGGACGAAGAGTAATCTCTAAAGAGGAATGGATCAATAAAGGTTTGTGTGGGATAGGTTCAGGTTGTTGGGATGAAGGAGATGGAGTTTCATGAGGTAAGTCAGGGGGAGTATTAGGAATAATGTCAGACAAACAAGGAGGTTTATTTTCTTTGTTTTTTTCAGTTTTTGATTGTCTAGTGAGAAAATGACGATGCCATCGATGCTCTCTAGTAGCTTGATTACATCTAAGTCTGTTGTGAATTTTTTGCGGTGTCAAGATGGATTGATCAACTTGAGGCTCTTTCATTTTAGGAGGTAGACCAATCTCTTTCTCTTTAACTTTATAAGCTTTTTTAAGGTGGGGTTGCGAAGTTGGTCTATTCTCAACCTCTCTAGGTCATTTAGACAAAGGGGTTGAAGAATCTAGGTGGGACGGAGTGGGTAAAGGTTGATTATTGTTTGAGGGAGTGTCATGCATGGTTTTTCTATAACAAGAGGTTCAAAAGTGGGTGGGGAAACATCACTAAGAGAAAATTCAGCAATCATTTTAGCTTTGAATTTTTGGTATGCAATGAAGAAGAAGTCTTTTCTAGGTGTGATAGGTTCAATCAGTGTGGTCCAAAAGGCTTCTAAAGAAAAGTTACCTTTGGATGAGATGGGATTGAATAGACTATGATGGATGGTAAAAACTCCATTGTCATGTGGAAACTTTAAATACTTATGAATGACTGATGTGACCACTTTCATTGCACGAAGCCAAGGATGACCTAGCCACAATCCAAATTGGTTGGATTGGGAAATAATAGAAAATCTCAGATCAAGGGTTTTCAATCCTATTTGCAAAGGTAGCTCGATCGATCTGATCATAGGGCAAGCAAAACCATTATGATCTTTTATCCATGCAATTGGTTTATCATATGCATCTTGATATAAATTATGTAATACCAAGAACTCCTTTGTGATCATGTTTTCACCACAAGCTGGATCTATTAGTATCCCATTAGTGGGATTATCATAGATGCATCCAGTACTGTAGAGAGGACCATTAGGAAATTTTGGTAATATATCCTTGTCAGAAAAGGTAATATCAAGAGATTTGTTAGGATTTCCCTTACAAGGGATAATGTCTATCATAGCCACAAGATCGTCTATAGGACTACATTCAAAATCCATGGGAGATATATCATTTTGTTTGATATGTGTATCAACAGTCATTACATCAGGTTTAGAAGGTTCACTAGCCTTGACAAATAAAGTAGTGTGTTTTGGCATAGGATTGGTGAAGATTTCTAAGTTTTGATTAGGTGGTGTGACAGATTTGTTACTTCTATCCATGATGGTCAAGTGTCCTGAATCAAGGAGGTCTTGAACAAGACGTTTAAGAAGCTTGCAATGTTCAGTGGCATGCCCATTCTGACGATGGAAGTGACAATAAGCATTAGGCCTAAAAGAAGGTGGTAGGGGTTGTTTTGAATCAAGTAGATGAATGGGTGGCAAAGTGAGCATAAAATTTTCAAGTAATTTGTTCATGGTATTATGGAGGGAATCAAGTAGAGGAGTGAATTGTCTATTAGGATCCCCATATTGATAAGGCACAACAAACTTAACAATGGCCATATCATTTTGAATGAGTTGGGTAGGTTGAGGTTGGATAGGTTGTGGTTATGAGGGTAGATTGAATTGTAAAATTTTCTATTTGGTCATCAAAAGTTTTGATTATTGTTTTCAGGTTTGTCTGTTCGGCTAGAAGTGGATTGGGAATCATGACTTGAAACCGAATTATGATCTATTCACACAAAGTCATGCATACATGCATGAACGAGGGGAATTTCATCATTGTTAACTTTTCCTAAAGTTTTCTATGCAAATTCTCAATGAACATCTTCTGTAGATGTGCATTAGGAATCTGAATATCAATTTGGCAATACACAAATTGATATTGTGAAATAAAATCAATAATATTTTCATCTGTATTTTTTCTACATCGCATGAGATCAGCCATAGTTTTTCCTAGGTTGCATGTGAACTTGGAAGTTTCTTATGAAGGCATCCAATAACTCACTAAAGGAGTGGATGGAATGGTTAGGAAAATTTGAAAACCATTCTAAAGCACTATCTTTTAAAGTCCTAGGAAAGAGCTCGGCCAAAAGTCTCTCATCGAGGACAAAATCACTACATAAAGTTGTGAAGGCATTAACATGGTTACAGGATCTCCTTTACCTCCATATTTCTCAAATCGAGGCATTTCTATCCCTTGTGGTAATAGGGTATGCAAAATCTCTAATGATAATGGGCTACTATAGACATGATATGTGATAGGAGCAAATTGACATTGGCTAATAGTAGAAATTTGATGTTGCATGGATGATACTATGTTAAGGAGTTGGGTAATAATGGGATCATGGTTTATAGGTTGTGATGGAAGGGAAAAGGGTGATGGAGTATAAGGAATAGTAGGTGAAGTGAAAGGAATGGTAGAATGTGATGTAAAAGGAATGGTAGGAGGTGAAGTGAAGGGAAGGGTAGGAGGTGCAAAGGTGGTGGAAGGGGTTTGGGATGCCACAAGGGAGCAAGGACTTCTAGATGGAACTGTGAAAGGAGTCACATAACTAACTTGTTGTAAAGTAGTGGTGACTTGTGGTGGGGTATATGTTGGAATAGAGGTAATGGTTGAAGGGGGAGGAATTTGAGATCCTCCTTGATTAACATTAGGAATTGCAGATTGATTATGAGGTGGAGCATGTTTATTACAAATCTCATCATTGTTTTTAAGGAAAATAAAACCACCATCATGTTCAAGTAATCGATGAAGGTTTTCAATGGAAGGAATGGAAGTTTTAGACACATTCTCAAGAGTTAAATCATGTTTTAGGTGTGCAAATTCTTCATGAATGTTAATCCTATCTTGAGAATTATTTTGAGTTTCAACTTGCATTGGTTAAAGGGTGAAGGAATAGTAGTATTGTTAGTGCCTAATCTTGCCTAATCCTCTGTTATCCATACTAGGATTAGGAACTCATGAGATCCAAAGGTCCATAGTGAAATTTCTATCATGGGAGGCCATGAGTCTAGAACTTCTTCTCACTAAAGTATTGTCAATGGAATACCAAACACTCTGATGAATATAAGTACTACAGAGGGGAAAGGTGACTCTAATACAAAACAACTAGAATATATAAATGTTGGTCTAATTAATTAATTAATTATTACACTAACATAAGTTAACTTAGGTATTTAATCATTAAGTCCTAGGTTGCAATCATTTAATAAATGGGATAATATTCCCTATCCTAGTTTGTGGGATAAGATTCCTTCTAGAACTTATCTCATCATTTAATGATCATCGCCATTAGGGTTCACATGTCACATGTTGTTTGATCTTGACACATGTCAACATCTCATGCATATTAAGGTTTACCTCTTGCCTATATAATTAGGAATCTTGTTCATTTGTAATATATCATCCAGATATCAATAAGATATCATATCAATATCATATCAATCATATTATCAATAGAATCTTTAATGATCAGCATTCCATTGTTGCAACACTTCTCTTTGTGGTTGATTACCTTTCATGGCTAAAGTCCTTCATTGAAGATTCTGGAGCTTCAGGGGCTATGCATCCATCATCTCAACATGGTATCAGAGCTAGTCCATTGAAACATCAACCCTTGATCCAGGAAGTTGGACTGTGAGATTTTTTCAATGCTTGGAGTTTTATGTTGCAGGCTAGTTGGCTCTACCCGAGAGCCATGCTAATTTTTGGTGCAGATCAGGTTCTCTCCAACCTCTCCATTGCATCTAGAAGGCCTCAAAACTAATAGATCGCCTATTCATTTGTCAAAATCAGAGACATATCATCTGAGAGCCTGTGAGGTATTATCTAGGGTTTGCAATTTTTGTACTATCTGTACATATTTGCAGAAAAAAAATCTCCCTTTCTGTCCTCCATCAAGGAAAATTTTTTTTACAAAAATAAAAAAAAATAATCTTTTTTGGGCTTCTTTTTTCTATAGTTATCATAAAAATCAATATCTTGGCAGAGCGACCTGGTATTTTATTGTATAGTCGGCAGAAAAATTTCATTTTGCAGACCATAGCTCTTACCACTGTCAACATATTTTTTTCATATCGGCATTTATATTTTATATCGGCATTTTTAATAAATTTTTGAATTGCAAATATTTGCAATATTCAAAAATTTCTACCGACCGCGTAGTCTACACACAAACCTCTGCAGTCACATTGGCCCTGTCACATCAACTGACGTCATCACTGCAGGCTTCCCAGCAACCGGAGTTCTTCGTTCACCGACTGACCATCGTCTGTTTCCCGGAGTTCATTCCCAGTCACTAGCAATGTCCATTCGCTGTCGAAAGTTTACTGCCCACCAACCGTGCTCCCGCGATGTTTCTCGACCTGTCACCATTGCCAGAGTTTCCTCCTGGTGGTTCCTTCACCGACGATCGCTTCTCCTCCTGCCAACCACCAGCCTCCATCACCAGCCAAAGCTCCATCCCCTCTGCTCCAACCCTGGTCCCATCAGTAACCGGGGGCTCTCCTCTGCCTGGGTAGTGCATCCTCCTCCGGCCGAGCCACCACCTATCGCTGCCGAAGATATGCTTTGATGCCACCATATCCAGTGGTGATTTTTTTTTAAAAACCACCTACTTGCCCCTCGGTCATATCAGCAACCGGGGGCTGATTTTTTTGCCCTAAGGTGCTTAATTCTTGAGCCTATTTAGCCAGTTATAATTCAAATTGCAGTTTTCTTTTTTGAGGGCCATATCTTCACGCCACGACATCAAAAATTTGCAAACAAGATATCGATAGAAAGAGAATTCAGAGCACTATCCAGTGGTGCCATCTATTTTGCAGGTTTTTTCTTCTATTCAATATTCAAGTCAATTGAAGTCAACCCTGCCTTTTGGACTCAAATGCACACATATTTGCATCATATTGTCGCATTTCAGAGATTCCAGTGGCATTCAAGAGATATTTCAGTGCATTTTTTCATCAGTCCAGTCATCTTCTTTGGTTTCAACTCCACGTATCTTTTTTTTGGTTTTTTGATTCTTGAGACATCCTAAAGATTGAAGAAGAGTTTGTTGATCTCAAAGGAATATTTTTAGTTGCATATCTTTTTGGAAGTCTTCTATTTTCTGTTGAAGGTTAGTGTCTTTGATTTTTGTGGAGAAATTTTTGCTATGGGGCTTGCATATTATTCTCCTTTGGTTATGTTGCACAAGGGTAACTATTCACAATGGTGAGATGGGATCTGCCACCATCTTCATTCACTTGATTTTTTTCCCAATATATTTGGTATAGTTCCTCATCCAAGTGAAGGAATTCTTGAATTTGCTTGGAGTTGCAGCAGGTACATTGTTTTGGATATTCTTGCGATGCAAATTGATTCTGATGTTTTGAATGATAATGATCATTATGCTTGTCCTCACATCCTTTGGATTAAACTTTGGGAGATCTATGGAGATTCAGACACTCCACCATTCCTTGATGATCATGATTCAGAATGTCATTCTTCAGATCAAGTACCCCATGATGCTATTGTTGTGCAAGAAGTTGATTACCTTGATCTTTCCGAAGAGGTTGACAAGGTCCCTTTCTATGCTTCTTCTTCATCGGAGACAGTTGGTATCCCTTCACATTACGTGATTCCTTGTCCAGAATCATTGATTGAGGCTTCCACTATCATCATCGATCAGGACACATTCAGTTTTTCAGACTTGACATCACATGATGGCTTTGTTTCAAGTATCACTGTCTTGGCCACTTCTATAGGTTTGGAGGACATTCTTGAGGGGGTATCACTCCTCTATTCAGATTCGGCTTTGGAGAGTTTTTTTGAGTCTCCTCATTCCTTTGTCTCAACCTTGATTGGGAATTCAAAGACTACATTGGAGGCATTGAGTTTCTCTTCAGAGATTTCATATCCGAGACTTCTTCCCTGCCATTCCATTCAGAACTTGAGGTTTCTTCTTCATCTACCATTGGATTTGCTTCAGACTTCCTTCAGTGGTTTTGAGGACACTTCATTCAGGGGGGGCTATAAATTCTCCATCACATCCATCATATCCATTTTATCTTTTTCTTTGGATATTGTTTAGCATCAGTTTTTGCATCGTCTTGGTTTGTCACCCTCTTCATTGATTGTGGCATCTTCATCAGGAAAGGAGACATTTGAGCAGAGTTCTGAGACATCATCATCCATTTCCATTCTTCCTTCCTTCAATTCCTATCTAGAATGGGAAGCATCTTTGCACTTGCAATTGGTTTTGTTTCTTCTAAAAGGGAGACAAGTTGTTTGTCGGCATTGGATCTTGTTCTGTCTTCAAACACTTACCTTTCTTGCAGGTGATCTCATCTTCTGGGGGGGCTATTTTGTCTCTCTCTTTCCTCCCTATGGGGGGGCTTTTGATTGTATTGTATCCATGTGATGGATGGTGTCCTTGGGGGGTATTTGGGAGTCCTCCATCCTTCCCATCCTATCTCACATTTTTGCTTTTTCATCTCCTTTTTTGGAGAGGGGTTTTATTCCCATTGGGTTTTCCCCTTTTCTCCAGTTGTGGGAGTTGTTCCACATCTTCATGTACATGGGTACCTAACATGGCCTCATAGCTGGGACCCATCATTATCTTGCATAATCATTGCATTTTCCTCCCTAAGTTGCACTTATGGGGGGTGTTGGTGTAATTAATTAATTAATTATTACACTTACATAAGTTAACTTAGGTCTTTCATTTAATCATTAAGTCCTAGGTTGCAATCATTTAATAAATGGGATAATATTCCCTATCCTAGTTTGTGGGATAAGATTCCTTCTAGAACTTATCTCATCATTTAATGATCATCACCATTAGGGTTCACATGTTGTCACATGTTGTTTGATCTTGACACATGTCAACATCTCATGCATATTAGGGTTTACCTCTTGCCTATATAATCAAGCATCTTGTTCATTTGTAATATATCATCTAGATATCAATCAGATATCATATCAATATCATATCAATATCATATCAATCATATTATCAATAGAATCTTTAATCAGCATTCTATTGTTGCAACACTTCTCTTTGTGGTTGATTATATTTCATGGCTAAAGTCCTTCATTGAAGATTCTAGAGCTTCAGGGGCTGTGCATCCATCATCTCAACAATAAATGTTGAATAACTACACTAATACTAACAGAATGAAAAGTATAGAAAATAAAATGCAAGAAAGAATACAAAAAACATAGAAAGCAAATACTAAAAAACAAGAAAAAGGATTGATTCACCCTAGGTGGCAAATGAGTTCAACCAGACAATTTTTTTGTGATTTTCAAAAAATTTAAATGAATTTAATGAAAAAATAGAATGCAACTAACAATATTGATGCAAAATGTTTTGATTTTTTAGTTTATATGATATGCAATAATGAATTCTAAATGATCTTTCACTAATTCAAACAAAAGAACTTCTATAATGCAAAAAAAAAAACAATACCCTAATTGAATTGTAATGCAAAGTGAACTTTAACATACAATACTAATGAAAAAAAAAAGTGCAAAGTGCTCAAAAGTAGGGCTCACCAAAATGAACCGTAGGATTTTTGGCACTCTAATGCGTCTCTAACACATTCATGGTGTTTCACTTAAAAGGAGAGATATTAGGGCCAAGAATCACAAGGGTTCATTCAAATTATGATGTGTGTGATATTTTGTATGCTAAATGGACTAAAATAAGTGCAATAGATGAATTAAAACTAAACTAAATGAAGGCAAAACTAACTTTTATGAAATGTTGGAAAACATAGTGTGATATGTAGAAATGAACAAAATCTATAGAACATAAAGAAATGAATGATATTAGAGTGCACCTGGGAGTTAATTGAGGCTATTGAAGTGTCTGGAATGTAGATTTGAGATAATAGAAATTTCACTAATGGACTCATTCGTTAAGGAGGGTGAATCAGTCCACTGTCAAGTGAAAAATTGCTAAGAAGTGGTTTCTGTCTACAAGGATCCTGGATCTAACAAACTTCTAAATTCTGATGTTAAGGTGGACTCATTTTCCAAGGGTGGAAAATCATTCCAATCCTAGATTTTTGGATGTATAGTCAGTAACTTTGTAACATCAGATTTGTACAATCTTGAGTGTTGGGTTGTGATGTCAGATTCTGCAGAAAATAGACAAAAAGTGCTTAGAAGAAGAGAAACAATGATGTAATTTCGTGAAGAGATCAATTGAATTGATTCTAATTTTCAACACCTTTAAGACATGTCAAATCTACAAAATATGACAAACAGAACGGGGGAAAATGTTGGTGGGTTAGCAAATAGGGGTTTGCCTCAGTCAAACCCCTCTTTGGTACTCAAACCCAATGAAAATATATAAAATGCAAGGGAAATATAAATGAATAACATAAATTACTACAAATTACCTTAAAACCCTTGTAGATGTAGATCTGAATTAATGTCAGTGGCTGCTCCAAGATGCTTTAATGGCTACTTAATAATCTATTACAAAATACTTGACAAAATGCTATGCTTGAATGCTTGATGTATGAATAATATGAAAGATGGATGTGCTTGATTATCGAATAGATGGATGTAAAGTGAGGTTAAATTAGCTTACTTATACCATCTTGTGTCGTAGTACCAAGTACACATCATCACAGGCTGACATCAAGTGCAATTTTGAATAAAATCTAGAAAGAAATTTGAATTTATTTTGATTTTTGTGTCAAGGTGGACTCATTCGCCACCCATGGCAAATGGGTTTGACCTTGAAGGTGATTTCAAGTGTCAAAAATTAATTGTTATTTAATGTGGTGTGTCGGAGTATCATTCAAAAATACACTTAAAATGAACCTTATGAGTGCATAAATAAGTCCAATCAGAGATAAGAAAAGTGTAAATAAGGGGGAAATGCCTAGAAAAGCATGAATCTTGATAACTAGACTTAAAAACACTTTAAAATAGGACTTGTTGATGTGTCAAATGATGATTTTTAGGTGAATTGTATTAAATAGAGTCTAGAATAATGTAGAAATGCTTTACAACACTTCACAACATGTTCACAAGACTTCAATATTTAATAATTAGCAATAAAAATAAGCATATTCAAGCCATGTTTAAATAAAAATTAAGACAAACCATATAAAAAATGATGAATCAAGACCTAAAAGGCCATGAAAATGACAAGGGGCCATTTTTCTATGGCACACTTCCCACGTTTTTCTTCAAAAACCCTCAAAAAATGTATTGAAAATTATCAATTACTGCCCTAGAATGGGTGCCCCACTCTCCCCAAGCATATCTATCCATATTCTAAGTTTATGTAGCATTAAATGAGACATTTTAAACCTCCATTAAATACTATAGGCTTTTCTTTACTTTGAGAGGCGTTTTTCTCTATTCTGGGCATTTTAAAATATCTAAAATCTTGATTTTTGATATCTTTTATGCTCCAAACATCCCTCACATTATTTATACAATAGATAAATAGTTAATGAAGGAATAAAAATTGATATTTAATTTCCATGACCCTTATAATACCCTTCCATAATAAAATTGATCAAATTGGTACTTTGGAAGTGCCAAATTGGGTGCTGACAGACAAAAAAATGGAAGTTCTCTAATTCACAAAAAAAATGTTGTGCAAGCATGGAATAGTACCCCATGGACCCCTGCAAAAAGATTTTACACCAATCCTCCAAAATCAAGAGATATTAAACTTTTCATAAATTGTTGACAATTTTTTAACAAACTTTCCACATTAAGATATCCAAAAATAAAAAATATATGACTTTAATTATTCTTTCATATTTCACATGCCACCTCCATGAATGCCCCTACCAAAGTAGTCTACTCAAATCTTTACGAGTTTTCCAAAATTAATTTTTGAAAACTGCTTGCAGAGCCTTAAAATGATGATTTGATAAAAAAATGACTATGAAAATTTGAACACACGAAGAGATTTCCAAAGCCAAGAGATGTCCAATGAACCCCAAAGCACACCAAAACTGAATTGAAACCTAAATATTTTTTTTGGTTGATGTTGATTGCCAATTTTCCTCGATGCTCCTACATCATTATCAATTCAAGCAAATATATCTAGAAGATACTAAGAATTTTAGGGTAATTATTTTCTAAAGGGGATAGGCTTGTTATTCCTCTAGTATTCCATATTCCTAAGTGTAATAAGGTTAGGCTATAATGGCTTGAGCTTAACCTTAAAAAAAATATTTATTAGTTTTATTTTTTCCTTTATGATAACTTAATTAGAATGAAGGTATGTGTCCCACATAGTTAGTCTATAAAAAAGGAATATAAAATCTCTCCCAAAAATTCATAAATTTTAATCTTGAATTTATTCGTCATATTCTAAATTCTATAGATCACCCACTTGAACTAGTTTGATATTTCATTTATTTTTACCTTTATTCCTAAGAAATATATCCACCAGAGAAATAATTTATAATGAATACTTACATGGTACACTAAAAGAATGATTGGGTTGTGAGTTTTTAATTTTTCATCATTATAACATAACATATATATTGATCAACAACTATCTTTAACACCTATAATAAAAATACTTTCAATCCCCAGGAAGCTTTGTAAATATAGGATAAATAATTATTTCATACTACAAATAGTGTTCCTTTAAATATGGTTTTACAAGTACATATAATTAGGGACTATATTACATGCAAGGGTTGTTGGTATGTCTAAAAATAAATGGAATCTAGTGGTTATGTTAAAAAAAGAAGGATGAATCATGGAGAATGTATCTAGATTATAGGGATCTCAACATGATCACTCTCAAAGATAATTTTCCTATTCCTAATATTGATGAACCATTAGATGAGTTAAATGGTGTAGCTTTTAATACTAAGTTAGATTTATGTCTAGGTTACCATCAAATTTAACTTAAGGAAAATGATATATATAAGAATCTCATTAGAATAAATGATGGGGTATGTGCAGGATCATTATGGAAAAAATAGGCCCTTAAGTGGCAAAAGATTTAGGAAAATCAGAGTTAGGAAACTTGATGTAAAAATCTGAATAAGTTATCTATATTATTTCAAAATATGTAAGAATAGAATCTGTAGAAAATTTAATGTGGTTTCTAAACTACTAGGTTTTTTTTTTTTATAATATTTGGTGAAAATTTGAAATTTCAATGTAGTAGTGCATTGAAATTTCAAATTTTCACCAAATAGATTTATTTTTTTAAAAATAAACCTAGTAGTTTAGAAACTACATTAAATTTTTTACAGACTCTATTTTTACATATTTTTAAAATAATAAAGATAACTTATTCAAATATTAATGTCAAGCTGCCTAACTCTGATTTTTTTGAATTTTTTGCCACTTAAGGGCCTTTTTTTTCTATGATTATCCTACACATACCCTTCACATGTAGTGTAAACACCCAAGGTCAATTGAACCTACATTAACACCACTAACACTTAAGTACACACTTCCTCAAATCCAAATATGACTCACAGACACCACATAACACTTGAACATGATCTATAATATTCCAAAAACACCTTGAACTCAAACAAGTTCCTTCACAACAACTTTCAATTGAAGAATGTACACACCCAGTACACTCAAATAATTGTCATACACTATAACTCAAGAAAGTGACTTCTAAAGCACTAAACCATGAGAAAATTCATCTAAAAACACAATATCACCAAACTTTCCTATCTACAAGACCTATAACCACTATATGGAGAAATGTGGAGCAAGAACATTTCTCTTACATTCCTTTACAATATACAGTTCACACACTAGTGAACACAACTTCCTCTATACAATGATCCACCACACCAAATTTTGAATGCAACACCTCTGAACACCTCTAATCAACATATCTGAAGTGGAAAACAAGATCTTCAACCCAGAGGAAATGTGGAGCCAAACCAGAACACTACTTGGCAACACATAACACCACTACAACACACTATTTCATCTTTTTATTGAATTTTCTCAAAAGCACTTGGAAACCAAGCACCAGAAACATATCATCAACATCTTCAACACTTCCTCATCACCACAAAGCTAACTACAACATAACAACTCAACCATACATTCGTAAACATAAGCTTGTTGTGTCATAGAAAAAAGTACCCTTTGCTTGACATGGAATAATTCATGACTAATTGGACTTCATGAGGCCTTAATCTAGTGTTGTGAGGCATTTTACGCATCCACACTAAGTCTTAGACCTTTAAAAATTAAATAAAATGCTTCTAATGGCATCTTGTGAAGGTGTTGTGAAGTGTTGTAAAACATTTCCACATTATTATAGACTCTATTTATCATAATTCACCTAAAATAACCTTTTTACACATCAACAAGTCCTATTTTCAAGAGTGTAAAGTCTTGTAATAAATAATCACACTTTTCTAGGCATATTCCCCTTATTTACACTTTTCTTATGACTTATTTGACCCTTTTATACCCTCATATGCTTTATTTAAGAGTATTTTTTAATCTATTCCCAACAAATAACATTAAATGCAACTTATTTCCTAACACCTAGTTTCAAGTCCTAGGTAGGACCCACTTGCCATGAGTGGCAAATGAGTCCCCCTTGGCTCCAAAATTTAAAATATTTCAAATTTCCTTTTGGTATTTATTTAAAAATCACTTGATGTCGCCCTGTGATAAGGTATGAATGGTTACTAAGTAACAAGATTTATATAAATAATTGTTTTTCTCCTCATTTTGGGGGTGAGCATCTCTCATTTTCATCTTTCATTTATCTTACTTATTCTTCTCATCAAGCAAGTTAGGGCTTTCACATTGCAAGTCATTAATTTAGCTTTCTAAGACATTCAAAGACAAATTTCACATGTATTGTTGTAGAATTTCAAGATCATTCATCATGGAAAGGTAATCTATTCCATTTTGCATGCTTTTTTACATTCTTTCATCATTTTAGTTTAATTACCTAAACAGGGTTTGACCAAGGCAAACCCCCATGCCTTAACATTCAACATTTCTTCTTCTCTTCTTGTGTGTTTGCATATTTAGGTCCTTTGGAAGCTTGGAAATAATTAAAGATCAAGTTTCAAAGGTTTTAGAGTTCTCTCTTCATCATTCAAGTCATAATATCAACAAAAAGTCACTTTTAGGCCCGAATTTGACAATTTCTAAAGTGAACACCTGTAGGACATCAAAGTGCAGATTTGAAACTTTGGAATCCATTGTTCAATATTCATAAATTTCAAAGTGGATTGATTGACCATGGGTGGAAAATGGGTCCCAATTTACAGGTCATTTTTGTGATTTATGTATTTTCTGACACCCTTTTGATAGAAACAAGTTTCAACTTAGTTTGTTAGAACTAGGACTAATTCGCCCTGGGTGGTGAATGGGTCCTATCAAGCTTGCAAATCAACATCATCAACATTCCAGAATTAGTTTCCAGTCTTAATCAAGGTTTCAGGTACACATCTTTTTTTCGATACATTTCTATTACAGTTTGCATTTATTTACTAGTGTTGTTGCATTACATGGTGTGTTTTCAAACATTTCATATTTCATTAGTTTTGCATGTTTAACTAATCAATTTCAATACTTAATTGTATCCACATTATTGCATTTATTTCTAATTTCATAGCACACATTAACATTGAGTGTAATATTGTGCATTTTGGCCCCCATTCTCTCTCCTCCTAGGTGAAAAACCCTAGGAGGAGCTAAGAAGGATTTGAGTGCCAGAATCCTTCGTTACGTTTTGGTGAATCCAATTTTTGAATACTTCTATTTTCTAATTTCATGTCTTTCATCATAGATCTAGCTTGCATTGGGGTTTGCATGATTCATTTGCATGCTAGGTGTTAAATCTTGCATTCATAAAAAGTGTATTTAGATTGCATTTGTAGCATCTAAATTCATTTAGATTTGCTGAAATTTTGCATTTTCACTTTGGACTGCATCTTGGCTCTTGGAATTCATAAAAATCAAGCATAAATTTCTAAAAAAAATTCAAAAGGTCCATACTAGGACTCATTCGCCACCTTGGGCGAATCAATCCCTTCTGACCCCTAAAACAACACTTTACAAAACTCAAAAATTTGTTTTTAGGCTTCTGATTGGTGCATTAACTTGTACATATCATTCAATTGCATTTCTGTAGCATGCATTTTGTTAAAATTTTCTTTAATTAGCTCATTTTATGCATTGTCTAATTTCATATCATTTTTAGATACTTGCATTGCATTGCACTTTATTTCAGCATGTTTTTTTTCAAAAGATGTGCTCTTGATTTGATTAAACATGGATTTTATAAGCATACTATTCCCCTTTATGAGTTTTATTTTTACTACCATAATAGGGACCCTAAGACAAAATCCATCAATCCAATCCTTAATTTTACATTTCCTATTGGTGTGAATGTTAATGTAGACAATCATAAAAATCATGCGTGTTCCTCTCCCGATACCTCTCCTCTTAGTGATGAAGGTATCTTGGTGCAAGATGTTACAAGTCTTGATGGGATTTATTTTCCATCTCCTTATTACCCTTTGGATGAATCTACATGACAAGAACAAGAGATCATAGACACCTTCCTTAACATCACCTTACCAAAACTCCATGGTCATGATAGTCATACTTGTTCATCTCTTAATACCACTTCTCGATGTAAAAAGGATAGATTGGTATTAGATGAAATTCCTATTACAAACCATGAAACCTTTAATACTCCCTTCCCTAATGTCCCTATCCTTTGGGAAAACCTATTTTAAACTCATAATGGTCCTCTTAATTCCTCCTCCACTTGTGATGAAGCTACTTTCCAAACCTCAAACTTGTATGAACATATTACAAGCTCTCCTTGTAGGGTAGATAATATGGCACAAGAGAATGAGCCTTTAATGGCAATAGATATTCCCCTAGCATCCTCTAATACTCATCATTCCTATCCTCATCACCTCTTCATTGATCATTCCCCTATTGGTAATGAAGTTATTATGAGAGAGAAAATCCTTCCTTGTCATATACATGTGGTTTCTTGTTCTCCTACAAACTCTTCTCCTAGGGAGAATATCATGGCCTTGGATTGTGGTAAACAAGTGTTTCTTGATTTCCCTTATGTATGGACATACATAATCCTTTACAAAAAATTCACACTGTCATCTCGCAAAGCACTCATGATTTGCCTTTGTTAGATTTTGTCTTCTCCTACAATGAACAAGACAACATCTCTTAATCTATTGAGTCTTGTGTAAGTATGACATCATCTACTATGCAAGATGTATCATTGATCCCAATCACACAACAATCTTTTCCTCTTGATCAAGAAGGTATCTTGTCAAGACTTCTCCATGATAACTTAATCACTCTCTCTCTAAGAACTCGAAAGAAATGTTATTCCAACACTTCATTTTGTGCCTATCATAGAGTTCATGGTCAATCCACTAATGAATGTAATACTTTGAGTCATAAAATACAATATTTTCAAGAGTTTGGTATGCTTCCCTATATGGGGACATCTACTTCTTCTTGAAAAGGGTTGTGTAGCCTTTTCCTTGTATGTCACTTGTCGTTGCCTTCTTTGGCTGATCATTAACTTTTCATGAATACATAAGAGAAAGCTTGGCATGTGGATGACATGCCTTAAGTTGGCTCCCATATGACATACTTCCCTTTTTCATGACGTAGCTTATTGGAAACATATGACTTGGCATAGGTATTTTTGAGTACGCTCTCATTTCTTCTTTCTTTTCTACTTAAAAGCAATTGCTCTCATTAATGGTGCTTGCAACTACTCTAAAGTGGGGGCATACATCACCACACACATTTCATTTTGTGATTTTCTTTTTCTTTTGATTTCAATTCTTAGAAGCATTAGGTACAATGTTGTTTAGGATGAGACCTTGCACTTGTCCTCTCTTGGAAAAAAGGTGAGATATTTTGCACTTTTTCCTCTCTTGGATACATTGGGCATAATGTTCCTTGAGATGAGACATTGCATGAATTAATAAAAATCCCTTTGAGAAATCCTTACATTATTTAACATTAACAATGTTTATAAGTATCAAAATCATTTTTCTTTGTGGCACCTTGTTAAAGTTATTACGAGGTATAACTTTTGCATGGTTGAGTAGGAATCCCACCTAGCAGCATGACCTTTCCCCATCTAGCAAATTTTGTGTTTGTGAGTGCATACCAACTAGCGTATGTATCTTCTTTTTTTGGGCTTTCTCACCCTATGGATAGCCAGAAGTTCTATCACCCCAAAGTGAGTATGTTGTGGCCTTCTCACCCTACAGACGACCTGAAGTTTTGTGGGCCCAGAGTGAGTAAATATTTTCCACCCCGTCTCTCTTTCCATCCTACCTTTGCATGATTTTGTATCTTAGGGGCTTGACATAAACACGTTTCTCTCTTGAATTTCTACTTTAGTGTGAGTTTGAAGTGGGTTCATCCTCTCACCCATAGAAAAAAGTACCCTTTTCTTGACATGGAATAATTCATGATTAATTGAACTTAATGAGGCCTTAGTCTATTGTTGTGAGGCATTTTATGCATCCACACTAAGTCTTGGACCTTTAAAAATTAAATAAAATGCTTCTAATGATATCTTGTGAAGGTGTTGTGAAGTGTTGTAAAACATTTCCACATTATTCTAGACTCTATTTATCATAATTCACCTTAAAATCACCTTTTTACACATCAACAAGTCCTATTTTCAAGTGTTGTAAAGTCTTCTAATAAAGATTCACACTTTTCTAGGCATATTCCCCTTGTTTACACTTTTCTTATGACTTATTTGACCCTTTTATACCCTCATATGCTTTATTTAAGTGTAGTTTTGAATATATTCCAGACAAATAATATTAAATGCAACTTATTTCCTGACAACTAGTTTCAAGTCCTAGGTGGGACCCATTCGCCATGGGTGGCAAAGGAGTCCCCATTGGCTCCAAAATTTAAAATATTTCAAATTTCCTTTCAGGATTTATTTAAAAATCACTTGATGTTAGCCTGTGATGAGGTATGAATGGTTACTAAGGCACAATATTTGTATAAATAAGTGTTTTTCTCCTTATTTCGGGGGGATCATCTCTAATTTTTATCTTTCATTCATCTTACTCATTATTCTCATCAAGCAAGTTAGGGCATTAACATTGCAAGTCATTAATTTAGCTTTCTAAGACATTCAAGGACATATTTCACATGTATTTCCGCAAACTTTCAAGATCATTCATCATGGAAAGGTAATCTATTCCATTTTGCATGCTTTATTACATTCTTTCATCATTTTGGTTTAATTATTGTTATCACTGAAATTTACACACTTTTGAATTTAGAATTCAACAATCTAGTGAAACATGGGAATGATCTCAAAGATACAGATATAAAAAATGAGACCGAACCTCTGCAGAAGGCTAGCTTCCTATTAATTATCACCTAATTACTATTTCTTTGAAGGGAAAGGGGAAGACAGATATGATAAAAATGAATAAAATTGTAAATGGTAAAGACTTAATGGTGATACACCTAACTGAACAGGATCATGAAACTCTAGATTTTGAAACACTTGAATATTGTTGATAACATATAAATTGCATGACTCATTTCTATAGGCTGATACATCAATATTTTATAAGAAATTTCAAATGCACTAAATCCAAGAGGAAAATAAAATTTTCACAGTTCAAAGGATAAATGCAATTTAAACATAACCTATAACCTATATAAGTATATTTCAAAGAAAATGCATGAAAAGTAATACAAAACCACGAGGAGATAAATACCTCACTAACAGCTTGATCAATTACTAAATTATGCACAAAATTGCAATAATGAAAAGGAAACACCACACAATCAATAGTACTCAAGGTGGTATCTATATATCATATCCCAAAAACTGAGTTACAAGGCATGCTCAAAACTATTGTAAAGGATTGTCAAATTCACAATCTCCAAAAATTGCATAAGAAGAATTGACTTCAAATGAGTTACAAATGCAGCTAAGTAGCCAAGCTCCACCAAAATAGGTTCTAGAAAGCTCATGGTTCGGATGCAATAGAAATCCCACAAAAATAGCTTCTAGATTTCATCTAAAAGTGCTCAAAAATGATGAAATGGTCAAGTTTGATCATGTCAAATGTAAAGACAATTCAAAAAGCTCCAAGAGTTCCTTCAATGTGCTTTTAAAAGGTTAAAACAACCTCCTAAAACATTGGCATATGTTTCCAAACTACTTTCAACTTCCCTACAAGCTCTCAAAAGACATCAATACTACAAATAACCACCTTTCTTAAATTGATCCACCTCCCTCCTAATGCATTTAATAATAACAAAATGACTATTAAGGTTTATAATTGCACCTTAAAGTCATTTTTCTTTACAATTGACACATGCAAAATAAAACAATGAATATGTTCAAAGCATATACAAGCATTGTTGAAGTGGCATTTATGTATTATAATGACTCCATCAAAGGTATGATGTGGCATTGACATTTTCAAGACTTGTAAAACATCAAGATATCATATTTTCCTAAGGAAAGAAATACCTCTCATTGAGGCCGCAGGCTTTATATTAGTTGACATTTGATTTTTGCTAAAAGATAAAACAAAAAAAATTCCAAGTCTTCTATCGGCCTTTAACCTAGGGTTGCAAACCCTTAAAAAAAAAGGCAAAGTATCATTTCATTTATTCAAAACTTTTGGAAGAAGCTAACATTGTGCTGCCACCATGAAACCCTATCAACATTCCTTGCTAGATATTTTATGCTCTTTTCACCATTGTGAAGGTTTATGAGGTCTGAGACATCATAAATCTAGTTTTGTCTTTGAATCTGGAAGATCCTTGTGCATTTTGAAAGTTTTTATAAGCTTTCCTTTCTTCTGAGGCCATGGGTTTTTTTGCATTTCCCAACAACGAAGAAGAGTAAGTCATTTCTATCATTTTGTTGCATTATCTTGAGAATAAAAGGCTCAAAACTGAGCTATTGAAAACTCTTTTATGTGTGGCTTGATTTTTACTCATTTCTTGCAAGCTGAACTAGATTTTTAGAAATGTTTCCCATGTAGCTTTGATACTTCTATTCTTTTCATTAGTTGTTTTGGGTTTTTCAATAACTCTGAGATTCATGTATTTTCCTATGTAAAGATGGCCATTTTTTCCATGACTTTTGCATCTATTACTATGTTTCATATTATGAAGAAATTCCCAAACTTGTATTACACTTTAATGTTGCTACTAGATTTGTCATGGCTAAGGACAATGATGCATTTTTTGTACAAAATACCTCCATTTTGCATATTCTGGGCCACCATAGTTAGGTTATTACCTTCAAAATTTCAGCCACATGATTTTTCTTTTCCTTGTGTTTTCAAACAAAAATAAAGAAATCTCATTTTATTTTCCCCCTTAAAATCTATAGTAGTTGTTCAAGGTCACATGCATATTAGGTAACATTCATCCCTTTGTGTTCATTTCCTGTAGACTCCTTACTCGAGGCTATAGCTCTTCCTTCTTTTTGGTTTGATAAATTTCTTCCTTCTTTTTAATATCATTGATAGCTTTGGTTTTCTTTCCTATCAAGTTCTTGAAAATGTTATGGTTGGGAGGATCCAGAGAACAAGGTTGTGGGTATGTTAGAGTTTTTGGCATAGAACTCTCTAAAATGAAACTTTCTTTGGGCTCTGCAAGGTAAAGCACAGATTCCTTACACACTCCTTGTGTAGTTGTTGGAACCTGTGGTTTGAACTTTGTAGCTTTTAATACTTTGAAATAAGATGAAACATGCAGTCATAGACATTTTCCATGAGATAATATCTCTATTAGGCATTTTGTAATAGCTCATATACCCTGTTTATTCTGTCATAAAACCTACACAAGCTTACTCTTTCCTCCTTTATTGTCATAGAATCTTGATCTATTTATCCACTATAGAATGATCAAGAATAATTGCTTTAAGAAAAACACTCAAATTTTGTAACATCCTCAAACCTGATAATGAAAGAGATGAAGAAATATGACTTCCATATCAACAAAAATGCATTAAGAACAAGGACATAAATTTGATCAAATTATTCCACCTTGTTCATAATAATCTTTAAAGATCATTAAATAATGCAATGTAAACTGCCTTATGATGATCTTGATGTCTACCTTATGAGCTTTTGATAAGATGAACATAGTTTATACTTCTCTTATATGTCAATGGAGTGTAACTTTTGATTGAACATGTTGTCTTATGGTCTCTTCACTATCTATTGTACAATCTTCATGATGATTGTTTTTAGCAAGAATGATGTTCAAATATGATGACTTTTAAGATTGCATTCCCCTCTTAAATAGCTTAAATGAGCTCATTATCTTATAATTCAACATGTCAAGATCAACCCTTGGGTATGTACACAGGATCATCATGGAAAAAATAGGCTCTTAAGTGGCAAAAAAATTAGAAAAATCAAAGTTAGGGAACTTGACATAAAAATTTGAATAAGTTATCCATATTATTTAAAAAATATGAAAGAATAGAATATGTAGCAAATTGAATGTAGTTTCTAAACTACTAGTTTTGTTTTTAAATCTATTTGGTGAAAATTTGAAATTTCAATGCAGTGGTACTTAAATTTCAAGGAAAAAATAAGAAGTAGGTGTCTGTTTGACCACCCCAACCACAATAAAATGATAATATTTTTTTATAATATTTTAGGTATAAGTAGAGGACTCATGCCCTAATGTGATGCATATTTTTTTATAATTTTTTCAAAGTAAATAATTAATTATGAATTTTTTATTTCAAATTTTTAAAAAATATAAAGATTTGTATGTCTGACCACCTTAAATTGGTCAAAAATTCATGAAATTCAATTTTTATTTTTTTAATCCTATAGTATGTGAAGCATAGAATGTGACATGTGTTTTGGATTCAAAAAATGTGATACCGTTTGAAAGTTTTAGATATTTTTCAATCAGCCTATCAATCAGGACTTTAGTCATAATTTCAATAGAAAATAAATAATAATTACTCATTAAATTCAAATTAAAGCATAATTTATATTGGTGAAAATATGAGAATCTCCTTCAAAAACCCTTTTCATTTCATCAATTTTGGGTAAAAAAATAGTCGTCAGCCACATACCCATCATATTGCCACTTTTTGGCCCATCATGATCCTACACATAACCCCTTGTGGGAGCCATGTTTTAACCCACATGTTTTAATTTGATGAATAAAACAAGGACATGATTACACCTATAGTTGCACATGAGGAAAACAATTTAGAAAAACATGAATATTTTAGGCGTGTTTGATGATTCTAATGGTTTTCAGGGACACCTAAAATGTGCATTTAGTTTACTTAATGCAGATTATGATCAATGTATACATGGATAGGGTGAATTTATATGTAATTTCTATAATCATTCACTACTTACTCTAACACCATTTCTAATGTCATATGTAGGACTAGTAGCAGAAAGGAGCTAGAAGGGATAGATGAAGCTAAGGAAAACAACAAGACAAAAGACACATGAGAACCAGTTATTTATAGGAAATGGATGCGCATTAATTTTTCCTCTTTACTTATTCATGTATATATTGTAGAATTTGAAAAACCAACTTCACAGTGCCCAAGAATCACCTACAAGCAATCACCTATCACATGCAACAAATATTCAGAACAAAATATGTAAACCCTCAGAGCCAATATGTGCAAGCATAAACCAGCATAATGATTATTGAAAGTAATTTTTTTACAAATAATACAAAAGCCTTCAAAAAGGAAATGATGCAATAAAGTAAGAAAACAAAACCCTAATCTTATCTTGAGTAAAAAGACAGCTCAATAAGATGACGATAAGAATTAACCTAGGAAATAAAATATGCCTAAGTAAACTTATGCTAAAGTGTAATTAAATAATTAATTACACCAAAACCCCCCCCATAAGTACAACTTAGGGAGAAGAAAATTATTATGCAAAGATGAGTCTCAGTAATAAGGCCTGATCAGGTACTCATTTACAAGTCCAATGCAAACTAAATCAAACAGGGTAAAGGAGAAAACCAATGGGAATAAAACTCCTCCCCAAAATAGAATGCAATAAACTAACTAAGTGATGAAAGATGGAGGACTCCATAAGATCCCACAAGGACACCATCCATCACAAAGATACATGAAAGAACCCCCCAGAAGAGAGGAAGAAAGAGGCCACATAGCCCCCCTAGAATGAAGTAGCTCCAATAAGACTGAAGAAACTACATAGATCCTAAAAGAAGTGAGAGGGAAGAGGCAGAATGAAAGAAATATCTGAAGGTGAAGTAGGTGCAGCCCAAGATGTCTCCATGGAAGTAGGTGTTGTATGCAACCTAAAATGGTCACCTAGACTTTGGGCCTCATTTATTTAATTTGTCAACATCAACTTTCTGAATCAATGATTGTCACATTTTCAAATCAAATTTCTTAATCAATTCATAACTATTTCAAATGTTTCAATTTTCCCTAAGGTTTGAATGCTTCATTAATTTTATTTAATCAGAAAGAAATAAATCTTTTAATAAATAAAATAATGTTATTTAATTGAAGTTAATATACTTTAAATAAAATGATGCTATTTAATTAAATCTATTTTAATTAAATAATTTTATTTTATTTTATTAATATTCATTTCTAAATTACATAATCTTATTTTATTTTATTAAAAGAGATATTATCATCTTAAATTAAATAAATAAATGAAATATCCTCTCAAGAATATCTCAGGATGAAAAAAAGGAAACAAATCGCCAGGAAATAACCAAAAAAAGAATTCCAATCAAGATTTGTTTCTATTTTTCTATTTATCCCACATTGCTTCTAATTTGCCTCTCACTCCATTTTCTTGCCTATAAAATGAGCCCTCTCATTCTCATTTCAAAAAAAAAGAATCACTCTAATTTTACACGACTTATGCTGCAAATTTGAATTTTATCATTTGAGATTACATTAGTTTGATTATATAAGCATCTTAGTTTTAGAGCATATAGTTTAATATTGCATTTTAGCTTAATCTTCATAGTAGATTAATTTGCAAAATAATTCATTTATGACATTGCATGTAGATTAAGTTTCATTTCAATAAATTAGTTTGGTTTATTACATTTTACAGCCATTTAGATTAGTTTTCATTGTTGCATTGTAAGAACAGGATTCATGGAGATTGGCATTCTTGCTTCTCCTCTTTGAATCTCTCGTTCCGAGATTGTATTTGCAGGGGTAACAGGGTTAATCTGAGGGCCACAACATCAATCTCTGCTCTTCTCGGATAGAGAGCTGTGAATTGATTTGCAAGGACTCATTATTGAGCATCCTTGCATGCAAGGATTCACAGAAGTATAACATATTTTCAGTTATACATTTTGGCGCCCACTGTTTTTAATTTTTAGTTTTTAATTTAATTTAGATTTTAATTTAGTTTTTAATTTAGTTTTTAAATTTCGTTTTTAATTTAGTTTAGTTTTTAATTTAGTTTTTAATTCAGTTTTTAATTTAGTTTTTAGTTTTTAATTTAGTTTTTAATTTTTAGTTTTTTAGTGTAGTTTTTAATTTCGTTTTTAGTTTTGATTCATTAATCCAGCTTCCACTCAGTTGCAGGAAAAACGATTTCTGGGTTTTGTAGCCAGGGTCAAAATCCGATCTGGGTATCTTTCAGTTTTTTGATTTCTTTCACAGATCTGAAGAAAATAGCTGCACAAAAACCGTCGCGCGTCATTTTTTTCAGCTGGCTAAAGATTTAAAAAAATTATTTTTTCATCTTCTACTTGCTGGATTAAAAAACGATTTCTGGGTTTTATTTTTTGCTTCAAAAAATTTCTGGGTTTCTGTTTTTATCTACTCATTATAAACAGATTTTTCAGAAATTAAATTTGAAGATTTTTATGCATGTTTTTAATTTAGTTTTTAATTTTTAGTTTTTAATTTAGTTTAGTTTTTAATTCTAATTTAGTTTTTAATCTTAATTTAGTTTAGTTTTTAGTTAGTTTGGTTTAGTCTTTAATTTATATTTTTAAATTAGATTTTTTTTAGTTTCTAAAATTCAAATTAGATTTTTTTAAACTTTGTTAATTTAAAGTAGATTCTTTAATTTTGTTAATTTAAATTAGATTTTTTTTTACTTTAGATTTTTTAACTTTATTAATTTAAATTAGAATTATTAATTTAGATTAGATTTTTTTTAAATTTAGATTAGATTTTTTAATTTTATTAATTTAGATTAGTTTTGTTTTAAATTTTTAGTTTAGTATTAGATTAATTTAGTTTAATTTTAGTTTTATTAACTAATTCTTCTTAGATTTAATTTTGACTAGATTAAATTAGATTTTTTTAATTCTGGTTCTTCTGAATCATTTTTTTCACAGCATAACAGTTTCTGCAGGACGCCAGTCAGAGAACTTGAAACACATTAACGGTTTGATTGCAGGACGCGTGATAAAGACTTGAAAACAAACACTTACGCTTGTCAAAGATTTTATTTAAAAAAAAAAAAATTGTGTTTGTTTTCTTGTTTTTCAATTCACATAGTCTAATTAGGGCTTCGTTAAAATTCTTAGGAGTTTCGATAGTGAGTAGGGAATTTGGCTCTTTGTTACATGGAGGTGATGACAATGGACAAATCCAGGCTCCTTATGATCTTACTAATATGACGAACTCTTAGGGAGCGGAGCAAGGTAGTGAAGCTTTAGCACTTTCA
>VDFB02271358.1:231785422-231813869 GCA_007258455.2 Sequoia sempervirens
GTGAATGCTTGAAGCTAACATTTGGTATTCTGGTGAATAAAGGTTGCATCTAATTAAGTTGACCTAATTGATGCTTGTGAATGTATCAACTATATATTTTGGATAGTTTTTAGATTGCAGTATGAGTTTGTGACATGAATGTGAAGAGTTGCGAAAATGATGACACGTGTTAAGTCAATTTACTGAGATTCAAAGGAACTAAATCAACACTTGTTAAGTGTAGATTATTAGTTTATTTGCTGGCTACAAGCCATTCTGTCATTATAATTTTGTAGGAAGTGAGCCTCTAATTTTGGACAGTGAGTCCTAGAAGTGAGCCACCTCTTTTGTAATATTTTATAACTAGCTATACTATATTGTGAGCTAGCCCTCACCGTGGTTTTCCAATTTTTGGTTTTCCACATAAAATTTTTGGTGTTCATGTGTTGTGTGATTTCATATTCTATTAATGCTCTTGCTATCTTTACTGTCTTATGCATTGGAGTAATTGGATGGTATTTGTTTAATAAGTTTAAGAAGATACTGATTCACCCCCTCCCTCTCAATATCTTGGATATTCAACAATTGGTATCAGACCCTGGTTCCTCTGGAGAAGCCTAATAGCTTGAGGAATATCTTGAAGATGGAACAAATGGAAGATAAAAAGGAGCTCTAGGTTGCGCTTGAAGATCTTGAAAAGGTTGAAAGTGAAAATAGAGATTTGAAAGAAAATATTGATGAGGCAAATGAATGTGTCCAAAAATTAAAAGAGCAATTGAAGAAGTTCAAAGAAATACATAGGGAAGTAAGTGAGTAGTTGAAGCAAGATAATGAAGAGATTACCGGTTGGAAGGTGCTAGTGGAGGAAAATAAAAGAATTGAAGAATTTCTAAATAAAATAGTGCAAAGAAAGACTGATGAATGCACTAAGCTTGAACATTAAGTGGTGAATCTGAAAGTATATTTGGAGAAAGAAAATCTTTGTGAAAATAATTTCAAATCCAACTTCGACAAGCTTGATGAGTTGATTATATGGAAGAGACCTTCTAAAAATAAAGGTGGTTTAGGAAATGATGTCAGTGAAAGCTCCAAGGCTATGCAGAATACAGTGGACAATCAAAAGACTCAAGATAAAGGGAAATAGAAAATAAATCCAAAGAACTTTGCTAGAAAGCTACCTATCAGAAAACCATATGCTCAAAGTTACTGCTCTTTCAATGGTATCTATTTTTCATGTAATAAATCTAGTCACAGAGCAACAAAGTGTAGGAGTAGGATGAATTAATTTCCTTGTTCCTTCTCTAATCAATGTTTTGCATACAATAAATTTGGACATAGAGCTAGTGAATTCAGAACTAAGATGGTGAATTGGTTTAATGGAGGAAGAATGAATCAATATTTTAATGGCTACTACTATACTTGTAACAAGTTTGGACACAAATATAATTAGTGCAGGACAAGGGTCAGTGGAGGAAAATATAATTAGAAAAGTGTTGTCTACTACAACTTCAACAAACCGAGACATATCTCAAGAGTTTCTAGAAGTAAAAAGGGAAAGCAGTTTGATCTGGTAAAGCATAATGAACCAGTGAAGAAAATTGACAATAATGAGGTTAAGCAAGAAATGAATAAGATTTGCAGGAAGAAACAAGAGCCTAAAAAAATAGATGTGTTTGTTCCCCAATCTAGTGCAAACAATTCCTCCAGGAATTAGATCTAGCAAGGTCTTAGGGGTAGCGTTGACAAAAAATTATTCAAACCCCTTGGATGTTTCACATGTCAGTTTTGGCACAAGGATATGTGGTAAGGAATGGATAGTCAGAGGTTATGCAAGTGGAACTGGTAGAAAAAGTGCAGACATGATCATTTATGAAGAGAATTAGGGTTTTTCTGTGTTGTGAAGAGTTTTTTTAGCAACTTATTGTAATCTACCACATTTATTTTGAATTAGGGCATATCACTATTTTATAAAGTGAATTAGTAAGGAATTTCAATCACTTGTGTGTTTGAATAAATTAGAGAGCTTTTTGGAGCATTCTTGAGGCAATATAGAGTTTGAGTTGTGCAAACCTTAGTTTTGGTTCTTCACGATGAAAAAGGTATTTTTCTTATCTATGCTATTGTGGGTTTGTGTGAATTATCTTTTTGAAATTGTTTGAGCTCAAAATTAAGAAGAATGGAAACCCCAATAGTTCTTAAAGTATTAGAAATAACTAGACCATCATATAGGAAGTATTCTATGAAGGATTTCAAAAATGAGCATATGGGTGCCTTCTCATCAATCCCTCACGAGGTTATGTTGACAGAAGATATAAGAATGTACACTAGAGTCAAATTTGATGAATGAAATCATAATAAGTTGGTAGATATTTTGCAAAATGAGCTCACTGGGGATAATTTATTGGTGAAACCTAAATATTCAAATATTATGGTGAAGAAACTAGACAGATAGAACTACTTTCCTAATTTCAGTTCCACGTGTTGATTATTTTTTAAGAACCAAACTTAATCTCAACCCTTATCTATGAATCTGCCAAAACACAAATATCAGCAAGGTTGAGGATTGGCCAACACTTAAGCAAGGAATTTAGTACCTCACTTCTTATCTTCAAGCTATCTGAGACCTAGGAGGGTAATCCTACACATGCTCATAATATCTCAATTTGGTCTAGAGAATTTCCTCACAAAGATGCATTTCTCAAGAAACCCTCATCATCTAAGGCTTGGTAGACCTCCGGTGAAAGTGCTATTTGTTTTAGGGAATACATTTATATACTGAAAGTTGGGGCAATGTAATTTAGAGTATGTTATGAATTTATTTCAATTTTGAATTTTTGGCCAAATTCATTACTAGCTCATTCAACCACAAAATAAGCTAATAGAAAGACCAGTTTCCTATCTAAGGGAACAATGGAGTCATACTATGCAATCAATCAGTAATACAACTATATTGAACATTAGCAATCAATGGACTATCGTCATGCTACTTTGTAACTTCCAACTCTCTACATTTTAAAACATCATTTCCTTATAAAATCCTATATCATTTTCCCACAAACTAATGGTCCCATTTTAGGATTTAATCAACTCATTGAATTGACACACAAACAAACCCATTCATTCAATGCAAATGATAGAAGAAAAATGAAATTATAATTAACAACTTCATTCAAAATTTGCAAGAAAATACACAGAAGAGAAATATTTTAGAACTAATATTCTCATCCATTACTAATACAGTATTATAAAACCATATTTAAGATCATCATATAGTATAAATTACACCCTAGATTGGCTTATGATATATTTACTACTTCATCTATTTACATTTTATTTTCTCCCCGAGCATAGCTTTTATCTAGACCTTTCTTTACCCCAAAATTTCTAAACTCTCAAACTTTAGCCATGAAATCCCCTTTAAAAATAGGGGAGCAACAACAATCTGAAAAAGTTACAATTTCATTTCATTTCACTTCAAAAACCTAATTTTAATTGATTCCTCGAAAAATTACCCAAGCAATTTTTTATGCAATCATTTGGGGATAGGGGAGGACAAAATACAAAACACATGTGTAGGATACCATTAGTCACTATCACCATTTCCATGTTGAACAAAATATATTTTGTAGATCATATTAGCCAGAGAACTTCCACATCAGCATGGAAGAGTAAAAGATAAACCACAGACATACTGAAACAAATGCCTCCTATGCAAAGACCATGGTGTCATCAAAAACAAAAAAAGGAGGCCCTATTTCTTGTCATCAGCATCAGAGAATTCTTGACTGCTCCTTGTCCTCAATGAAATTGGAGGGACCATCACCATGTTGTCATTAGAGCTCCCATATGGCACCAGAGAGAAGATACTGGCCATATCTTGAGTCGGTGTCACCTTCAACATTTGAAGGATTGTCATAGAGAATGATAGGAGAATTATTTTTTTCCAAGTAGGCCCTATGAATTTTGTCATTTTTTCTGGCCTTCTTCACTAGTTGAGACAGTTCCTTTCCTTTGAACTTGACCATTTCTCTTGGAATGGTCATGTTTCTTAAGTTGTATGTACTCTGCACAATTGCTTTCTTCTTGTGACCTCGATCCCTCCTCTTACCCTTTGAAACTTTAGGAGATGTCTAGGTTTCTTTCTCAGTTACAGACATATCCTCATTACACTCAATACATTAAGTCGGCTAGACCTCCTGATGGGATGAATTGGCACACCATTTTTCCCCATCTCTTGAACAAGCATAAATTAACAATTTAAAACAAAACTGCAAGGAGACACACCTACAAACCAAAAAAAAATGCAATCAACCCAACAATGGAATTCCTAACCAGACTAAAGCATGAACGATAGAGAACCTAATTGAAAACCAACTCACTTAGGTAAATAATACTCAATATTCAACTTAGGAAAAACTAACACCTTCACACTTCTTCACTGTAGACTGGAAAGATGGTGAAAATGAACAATGATCAATCATCATTAAATAGAAACTTTGGAGCATCCATAATTAATGATTCAAGAACTCCTTGTGTGAGTGAGTTGATAACTTAACAACTCAGCTTTGAATTTGGTCCATTGATCTTAAAACAATTAAAACCTAACCTATGGCGATCATGAGCATTGTTTTTTAGCCATTAGCAACTTGTTCCTAGAAAAAAATGATGCCACCTCAAATGCTGCCATGTTTTCCTTTAATCTTGATTAATCATACGTGATCTAACAATTATCATGTATTTCCAGCCTAATCCATTCTCCTTTAGTAATATCAGTGAAGTACATAAGACCAACATTTTAGAAAGAATATTTCCTCATACACTTCATTGCTCATCGTTGATCTCCCCCAAATTTTTGGGTGTAATCAGTGATGAGAGTATTACCATGATGAAGTTTAGTCTATTGGATCATCTTCTTTTAAAACCACATCAATGGTTCTCCATTGATCTCACTACTTTCCCTTTTGCTCTATACGATGTCCTCAAGATTCTGCCATGTTGCTTTTTCTAGCAATAGCCATTACCTATCACTTATGCATCTCTTCCTTCATTGGCTTCATCAATGATGTAAGTACCCCCATGATGAAATATCAGCCCTTGGATTTGTGGCCCATCCTTGATGACGTTCATCTTTCCATTGCACATTTCTAATTGAAACTTCACACCTCAGATCCAATTAGTGATGGGAGATACAGTGAAGATATCAAATTAGGACACATACACTTGCATGAAAATCAACGACACAAAGGACATTGCAAAAAATATTTTTTCATATTAGTGAAAGAACTTTGAACAGAGAAATCCATTGCTCATCACTACTTTGGAATTTAAGCTTTTGAATGAATTTTCAATGAGCGATAAAATACAAAAACATTAGTCCATCGCTCATTGCTAATTCTCCTCATATAGTTTCCAAGCAATTAGTGATGAGAGATTTACATAGTGACAATGTGTATCACATATCGCTAATAGAAAATTTATCACTTAAAGCATATTTGTGATACGTGGTCCACGAAACATCCATCATATCACTCATCACTATTTGAATTTTATCATTTATAATCATTCAAGATGAATGATGAAGACAAGAACATAAGGCTGGAGGCCATCACTTATCGCTATTACAACTCTCAAGGCTCAGAATCCATTAGTGATATGTGATCCTTTACTGATATAATGGAAATCACTCATCGCTCATTTACATCAAGAGCAACAACTATTCGTGATGAGTGATAACAAAGAAATACAACTCATCGCTCATCGCCAATTTAAAACATACACTCAAAAAGTAATCAGTGATGAGCAATAAAGATATGATGGCCATCATGACTTAAGTGAAAGCTTTTAAGCATGTGCTCATAGGTTGTTCTAATGAAGGGGACCCTCTAGGATGACATGACAAAAAGGGCTCAAAAACTCCTAAGTCACAAAATGCAAAGGATGTAAAGGCCAAAAGGCCCTCTACTTAACCTTATAAAATTTAAAAGACTCAGACCTAGGCATGAGGGACCGATTATTGGATGACAGTGAATGACATAAGATGTTTTTTTTTAAATAACTAGCAATGGGAAATAGGAAGTCAAAAAAAGAGTAGAACGTTACAAGAATTCATGAAAATTAGAACCCCAAATCCTCAAATATGAGCCCTACACTCAAATGTGACAAGGGTTTGAGATGGAACATAAATTTTTTTGTAGGTTCCATCAGTGGCTCTAGTTGGGGACATCTATTCCTAAGTGAATAGAGTGAGAATCCACAAGCCTGTGTGAGATTTGAAGATTGACAGAGAAGAGTTGAGATATTCAGGCCTGATCAAACCTCCACCATTCACCATGCCTCTGTTGCAACTACTATGCTCAACCATCATAGACATGTGCTTGAGTGACATGTGCCTGAGCTTGCACTTATCTCTATAATTTATGTCCCTCTATGTGTTTTAACTATGTGCTAACTGGAATATATGATTAGTGTAGCACTCCACCTAACTCAACTTATCATTATATTTCATCAAATGCAAACTTAATTGGTTTGGGAAAGTGAAACATTCATAGTCCATCTGACCAATATCAGATTTATCAGGATCTACACCATACCCATTTTGTGCAATAAAAAAGAAGCACTGATACACAGGCTCCTCTTCAAGTTGATATTAATATGCATTAGAACAATATAAATTAGTTATGTTGCCCCATGCTTCTTTTTCTTGAAATTTTTTTTTCTCATAATCCAGGATAGTTTCATTGTCACTTAAAGAAAAATCCTTCTTAGAAAGGGCATCCATTAGATCATTGCTGACATCAAAAATAATTTCTATTTTAGGAGCAATATGATTATTTGATTCTTGTTCCCAATCATCATCTTTCAACTGGAAAAAAAATGTTTCAAAAGATGGATCAATTAACTCAGAATTGATATGATTAGAACTAGGGTTTTAAACTGTGCTTTCAACTAATATGTCTATTGAATCATGATGACAATTTGAACATAGCTCTTGTTCTTCCATGTAGACTGTGTCTTCTCCTTCGTCAACAAAAATTTAATTAAGAACAACCATGTCTATCTTTGTATCAAGATCTACACACCCTAATTCTACTTCACATAAATATTCAGAAACCCAACCTTGCTAACTGTCAGTACCCATCCCCTCATGTAAATTAGGTTTTGGAGTCTGACTATAAGCACTCTTTTCTTTAGATTTGACATCCATCAGATCATCAAGACATTTTGATTCTAAAATAGTTAGAGAACTCTACAAGAATCTATCACATGCAATATATTTATCTATTGGTAAAGGAAAAGTTTCATGAATATTTGCACAGTCAAATTCCTTGAGCAACAAAGGTTCTTTCAAGTTTTCCTCATATAGAGATTTGTATTCATTGTGAGATTAATTAAATTTTGCATCCCCATTACTGTGGTTTTCGGCCTTTGATAATACACCAACAATATCATTTTGAAACCTCACAATTTGTTCATAATCATGCTTTGCTTCCTTAGCAATTTTTATCTAATGAATTACTTGATCAAAATCCTAAGGCTTTAATTCCTTAGGTAAGGTACTAAGCCTTGGCTCATCAATGTCACATAAAAAATCAATGCAAACTGAACTCTCAGGTCTTAGCCTCTTAGGAATTTCTAACAAGGAATCCAAGAACCTTGGTAGTAATTTGTATGGTGATTCCTCTTTACTCCTCTTCATACTAGATAATTTTTGAATGATCAATTCTTGATTCTTATTATATAAACACTGCTAAAAACTGTCCTAACTTTTCTCAATATCAATGTGTTGTGAGAATGATCAAAATGAGACATCAATATTATCATTATATTGATCATCCTTTTCTTTCCTATTTATTTCATTTTTATAATGTGTTTTAGGAGAAAAAACACTTGCAGCCATAAACCCTTTCATCATTGAGCATTTAATAGTATTTTCTATGTGCATAGCAATATGATTTGCTTTCTGAAATGTTGTAGGCTCTTTATCCCCTATCAAATAACTCATTTTATTTTTAAAAGCACCTAGATATGTAATTAAACACTATGCATGACTAGGTATTAAATACTTAGGAATATCATTTATTGATTTCACAAATCTAAGATTAAAAGAAAGAACTAACTCTTCTTCATCTTGTTGGGCTTGGAACCTAAATCTTCTTCTTATCTCATTGGGACTAATCCTTTCAGAAAATTGTTCTATAAATGCTATCATAAAAGCATCCCATGAAGGTATAGAATATTATGGTAGATATGAGTACTAGTCTTAGGCATCCTCTTGTAATGACTGAGTAAATAACTTCATGACAACTTCCTGATGATTTATTTCAAAATCTCCCATTACATCTCTGAATGCATTTAAATGCTTAGAATTTGACTGAGATTTTTGCCCTGTAAACTTTGGTAAATGTTTCCTAATATCATTAGGAATCTTGTTAGGGAAACCTATGATATCTCCAAAGCTTAAATACTTATATCTGTCAATAGAGAACTTCCTTTGAGGGCTTTCTAGGAGATGCATGACCGACATTTTTTCATTTGATATTTTACTAGAGAAGATAGGGGAACAATACGTCTATTTTGTATCTTTATTCATTCTTCAAATACTAATACTATGGTAAATGCACAGCTCAAGTATAATTTATGGCTTAACAACTTTAAAAGGAACATTACAAAAGTAAGCATACTTCTTCCATTTCATTTAGATATTACAAAATTCAACTTAGATGTATGCAATATGACTGTCACTATTCCATTCCTTAGTGCTTTAACTCATTGAATTAGGAATAAAGTATTTCTTCCATATTTGTAAAACAACTCATGCACAATTATCTCTTCTTTTAAGTGAAGAAAAAATGGAAAATACCTAGATATATTGGTAGATATCACATTTTTTCAAGTTCTTTGCATAGAGTTTCCATTTTGTTTATAGAGGATCAAACTTCAACCATATGAAATTGCTTTCACGAGTTGATTTCACTTTGATATTCTTCATAGATTTAACTCTCTTTCTTATTAGTACAAATTTCTTTGGATTCCCCACTCACTGTTAGTGAGAACTTTGTATTAAGAACCTTTGTGACTCTATCAAAGAAAACTATTGTACTACAAATATTTTCCCAAGTAGGTCCCCAATAGAGTCACCATTTTTGTTTGTTATTTTTTAATAACTAAACTTACTCTCATTGCTTAACTATGAATCTACAAGAACTCAATTATTAGCAAGGTTGAGGATTGGAAAAAACTTAAGTAAGGCATTTAGTACCTCACTTCTTCTCTTAAGGCTCTGTGAGACCTAGGAGGGTAATCCTATGCATGCTCATAATATCTCAATTTGGTCTAGAGAATTTCCTCACACAGATGCATTTCTCAAGAAACTCACATCATCTAAGGCTTGGAAGACCTCTGGTGGAAGTGTTATTTGTTTTAGGGAATGTATTTATATATTGAAAGTTGGGGCAGTGTAATTCATAGTATGTTATGAATTCATTTCCATCTTGAATTTTTGGCCAAATTAATTACTAGCTCAGTCAACCACAAGAAAAACTAATGGAAAGACTAGTGCCCTATCTGAGGCAACAATGGAATCATACTATGCAATCAATCAGTAATACAACTATATTGAACATCACTAATCAGTGGACTATCAGCAAGCTACTTTGTAACATCCAACTCTTTGTGTTTTAAAACATCAATTCTTTATAAAATCCTATATCCTTTTCCACAAACTAATGATCCAATTTCAACATTTAATCAACTCATTGAATTGAACCACAAACAAACCCATTCATTTAGCACAAATGATAAAAGACAAATGGAATTATAATTAACAACTTCATTTAAAATTTGCAAGAAAATACATGAGAGCAATATTTTAGAACTAATATTCTTTTTTATTACTAATATATTTTTGTAAAACCATATTTAAGATCATCATATGGTATAACTTACACCCTAGATTGGCTTATGATATATTTACTACTTCATCTATTTACATTCTATTTGCTCCCTGAGCTTAGCTTTTATCTAGACCTTTCTTTAACCCAAAATTTTTGAACTCTCAAACTTCAGCCATGAAATCCCCTTTATAAATAGGGGAGTGATGAGCATTTGACTTAGTTACATTTTCATTTCATTTCACTTCAAAAACCTTATTTCAACTGATTCCTTGAAAAAATCTTGAAGAAATTTTTATGTAATCATTTGGGAGTAGGGGAGGAAAAAAGACAAAACACATGTGCAAGATACCATCAGTCACTATCACTGCATCCATGTTGAACAAAAAATATTATGTATCATATTAGATAGATGACTTCCACATCAGCATGGAAGAGTAAAAGAAAAACCATGTGGACATAATGAGGCAAATACCTCCTATGCAAAGACCATGGCATCATAAAAAAACAAGGAGGAGACCCTATTCTTAGTCATCGGCATCAAAGAATTCCCAACGACTCCTTTCCCTTGATAAAATTTAAGGGACCATCACCACGTCATCATCATAGCTCCCATATGGCACCAGAGAGAGAAGATACTAGTCATATACTAAGTCTGTGTCATCTTTAGCATCTGAACGACTATCAGAGAGAAAAATAGGAAAATTATGCTTGCCCAGGTAGGCCCTATGACTTTTGTCCTTTTTCTTGGCCTTCTTCACTAGCTAAGCTAGTTCCTTGCTTTTTAACTTGACCATTTCTCCTAGAATGGTCCTATTTCTCAAGTTGTATGTACTCTACACAATTGCTTTCTTCTTGTGACCTCAAGCCCTCCTTTTACCCTTTGAAACCTCAGGAGATGCCTAGGTTTCTTGCTCAGTTATAGACATATCCTCATGACACTCAAATACATTAAGTTGACTAGACCTCCTAACGGGTTGAATTAGCACATTAATTTTCCCCATCTCTAGAATGAGCATAAATTAACAATTTAAAACAAAGCTACAGGGAGACACACCTACAAACCTAGAGAAAATGCAATCAAACCAACAAAGGAATTCCTAGTAGGACTAAAGTGTGAATGGTAGAGAACCTAATTTAAAATCAACTCACTTAGGAAAAGAACACTCAATATTAAACTCAAGAAAAACTAACACATGCACACTTCTTCACTATAAACTAGAAAGATGATGAAAATGAACAACGATCAATCAACATTAAATAGAAAATTTGGAGCATGTAGAATTAATGATTCAAGAACTCCTCGCATGAGTGAGTTGATAACTTAACAACTCGACTTTGAATCTGGGCCATTGATCTTAAAACAATTAAAACTTCACCTATGGAAATCATGAGCATCACTTTTCAGCCATTAGCAACTTGTTCCTAGATGACAATGATGCCACCTCAAATGTTGCCACATTTTCCTTCAATCCTAATTAATCATACATGATATGACAATTAGCATGTATCGCTAGACTAATCTGTGCTCCTTCATTAATATCAATGAAGTACATTAGATTGGTGTTTTAGAGAGAATATTTCCTCATACACTTCATCGCTCATTGTTGATCTCTCAAAAATTTTAGGGTACAATCAATGATGACATACTTATTACTGCAATGATGTTTGGTCCATTGGATCATCTTTTTTTTAAACCACATAAATGGTTTTCCATTCATCTTGCTACTTTCACTTTTTCTTTATATGATGTCCTCAAGATTCTTCCACATTTCCTTTTCTAGCAATAGCCATTACCTATCGCTAATATATCTCTTCATTGGCTTCATTAGCGATGTAAGCACCCCCATGATGAAATCTCAACCCTTGGATTTGTGTTGGATTTGTGGCCCATCCTTGATCATGTTCATCTTTCCATCACACATCACTAATTGAAACTTCGAACCTTGGATCCAATTAGGACACACACCTGCATGAAAATCAACAGCACAAAAGACATCGCAGATAAGATTTACTCATATTAGCAAAATAAATTTGAACAAAGAACTCCATTACTCATCAAGTGCTACTTTGGAATTTAACTTTGGAATGAATCCACAATGAGTGATAAAATACAAAAATATCAAGCCATCACTCATTGCTAATTCTTCTCAAATAGTTTGCAGGAAATTAGTGATGAGATATTTACATAGTGACAATGTGCATCGCATATCATTAATACTATATTTCTCACTTAAAGCATATTCGTGATACACAATCCATAGAACATCCATCGTATCACTCATTGCTAATTGAATTTTATTATTTCATAATCATTCACGATGAGTGATGAAGACAAGAACATAAGGACGGAGTCCATCACTTATCGCTATTACAACTCTCAATGTTCAGAAGCCATTAGCGATATGTGATCCTTTATTGATATAATGGACATCTCTCATCACTCATTTACATAAAGAGTTCTAGCAACTATTCGTAATGAGTGAAAACAATGAAATACCGCTCATTGCTCATTGCCAATTTAAAACATACAATCAAAAAGTAATTAGTGACAAGCGATAAAGATATGTCATTGGGTCTTAAGTGAAAGCTTTTAAGCACATGCTCATAGGTTGTTCTAAAGAAGGGTACCCTCTAGGACAATATGATAGAAAGAGCTCAAAAACTCCTAAGTCACAAAATGTACAGGATGCAAAGGCCTAAAGGTTGTCTACTTAACCTTATTAAATTTAAACAACTCAGACCTAAGCATGAGGGACTGATTAGCTAATGACATTGAATGACATAAGATGTCTTTTTTTTTAAATGACCGACAATGGGCAATAGGAAGTCAACAAAAACATAGAACATTACAAGCATTCATGAAAAATAGAACCATAAACCCTCATTTATCAGCCCTACACGCAAATGCGATAAGGGTTTGATATGGAACATGAATTTTTTTGCAAGTTCCATTAGTGACTCTAGTTGGGGACGTCTCTTCCTCAATGAACAAAGTGAGAATCCTAAAACTTAGGTGAAGCAAACCAGGAACAAAAACCAAAAACCAAGGACAAAGAAAGAGAACCAAAACCAAAAAACATATGTACAATATTTACATAAGATATAGGGCTAGATCAATCTTAAAATTGGTGTTTACCTCTATCAAAAACCCTATTTTCCACCATTTGCACCATACCCAAGCTAAAAAAATTACCATGAAGAGTCCACTAGCTGATCATGTTGCAACTACTATGCTCAACCATAATAGACATGTGCCTAAGCTTGCACTTATCTCTCATTTATGTCCCTCTACATGTTGTAACCAAGTGTTAACTAGAATATATGATTAGTGTAGTACTCCACCTAACTCAACTTATCATTATATTTCATCCAATGCTCACTTAATTGGTTTGGGAAAGTGAAACATTCATAGTCCATTTGACTAATATCATATTTGTTAGGATCTACGCCATACCCATTTTCTGCAATAACAAGAAGCATTGATACGCAGGCTCCTCTTCAAGTTGATATTCATATGCATTAGAACAATATAAATCAATTATGTTTCCACATGCTTCATTTTCTTAAAAATAAATTTCTCGTAATCCAGGGTAGTTTCATTGTCACTTAAAGCAAAATCCTTCTTACAAAGGGCATCACTTAGATCATTCTAGACATCAAAAATAATTTTTGTTTGAAGAAAAATACCATTATTTGATTCTTGTTCCTAGTCGTCATCTTTGAACTGGAAACAAAATGTTTCAAAAGATGGATCAATTAACTCAAAATTGAGATGATTAGAACTACGGTTTTGAATTGTGATTTCAACTAATATGTCTATTGACTCATGATGAAAATTTGAACATAGCTCTTGCTCTTCCATGTAGACTATTTCTTCTAATTCCTTAGCAGAACTTTGATCAAGAACAACCATGTCTATCTTTGCATCAAGATCTACACACCCTACTTTTGCTTCACATAAACATTCAGAAACCCAACCTTGCTGACCATCAGTACCCATCGCCTCATTAAAATCAAGTTCTAGAGTCTAAGTATAAGCACTCTTGTCTTTAGATTTGACATCCATCAAATCATCAGGACATTATGATTCTAAAATAGTTAGAGAACTATGCAAGATTCTATCACATGCAATATATTTGTCTATTGGAAAAGATAGAGTTTCATGAATATTTGCACAATCAAATTCTTTGAGCACCAAAGGTGCTTTCAAGTTTTCCTCACATAGAGATTTGTATTCCTTGTGAGAGTAATTAAAATCTTCATTCCAATTACCATGGTTTCCGGCCTTGATAGTACACTAACAATATAATTTTGAAACCTTGCAGTTTCTTCATAATCATGCTTTGCTTCCTCAGCAATTTTGATCCAATCAATTATTTGATCAAAATCCTGAGGCTTTAATTCATTAGGTAAAGTACTAAGCCCATGCTCATAGATGTCACAGAAAAAATCAATGCAAATTGAATTCTGAGGTCTTAGCCTCTTAGGGATTTCTAACAAGGAATCCAAGAAACTTGCTAGTAATTAATATGGTGATTCCTCTTTACTCCTCTTCATACTAGATAATCTTTGAATTATCAATTCTTGATCCTTATTATCTAAACACCATTGAAAATTGTCTTGACTTTTATCAAGATCAATGTGTTGTGAGAATTAACAAAATGAAACATCAATATTATTGTTATATTGAACATCCTTTTCTTTCCTATTTATTTCATATTTATAATGTGTTTCAGGAGAGCAAACACTTGCAACAATATACCTTTTCATCATTGAGTATTTAATAGTATTTTCTATGTCCATAAAAATATGATATGATTGTTAAAATGTTGTAGGCTCTTTATCCCTTATCAAATAACTCATTTTATTTTTAAAATCACCTAGATATGTAATTAAACACTCTACATCACTAGGTCTCAAATACTTAGGAATATCATTTACTGCTTTCAGAAATCTAAGATTAAAAGAAGGAACTAACTCTTCTTCGTCTTGTTGGATTTCCTTAAATATTCTTCTTATCTCATTAGGACTAATCCTTTCACCAAATTGTTCTATAAATTCTATCATAAAATCATCCCATGAAGCTATAGAATGTTCTAGTAGATAAGTACCAATCTCGGACATCCTCTTTTAATGACTGAGTAAACAACTTCATAACAACATCCTCATGATTTATTTCAAAATCTCCCATTAAATCTATGAATGCATTTAAATGCTTAGAAGTTGACTCATATTTTTTCCCTATAAAATTTTATAAATGTTTCCTAATATCATTACGAATCTTATTAGCGAAACCTATGATATCTCCAAATCTTAAAGACTTATATCTGTCAATAGAGAACTTCCTTTGAGGGAATTCTAGGAGCTGGATGACTGGTATATTTGCATTTGATATTTTACTAAAGAAGTCAGGGGAACGGTACATCTCTTTTGTATCTTTATTCATTCTTCAAATACTAACCCTATGTAAGGAATGAAAATATCACTAATTATAAACTTCAATTTCAAAAAATAATTCAATAGAATAATATAATTATAAATTGGTGCAGAAAAAGAGGAATGATTAAATAACTTTCCTCACTATATTCAAATGGTATAACATGTATATCAATGAATCAAGGTATATCAAAGAATCTCTGACAAGTATTTTTCAGTATACATGAGAATCATCTTTATTCAAAGTAAATAACTTACAAGTACTAGACAACTGACCAGCCTAAGGATGCTTCCACAAGAAAGGCTAGCTCATCCATGGTCAACCACCTAGACCTACAAGAAAATGTTAGTGAATAGGGGTTTTCCTTGGTCAAACCCTATTTGGTATTCAAACCTAGAAATGAAATGAAATAAGATACATGAACAAAGAATGATTGTTGAATTATCAACCCAAGATCTTCAATCTTCAACACCAAATAACCCCCACAAGAGATAAAGAGAAGCAACAATGTTAGATGCTATTCCACCAAATAGGGATTACAATATGATACAATATGATCAATGCAATACAATAAAATGCTATGCTATGCAAAAATATGCTAGAGATGCCTTGCTTATAAAGGAAAGGATGAGAGATAGGATAAGATAAGACCATGGCAAGTGTCTTAATCCTATCACATGAGACAACAAACTCATAACTACCTACAAAAATGTAACTTCTAGATGAGACAACTAATGCTTATCTAGATAAGACAACTAATATCCTAAGTAAACTTAACCTATGAATTAAGTCCCTAAGTCCCTAGTAAAGGAATAAACTAGGTACAAGAATTATTCACACCAACACCCCCCTGTAAGTGCAACTTAGGGAGGAACAAACCAATGCAGAATGCAAAAGCTGGGTCCTAACAACTAGGCCTAATGTGGTACCCATGTACAAAAAAACTCTCTCACAAGCAGAGAAAAGGAGAAAAACCCTGTGGGAGAAAAATCCTCTCCAAAAGAGAGAAAAAGCTTAAAAGAAACTAAAAACTAATGAAGGAAGGAGGACTCCTCAAGACCCCCCAAGGATAACTTCCTTCACCCCAAGCATCGATTGCAACTAAAGATAACAAGGCGATGCCAAAGGTTTAGTGAAGATGTTTGCAACCTGTTGATCTATAGGAAAATACTCCAAACTGAGAACACCATCCTAGATGAGATACCTAATGAAGTGCATGTGGATCTCAATATGCTTAGTATGCTGATGCTCCACTAGGTTGTGAGAGATATGAATGGCACTTTGATTATCACACCAAAGAGTAGTGGGCTGAGTGGAAGGGAATCCAAACTTATTCATCAACTGACAAAGCCACAAGACCTCCTAACTAGCCAACACTGCACCTCGATACTCAGCCTCTATCGATGATAATGTAATACCAGTCTGCTTCTTGCATGACCATGCAATTAGACAAGAACCAAGGAAAAAAAAAAGTTAGAAGTAGACTTCCAATCATTGACATCACTAGCCCAATATAAGTCAGTGAAGCCCATAATCTGAGATTCACCTGAAGTGTAGTGAATTCAAAAATGTGTAGTGCCCTAAATGTATCACAAGATATGCTTGGCAACCTTCCAATGACTCTCATGATCCCCCTATGAGAAGCAAGAGACAAGTCCAACCAGAAAGGAAATATTAGGATGACTATGTGTCAAGTACAAAAGACTACCAACCATTTGTTGATACAAGGTAGGATCAACTGTAGGAGTAGTACAACTGGTAGACAATACAACACCTGACTGGAATGGAGTAGGGGTAGGCTT
The DNA here is from genome assembly GCA_007258455.2 of Sequoia sempervirens. Classification (NCBI taxonomy): domain Eukaryota; kingdom Viridiplantae; phylum Streptophyta; class Pinopsida; order Cupressales; family Cupressaceae; genus Sequoia; species Sequoia sempervirens. The sequence continues at coordinate 231,802,534 of VDFB02271358.1, forward strand.
GCAATCAGCCATGGCAAATATTTGAAAAAAATCAAGAGCATACTTCTGATAGAAAATGAAGATCCCCTTAGAAGTTTGATGAACCTAAAGACCAGGGAAGTAATGCAAAATACCAAGGTCGGTCATATCAAATCGCTTCATCAATGCTTGTTGTGTACTCTGAATCATGGAAGTAGAACTCCCTGTGAGAATCAAATCATCCACATAGAGCACAAGCATGAGTAGATCCTCTCCATGTCACTAAGTATAAATTATGGGATTAGAACAGCAGCGAGTGTAGCCAGAAGCAAGTAAGAAACTATCCATGTTCTCATACCAAGCCCTATGGGAATGTTTGAGACCATATAATGAACATTGAAGCTTGCAAACAAGTGAAGAGAACTGCACAAAACCTGGTCACTACTCCATATAGATCTCCTCATGAAGATCCCCATGCAAGAAAGTACTCTTCACATCCATCTGATACACTGACCATCCCTGAGATGCAGCTATAGCAAGGACAAGGTGAATAGAATACATCTTGGCAATAGGAGCAAAGGTCTTAGAATAGTCAATTCCTTCAACCTAAGAAAACCCATTTGCAACAAGATGAGCCTTGTACTTATCAATGGAACCATCTGCTACATACTTGGTACAATACACCCACTTGCACCGAACCAACTTTCTTCCCTTAGGAAGAGGCACAAGATCCCAAGTATGATTCTTCATCAAAGAAGAATACTCATCAGCCATAGCACCATCCCACTTTGGAATACCTTAAGCATTTGAAAACTTCTGAGGATCATTTGAAACTACATGACTCAAAAGATTGATTCATGAAGTCTTAGAATGAGTGTGGCGAGTGTTTGTGGGATCGCCAACAAGAGGACTAGCCTCCTCAAGAGTAACTCGAGCCCATCGTGGCCTAGTGGGTGACTGAGGAGGACGTGTATCAAGACCATCATCAAAATCTTCCTCAAGTAGCAAATCATCATCAACTGAAGAAGACTGAGTAGGTTGTGATGAAGAATAATTCGAAGGAGGATCTAACTGATTGAAGGTCTCAGCAAATTGATCACGTTGAAAATGAACCTCTCATGTGTTAGGATCAAACAATTTGTATGCCTTCACATCCTCACAATACCCAACAGAGATGTACTGCTGAATCTTCTTCTCCATGGATTTATGTCAACCATTCAGAATGAATGCCCAAGCCTCACTACCAAATACTATGAAGAAGGATACATTAGGCTTGCAATGAGACTAAGCCTCCTAATCAGGGGTCATATTCGGCACTACCTCATGGGTCATACAATTCTGAATATAGTTGGCATAATTGACAACTTCAGCCCAAAAGGCGAGAGCCATGGATCTAGATGGAATCATACAATTGGCCATTTCCTTGAGAGTCATATTCTTTCTCTCTACCACACCATTGTTTTGAGGAGCGTAAAGTATTGTGTGTTGATGAAGAATACGATCCTCATTGCAAAAATCCTAAAATGCCTGATTGAAATACTCCCCCCATTATCTATGCATATTTATTGAAGAGGAAAACCTGAATTCTTCTCCACAAATGTTTTGAAGGTCTTGAATTTGGTGAGGACTTCACTCTTGAGCTTTAGAAAATAGACCCATGTCCGGCGGTAAAAATCATCAATGAATGTGAGCACATACTTAGCCCTTGAAAAAGAAGGATTTGGGAATGACATGAGATCACTATGGACCAACTCAAGGGATGTGGTTGCATGAGTAACTTGACCCTTAGGAAAAGGATTTTGATGTTGCTTTCCAAGAACATAACCTTGACAAACACCATCCATGCAAGTGATCTTTGGAAGACCAACCACTAAGTTATGCACTTGCATCTATTGAAGATATCTATAGTTCAAGTGCCCAAATATCTCATGCCAAAGCTTGCTCATTGAATCAACATGAGCAAGAAAACATGAACCCGATGAAGAGTCAAATCCATCAAATCGATACAAATGGTTCTCATGATCAACTATCCCTGTAGAAACAACCTTCTCAAGATTCTGCAACTATCTAATAGTCACATTCTGTGGAGTAAACTCAACTATCTTCCCAATTCTAGAATGACAAATCTGATATATGGAAAGTAGATTCGTTGAAATATTAGGAACAAGAAGAGCATCCTCAATGCACCCATCTAGCATCTAAATGGATCCTATCCCCAAAACTAGAATCTATGAAGAGTTCCCAATTGCAATATGAGAAGTAGAAGTATGAATAACGAAATCAAGAAGATCATGTGAATTGGTCATGTGATGTGAAGCACCTGAATCAAGAATCCAACTATCTGAAGATGAATGAATGGCTCATGTTCAAAGAGCTTGGCCAAATCCCATGGAAGAAGGCTTAGCCACTGAAATTTTGTGCTTCTTCATATCTTCATCCAAGGCCTCTAATCTCTTAAATCAACGAGTTGCATCATGCCTAGTTTTTCCATAGAATGAACAAGGTTCTCCTTTCTTTTTCTTGGACTTGGAAGAAGAATCTATAAAGGTAGAAGGAGAAGGAGATGAAGTGGACTTCTGATTGTTCTTCAGCTTTGGTTTGGAGGGATTCTCACTACCTAAAGATGATTCTACTTTGGGTTTCTTCTTTTTCTTTCCTTTACCCTTGGATGATTGAGCCATGAGAGCATGATTCTTAGAAATAGGTAAGGCATCCAACTGAATCAACTTGGCCTCCTCCCTAGTAAGACGCTCACAAAACAACTCAAATGTAGGCATTTTGTTATCTTTCCCCATTGCATCCATAGTTGAATAAAAATTAGATGAAAACACTTGATAAGGGCCCTTTAACTTAAACATAATCAAGAAGATACATTCATCACTAGATTTATCTTTCCCACATCCTTTCAACTATGGAAAAATCAACTTGAATTGTGCAAGGAAATATTGAATTGAAGGAAATGCATCTAAAGAGAGTGATTGTAGATCTGCTTGAAGTTGCAAGACTCGAAACTGATTTGATTTTCCATACAATTCTTCAAGTTTATCCCAAACATTCTTAGGTGTTTTACACTTTGAAATATGAAATAACAAATTATCAAATACATGTAAGCCAATGAGCCCTTTTGCTTCATCGATTTTACATCTAGGGACAATTTTTTCATAATCCCTTGTAAATTTAGGTTGTTCTGCATCTAACATTGGCCATAGACCCTTTGATTGTAACAATTAAGTCATTTTTAGCTTCCATGTATGATAATTGTGTGGAGTGAGTGGTTCAATTTTCCTTAGATCCGCCATGAACACCAAAAGAAAGAAGAAAATGTGGCACTTAAATTGTTCCTTCACCCCCAGAATGTATTAAAACTGATTTTGCAACCGCCCCATCAAATTACAATGAACAAATTTTGCAATTTTTACAAGTGACAAGCTCAAATCAACAATTTATAACACACAATGATTTTTACATTTTTTAGAAAAAAGAGCTTGCCAAATATGAAAATAGAGGTCACAAACAGATTCCTTACGATTTTTTTAATTTCAAAAAAAAATTGCCTAATTTTGACTTCGTTTGTAAAAGTTACGCCAAGAACAAGCAATAAATGCATTTGTACCTTCAAGCTGAAAAAATTGGTGAAAAATGTCAAAATCAAGAAAAATCACCTACACCACTATGAATTTCGTCAAACCAGCTTTCCGACGATATCTCATTTTCAAAAATCCGATGCCATGGCGAAAAGTTATGCAAAATTGAAAAAAATCCCTATTTTAGGCACTTTCAACACTAAATAGGGGCAAGAATCATTACTAACTGGGTGCAAAACTTCAGCCCTCAGGAGCTAGCAGGTGGTCGTTGATGTGACCAAGCACTAGGTGGCTGAAAAAAAAACAAGCAGTCTCGTAACCATTATCGGCTAAGAGCTCTAGTCACATGCAAACACTCTGGTTGTCAATATAGCTAGCGGTCTATTGTTGGCGGTTTGAAGACCCGCCCACCTGGCGGCTAGCTATGACAACTAGCGATTAAGCCAAATGTCACTAACAGCTATAAGAAAATATGAGCGGTTATGAAACCTGCCCACCTGGCGGTCTCCTGGTGTCGGCGGGCTAATGCTTAGCGGCTAAGGAATAAGCCACCGGTGCTATAGATAGAAGGTTTGACTACAAACTTTTAGAGAAGTCTACAGGCCTTTAATGCCATGGGCCTCGCGCAGTACAATGCTATAATCACTTTAAAAATATTTTATTATTTTTTTAAATTTGTTTGAAATGAAATTACAAAGACCACCGATAGAAAATATTAAACCAGAATTTATTTTAATAAAATATTTTCGTCGTACTTGCATAGGCTTGGGGGCCGTACGACTCCTCAGTGAAATTTTTTTTCCATCGAAAACAACTTTCATAAAATATGGGAAAATTATATATCAAAAAATTTGGAAATGGCCACCCGAATGCAATGGAAGGCTTTTTTTTTCTCAAAATGCTCCTGTAAAAATTTGTTCACCAGATCTAAGCTTCAAACACTTCTTTGCCAAAGTTGCAAATGGTGACAAAATTGACTGAAACAAAAGCCAAATGTGACTTTTTCAAGCCTCTTGGATGCAATGGGACAACCTAAAATATTGCCACTATAGCCAAAAGAACTATAATCACCAGATCTCACCAAAATGCAAGCATGCAATACAGGATACAAGAAACTCAAAAATCATAATAAAACTTGATGGAAAATATCTAATAAAGAAATGGAAGGGGCTTGCTAGATTCAAAGCTCTAATACCATGTTGAAGTGATCAACCCAAGATCTTCAATCTACAACACCAAATAACCTCCACAGTAGATAGAGAGAAGCAACAATGGAAGATGTTATTCCACCAAATAGGGATTGCAATATGATACAATATGATCAATGCAATACAATACAATACAATACAATACAATACAATGCTATGCTATGCAAAATATGCTAGAGATTCCTTTCTTATAAAGGAAAGGATGAGAGATAGGATAAGACAAGATCATGACAAGTGTCTTAATCCTATCACATGAGACAACTAACTCATAACTACCTACGAAAGTGTAACTTCTAGATGAGACAACTAATGCTTATCTAGATAAGACAACTAATATCCTGAGTAAACTTAACATGTGAATTAAGTCCACTAAGTCCCTAGTAAAGGAATAAACTAGGTATAAGACTTATTCACACCAATAATGATCACGCTATGATGTAACTCATCGAGACTCTAGCATTAATTTTTTGCTTGATTGTGATAGGTCTTGATTTGATTGCTTCTTGAATCATGATATTTTTATCACAACATTAGCTCAAATACCCACATGATACATGAATAATGATTAGGCATTATTGTTACTATTACAACAATGTTGTAAGAATCTTTCACTCATAAAAGAATACTTTTTAAAAGGTAACACTACCTAATCTTTTTCATAAGCAAGATTCCTATTCTTCCTTACAAGTAACGAGGTTTAGAATAATTGCATACAAGTTCCCACAATAAAGAATCAAGAATGTGAACTTAAAGAAATTAATCCATTGCCTTGCACCAAATACATGATCTTCTACTTTTCCAAAAGACCACAAACCTTAAGCATTCACTATAAAATTTGTCTATATTATGAAGTAAAACCTACAAATTCCACTTGAAGTCCTTCCTAGAAATTCCATACATTTGAGAGGCAATTCTACAATTAATTGAGCATACAACCTTTCATGTACTAAATGAACATCTAAATTTTAATTCCCAACTTTTAACTTTTGTTTATATTCTCTTAACATATTATCTACTTGGAAAGTATTACTTATTGGGAAGATCATTTACAAATATTCTCACCAAAATGAGACTAGATTATAGTTTTTCAACCAAATAAAGCTTCATTTTTAAAAGTTTTCATAGACTTATTCAAGGAGAGATGATTGTCTTTTAAAACATGCCACCAATTACAAGTCTTTGACAATGTCACTAATATCATTGAAGAACATTCATATTCATAATATTTTGACTATACATTCAATTAATATTTAGTGTCTTTAAATAATGCAACATTCATTTAGATAAACTATAAAATAAGTTTTACTGCAAGATAGAAATTGATTATATATATATATATATATATATATATATATATATATATATATATATATATATATATATATATATATATATATATATATATATATATATATATATATATATATATATATATTCAAATGTAATTTTACAATTCAACTAATTAAATATATATATATACTACATGTAAGTTAAATACTTCCATAATCAGATTTAAATAAATATTCTTTCAGAAATCACATCATGCTCATTCATATATATATATATATATATATATATATATATAGTACATATTTGTATATATTCAAAAAAATACCCAATATATCAGAAGTAGTGTATCAAAACACACACACACACACACACATATATATATATCATTTATAATCAAGTTTTTGTACAGCAATACAGATTAATGGTATATAAATTTAATACATACATACAGATTTATATATATATTTACATATATATATACATTTACACACACACACACACACACACACACACACACACACACACACACACACACATATATATATATATATATATATATATATATATATATATATATATATATATATATATATATATATATCAGCCTTTCATAAATTGCAGATGTTGAAGGTAATCATAAATCAAAATTCCAGAATATATATATCATGCATAGCCATATAGAAAACACAAATTTCATACAAAAGACAAGAAGAAATCAAATTGTTTGAGCAAGTTTTGACTGACTTTGAAAGATTGCAGTTTTAAAAATAAACATGATGAAAGGAGTGGAGGGGAGATGGTTGTATGGGGGAAATGGCTGTTGTGGGAGGGGTAGCATCCTCTCCATAGGCCGCGACCTGTGGAAAGGTCGTTGGCCTCTCCCTAGTGCCACTCCTCATAGCCTTTGGCTGTAATTTGTTCTTACAAAACATTTGCCATTGCTTTTCAATGAATAACACAATCATGAAAATAAAAGAGAAGTTTTACAATACAAGTGTTTTTTATGTTCAGTATACGGAAAGCAACAATATGGTAAAATGATATACACATTTATATATACATATTTATATATATGTGTATATAATATAAAGGAAAAAAGAAAAGAAATAAAATGCCACTTGCACAGCCATGAATCTTAATTTTCATGGACAGATAGACGATTTCAAAAATGCAATCCTCTCATAGTCAATAATTTATTCACACATTCAGAAATCTAAACGCATTGGAGAAACTTTAAAAACCTAGAGAGAATGTTATCCTTGTTGATTTTTCTCTAGTTCTATTGTTCTTTCCCGTTCTATTTGAGAGACGGAGAAAATGAGAAAGATAAAATAAAATAATGAATCTGGAGAATGAATCCTCTTGTTGAGAAAATAAGAGTTTTTATAAACTTTTATTACTTTCTTCCTCCTTTTTCCATCTTTATTTTTTCTTTATTTTCTTTTTTATTTTCCCAATTTTAACATCTTTTCTTTTCTTTTTTCAATTTTTTTTTTTTTTCTATCTATTTGTTTTTGAAAATCTTCCCATCTTTTCCATTTTATTCCAAGTTTTTCCAATAAATCTTATTTTAAAATAAAGCAAGATTTATTTCTGTGCTCACAATCATCTTCAAATAATAATATAAATAATATTTAATTTTCAAAGAGATCATTAAAAGTAAAATAAAACAATTATTTTATTTTATCCTTTTGTTTTGTTTTCTTTATCTTTGCTTTCATTCCAATTTTGCTCTCCTTTTCTATTTCTTTATTTTTTTTAAAAAAAATTGCCATTATTTGGATAAAAGAGATTTATTAGTATTATCATAGAATAATAAAATAAATATCTAGTTATTTTATTCTTTTTTATTATTTTTTTATTTTTTTAGACTGCACGAATCGGGTAGCATGACCCCCTATAAATTGTAGTGCACCTGGTAAACTTTTTAACATGACCGGCGGCGCTGGTGCGACACGCCCTCTGGTACCACGGGGGTGGGGAGACTAGAACTTGTGACCAACCTCCTGCTACAGGAAAGATTTAGCCAACCAAGCTAGGGCCCCAACCACTTTCTTTTTAATTCACTGCAAAATAATAAATATATATTTTATTTTAAGAGGAAATCAAATACTAAAATAATTATATATATATATAAGTCTATTTTATTCTAATCAAAGTATAATTCAAATTTTCTTTTAATAAACAAATCATTACATTATCCACTACCAATTATATGAAGATACTTCTTCCCCGATGACACTCTCTCTCTACTGGGAGTATTTTCCTATAACACACATGAAACAATGTTTGGTCAAAAAAAAATTGAATAGTAATATTAAATTATAAATTAATTATTGAAAATAGGGATCGTGACACCCTATGGTAAATGTACAACTTAAGTGTAATTTATGGCTTAACATCTTTAAAAGGAACATTACAAAAGTAAGCATACTTCTTCCATTTTATTTGGATATTACAAAATTCAACTCAGATGTATGCAATATGATCATCACTATTCCATTCCTTAGTGCTTTAACTCACTGAATTAGGAATAATGTATTTCTTCCATATTTCTAAAATGGCTCTTATGCACAATTATCTCTTCTTTTAAGTCAAGAAAAAGGGAAAATACCTGGATATATTGGTAGGTATCACACTTTATCATGTTCTTTGCATAGAGTTGACATTTCCTTTGTAGAGGATCAAACTTCAACCATATGAAGTCGCTTTCACCAGTTGATTTCACATTGAGATTCTTAGTCTTTCACCCTCTCTTTTTCTTACTAGTACAGAGTTCTTCGGAGTTGCCACTCACTATCAGTGAGAACTTTGTATTAAGAACCTCTATGACTCTATCAAGGAAAACTATTGTACTGCAAATATTTTCCCAAGTAGGTCCCCAACGGAGTCACCATTTTTGTTGGTTATTTTTTAAGAACCAAACTTAATCTCAGTCCTTACCTATAAATCTGTTAGAACTCAATTATCAGTAAGGTTGATGATTGGCCAACACTTAAGTAAGGCATTTAGTACCTCACTTCTTCTGTTCGGGCTCTGTGAGACCCAGGACGGTAATCCTACTCATGTAAATAATATCTCAATTTGGTCTAGAGAATTTCCTCACACGGATACATTTCTCAAGAAACGCACATCATCTAAGGATTGGAAAACCTTTGGTGAAAGTGCTATTTGTTTCATGGAATACATTTATATACTAAAAGTTGGGGCAGTTCAATTTAGAGTATGTTATGAATTTATTTCCAGTTTGGAATTTCTTCCAGATTCATTACTAGATTATTCAACTACAACATAAACTAATAGAAAGACCAGTGCCCTATCTGAGGGAACAATGGATTCATACTATGAAATCAATCAGTAATACAATTATATTGAAAATCAATAATCAGTGGACTATTAGCATGCTAATTTGTAGCATACAACTCTCTATGTTTTAAAACATCACTTCCTTATAAAATCCTATATCCTTTTCCCACAAACTAATGTTCCTATTTCAACATTTAATCAACTCATTGAATTGAAGCACAAACAAACCCATTCAGTCAGTGCAAATGACAGAAGACAAATGAAATTATAATTAACAACTTCATTGAAAATTTGAAAGAAAAATACACATGACAACAATATTTTAGAACTAATATTCTCTTTCATGACTGATATAGTTTTGTAAAACCATATTTACTATCATCACATAGTATAACTTATGCCCTAGACTATATTTTGATATATTTACTACTTCATTTATTTACATTCTATTTGCTCCCTGAGCATAGTTTTTATCTAGACCTTGTTTAACCCAAAATTTATGAACTCTCAAACCTCAGCCATGGAATCCCCTTTATAAATAGGAGAGGAACAAGCATTCAAATGAGTTACAATTTCATTTCATTTCACTTCAAAAACTTAATTTCAACTAATTCTTTGAAAAAATCTTGAGGCAATTTTTTATGCAATCATTTGGGAACAGGGGAGGACAAAAGAAAAAACATATGTGCATGATACCATTAGTCACTATCACCATGTCCATGTTGAACAAAAAATATTTTGTATCATATCAGCTAGAGGACTTCCACATCAACATGGAAGAGTTAACGACAAACCATGGACATACTGAAACATATACCTCCTATGTGAAGACCATGGTGTCATCAAAAACAAAAAAAAGGAGGAGACCCTATTCCGAGTCGTTGGCATTAGAGAATGCCTGACCACTTCTTTTCCTTGACAAAATTGGAGGGACCATCACCACGTCGTCATCAGAGCTCCCATATGACACCAGAGAGAGAAGATACTAGCCATATTATGAGTTTGTGTCACCTTCAGCATCCAAAGTATTGTCAAAGAGCATAATAGGAGAATCATGTTTTGCTAGGTAGGCCCTATGATTTTTTCCCTTTTTCCTAGCCTTCTTCACTGGCTAAGCCAGTTCCTTGGCTTTGAACTTGATGATTTCTCCTAGAATGCTCCTGTTTCTCAAGTTGTATGTACTTTTCACAATTGCTTTCTTCTTGTGACTTTGAGCCCTCTTCTTACCCTTTGAAACCTTAGGAGATGCCTTGGTTTCTTCCTTAGTTACAAACATATCCTCATGAAACTCAAATACGTTAAGCCAGATAGACCTCCCAGTAGGCTAAATTGGAACGCCAATTTTCCCCATCTCTAGAATGAGTAGAAATTAAAAATTTAAAACAAAGTTGCAGGGAGACACACCTACAAACCCAAACAAAATGTAATCAACCCAGTAAAGGAATTCCTAATTAAACTAAAGAATGAATGATAGAGAACCTAATTTAAAACCAATTCACTCAGGACAAGAATGCTCAATATTCAACTTAGGAAAAACTAACTCCTTCACACTTCTTCACTGTAGACTAGAAAGATGGTGAAAATGGACGTTGATCAATCAACATTAAATAGAAAATTTGGAGCATGCATAATTAATGATTCAAGAACTCCTCACACAAGTGAGTAGATAACTTAACAACTCAGCTTTGAATATGTGCCATTGATCTTAAAACAATTAAAACTTCACCTATGGTGATCATGAGCATTGTTTTTTTACCATTAGCAACTTGTTCCTAGAAAACAGTGATGCTACCTCAAATGGTGCCATGTTTTCCTTTAATCTTGATGAATCATACATGATTTGATAATTAGCATGCATCACTAGCCTAATTCATGATCGTTCATTAATATCAGAAAAGTACATAATTCTTACAATTTAGAGAGAATATTTCCTCATACACTTCATCGCTCATCGTTGATAGATCTCCCAAATTTTAGGGTGTAATCAATA
>VDFB02271358.1:231813969-231981059 GCA_007258455.2 Sequoia sempervirens
TAGATGATCCTCATCAAAATGATACATGAGATTTTTCCAGGAGGCTTCCACATGTTGATAAGAAGCTAACTGATAATGTAAAACAAGTAATTCAACAATTTTGGCATGATAACTCTAGAGTATCACCCAATGCAAAGGATATTTTAAAGTTAAGAATTAGAAATCAAGACCGTACACCACATCCTAAACATTTCTTGGAATCAAGCCAAACAATGTTGCTCAAAAAATTTGTTGAAACACATCCAAATATGGAAATCTCGCAAAAGAATTTTGAAGGTTTGAAGCCATTTTATTGTATGTTGCAAATACCATGTGGAGTTTTCAATGTACCATGAACTATTATGCTATATCCATTCTACTTTGCATACTAATGAAATGTTGTAGGAGTGTGGTGCAATGCATCTTCCGAGATCATCAAGGGACTTGTTAAATCTTTTTTTATGTTCTAGAGATGATGGTTGTTTTTTCTATAGAAATGATTGTTTAAATGCAAAGTGCTCACAATGTGGTGGCTTGTCAAAGTTTGTTCAATGTTTTCATGAGGGTTTCAACAGACTTGGAAAGAAGCTTGTTGGAGAAAAAATAGATATGAGATAGTCAAATATACTGTACAGAGCGGAGGTGAAGGTTCTAGATGCGAGTTCATTACAAAAGAATGCAGTGTTGTTGATTTTATTTTAGATTTTAAGGACAATATTTTCTACATGTGTGCGAGGCATAGCCATAGGTCTCAATGGTTGGATCAACAATTTAGAATGTGTAAGGACTTCTTCCGATTGCTATTATATTAGCGGGCTTATTTTGCGTACCGCCACATTGCAACCACAAAACGAGGTGGAATCTCAAGATACAATTCCACTCAAATTGCCATATTTCCATCCAATAACATTTAGACATGCACTTGATAGTACAGAGGAGGATTGAAAGATAATAAGAGAGTATCATTTTTATATGAGTGATGATATATCTCACTCATCCGAGTATGTCCAACATTGTTTTGAGAATTTTTTTGAGTTCTTGTAGGAGCATGATATAGCAATGGGCCGACATCTCATTTGGTTAGATAACCCACGTGTCAATTCAAGAATGCTCATATGTTTTATTGGTTGAGTAGAATGCACATGTAGAGAGGTGTACCTCATATTTGGAGTTTTTTAAGCCGGGCATGGGAAAGGGGAAAGCACGAATGGAGCAGGCATGTGTAAAAAGAGCTTCCTAGTTAAGTATAAATTGAATATTTCCAAGAGAAAAATTTAGCATGGACGCTCTATTGTTGATCGGGTGTAGTTCAACACCGGCCATAGGGAGGGACACACTTGATTCAACAGTGCGCAGATGCTTTTGGTTGGTTGAGGAGGGTACAGTGGGAGGCAGATTGGATTGTCATACAATCAAAGATTCTTCAAAGATGCATTCATTTCGAAGCTCAAATGCAAGCACATGGACCATTTGGACACAAGATTTGGCTTGTTTTTGTTAGAGTTGTATTCAGTGTGAGTGGGATCAATGTGAGTCAAGTGAGTGGGTGGATACATGGGTTCCATAGTATCTAACTCCATTATCTCAAACAATATCCATGAGAAATGACATAATGGAAAGTTTAGTTGATTATGACCAACTTTCAAATCTACTACAGCCAGGACATGTTTTTTCAGTTGTTGCACCATAGGGGAATGAAGAGAGATCAGACTATTGGTTGGCTCGATGTGTGCAGGTAAAATATAAGCTAACACAATCGATCAAAGATGATGATGGGTTCATGTATCCTATATGTTCAGTTGTGGTTGCAAGAACTTGGTTGTGAACATATATGGTTAGAAAGAATGGCATACTGGCATTTGAAGACTATGAGAAACACAAAACCATTCTCATGTATTCGTACCTTGTTATAGCATCAAATTTTAAGTTGTTCAAGCATTATGCTAGACCAAAGACAAAACAACTATGGAAACTTAGTAATGCTAATCATGAAGCAATATTGGATACTCTTAAGCAAAGAGATGACCCTTCAGGCACACTTGAATAGAATTTTCAAGAATGGAAGGTACAATGCTTAGGTTCATTATGGTTAAGTTCATTATAATTTAATATAGATTTGTTAGTCTAACCATCTTTTCTATTGTGACAATATAGATTTCTCATTTTGAAAATTTTTGTGATATTTTGGCATAATTGATCATGGACCTACTGCTACAATAGCTAGCTTCGATCCTTTCGGAAAGGTATGCAAAATATTATAGTAATATAGATTGGTTATTCTAAGCATTTTTTATAGTTTGCATTACCAATTCATCATCATTCAGGTTGTTAAGATTAATATAGATTTGTTAGTCTAACCATCTTTTCTATTGTGACAATATAGATTTCTCATTTGACAAATTTTGCGATATTTTTGGCACGATTGATCATGGACCTACTGCTACAATATCCAACTTCGATCCTTTCATAGAGGTATGCAAAAGATTACAGTAATATAGATTGGTTATTCTAAGCCTTTTTATAGTTTGCATTACCAATTCATCATCATTTAGGTTATTTAGATTAATATAGATTTGTCAGTCTAACCATATTTTCTATTGTGACAATATAGATTTCTCATTTGACAAATTTTGCGATATTTTTGGCATGATTGATCATGGACCTACTGCAACAATAGCCAACTTTGATCCTTTCGGAGAGGTATGCGAAAGATTACAGTAATATAGATTGGTTATTCTAAGCAACTCTTCTATTGTATGTAGTTTGACTGCTAGCTTGATGGTTTGTACAGGTGCTTGTCAGTCCAGAACATGAACATAATACTCTTGTGGAAGACTGTGCCCTGAATGCCTCCAATAGGAAAATTTTGTAAAATTTCAATTTTGAAATATGAAATAATGTAAGAAGGCCATAGCTATGTATTGAGACAATTCTATAGTAACTTATTGTAATTAATCAAGCTACAATTGGAGGTTTTCTTCCTAGTTCTTTCCTACCGGTATGCTCGTTTGAACTAGGTTTTGTAATATCTCCTATTTATATATAATAAATTATAGTGGCTTGCCACTTTTTCCCAAAAAAATAAAAAATATCATGTGAAGGTCATTTCCAATGTAATTGAGTCTTTGATCTAGCAAAGTGGAAACAAGGTATTTAGGTGTGCATAATGTTCAAGCTGATTGAGTAAGAGTTTTCTAATGCATGAGCCAGGTTGCTTTAAACAACATAATTACAATTAAAGATGATGTCGTTATAACCTGCACAAGCTTGATCCAAACTTTTAGCACTTACAATTACAATTACAACATAATCTTGCTACCTTTTAGCACTTTCGACTCGTAAGGGAAATCATTGGTCCAATGTAGCTTGGAGTGATTCAGAGTATTTGGGTGCAAAAGAGGATCATCCTTGGCGTAAACGTACCCATACAGACATGTTGGAATAGTTTGTTTGGTCGTACGAGTTGCGGAATGAAAGTTGCACCACTTTGCAACTTTACACTGCTTGCATCTGACAACTTTTCCCTCCACTTAAAAGTCATCACCACAGGAAAATGCCTCTGAGATAGAAAAAACCAAGAGATTTTTTTGTAGATGGTCCCAACACAATCTCGTAGCCTCTGACAGAGAGCTTGTATGCCCCACGGTCTCTAAGAAATATCCCTTCAAATATTTATGCCTTTTATCACTTTGGACTCTTAAGGGAAATCGCCGGTCCAATGTAGCTCGGAGTGATTCGGCATATTTGGGTGCAAAAGAGGACCATACATAGCGTAAACGTACCCATATGGATGTGGTAGAATAGTCCATTTGTTCGTACGAGTTGCGGAATGAAAGTTGCACCACTTTGCAACTTTACACTACTTGCATCTGGCAACTTTTCCCTCCACTGAAAAGTCATCACCACAGGAAAACGCCTCTGAGATAACAAAAATTGAGAGAGGTTTTTGTAGATGGTCCCAACACAATCTCGTAGCCTCTGACAAAGAGTCTGTATGCCCCACGGTCTCCAATAAATATCCCTTCAAATATTGCTGCCTTTTAGCACTTTGGACTCTTAAGGGAAATTGTCAGTCCAATGTAGCTCAGAGTGATTCGGCATATTTGGGTGCAAAAGAGTACCATCCCTACCATAAATGTACCCATACGGATGTGTTGGAATAGTCTATTTGGTCATATGAGTTGCGGAATGAAAGTTGCACCACTTTGCAACTTTACACTGCTTGCATCTGGCAACTTTTCCCTCCACTGAAAAGTCATCACCACAGGAAAACACCTCCGAGATAGCAAAAACTGAGAGAGATTTTTGTAGATGGTCCTAACACGATCCTGTAGCCTCCAACGGAGAGTCTTTATTCCCCACGGTCTCTAAGAAAAGCCCTTCAAATATTGCTGTCTTTTAGCACTTTGGACTCTTAAGGGAAATCACCGGTCCAATGTAGCTCGAAGTGATTCGGCATATTTGGGTATAAAAGAGGACCATCCATAGTGTAAACACACCCATACATACGTGTTGGAATAGTTCATTTGGTCGTACGAGTTGTGGAATGAAAGTTGCACCACTTTGCAACTTTACACTGCTTGCATCTAGCAACTTTTCCCTCCACTAAAAAGTCATCACCACAGGAAAACACCTTTGAGATAGAAAAAACTGAGAGAGGTTTTTGTAGATGGTCCCAACACGATCCCATAGCCTTTGATAGAGAATATTTATGCCTCATGGTCTCCAAGAAATATCCCTTCAAAAATTGTTGCCTTTTAGCACTTTGGACTCTTAAGGGAAACTAGTGGGCAACAGAGTTAACTTCTTCACAAACTTGATTTGAAGTAATTTCATTCCTTTTTATGCATTTGAGAGACATTTTGACTGGAGGTCAGTCTATGAGCCTTGTTATATGATATTACAAAAAGGTATTGTTGACCTATATTAAGCTACCACTCTCAATATCATACAAATTGAACCCTGGCATCAATAGACTCTGTATATCAAGCTACCACAATTTTGTTGATGTTAGTAGCATCGTCGATTTCTTCCAGCCATTCCAGCACATGACAGAGCTTGGAAAAGAGAGATGGAATTCCACTAGCAAAGAGGAGAGTAGAGTCTGCTTCAAGAGTAAAACATGGCACTTGCTAAGACTAAGCTCACCCAGCCATACAAAAGTGGCATAGAATATAGCCAAGTCCACTCCAAGGAAATAATCAATGGCTTGGTATAAAGAAAAGTCCACTAGAAATACATAAAGGAAATTCCGCCCTCGTTTCTTGGCACAAACACTCAGCAAAGCCGCCCATGTTAAGAAAGGGATGTGTCAAACATGATTGAAGTCCACCACATGTCTTGGCCATGAAACTTGACAAGGTCCGTGCTTACCAAAGAGTGACATGGCATAAAAGATGGAATCTTGCCAAATCCGCTTCAAGAGGATAATGAGTGTTTGCACTTAGAAGAATATGAACATGGAAAGTGAATGAGTGAAGTCCGCTCAGCATGTTAAGTCTGAAATGGCAAGAGAAAAGAGGAAGTCTTCCAGCCTTAAAGTGAAATTGAGCTTGCCCCTCATTTGTAAAAGGTGGAGACAGTGTATAGAATTGTTGTGATAGACTATTTCTAATAATAAAAGCTCTTATGCATGATTTGATTTGAACCACTTTTATTGTCAAATAGTGTGCATGGTTGCATAACTTCTTCCACCATATATTGGAGATAGATTAGAATTAGATTACACTTGGAATAAAATTTTCTTTGAAAGTTTGTTAGATGAATGCAAGATTTTATAAGCATTGATTTATGGTGGAACTATTTCTCTACTTTCTTTGAACGGATGATTTTCGTTCAATGTGTAAAGTTAGCCTGAGCTTACTCTGTGGATTCTTAACTTCTATCTGGATAAATATTGTTTGATTGGAAGATAGTTATTCATGATATGAAAACCATAAGCACATTTCCTTGAAGATTGCAATGGCTTTGCATAGTTGGCGTGATTCCTGCGTGACAAAACAAAGTTTGGTTTCATTTCACCAAGTTATTATCATCTCTTGAATTCTTAGGAAGTAGATTAGAACTTCTGACCCCTTGTCTCCTTTTTCAGTTTGTTTGATCTGCAACCCAAATAAAAGAGCTTCATTGTGAATTGAAAAAATCTAGCGTAAGTCCCCTTGTGATTACTAGAAAATCACAATGCCCATTGAGCTTACCACATGTCAAGACGTAACATAAAAAACCTTGGAATCACCATATGATCTTCTCACAATCTTAGCATACGGGGTGGTTTTTCAAGAGAGGATAGGGTGTCTCTGGGCATTTTTATTCTGATGTACAAGTGTGTCATAAAACATGCTTCAATAGGTTAAAGATAAGGATTTGAAAATGCTTGCCCTCAATGGTTTTCCATTGTCTTGGGAGTCCTATATTCAAGGAATTAGTGCAAGGTCCAAACTTCCAAAGTTTGATTGTTTGAGGGCCGATTGCATTCATTATGCATCAAGATTGATGGTTAGAGGTGTTGGCCAAAATTTTACTAATGAAGAGATTCATGTTCTTGACACCCAACCTTCGAAGAAGAAAGGAAGAAGTGAAAAGAAGGGATTCTTCAAGAGGAATCAAGACAAAGGAAATGATGGTGCTCCCCCTTCCAAGAAGAAGGGAGACTTTTCCAAGATTCAATGCTTTAGGTGGGATAAGTTTGGTCACTTTTCTAAACATTGTTCAGATAGACCTAAGCATCAAGCCTCCGTTGCAGATGTAGATGATGTTTCTCCATAGAAGAATGAATATTTTGTTTGCTCAGCATTGTCAAGCAATGTACCCACTGACACCAACACTTAGTTGATCGACAGTGGTTTTCTTAGAAAGAGGGATTTGATTATGAAGAAGCATTTGCTCCTGTTGCTCATTACACTTCTCTCAGAACTATCATTGCCCTTGCTGCATCAAGAGGATGGAAGATTCATCAAATGGACATGAAGAAATTTTTTCTCAATGGCGTGATTGAGGAAGAAGTTTACATCGAGCAACCTGATGGTTTTGAGGTTCATGGGAAGGAGTCACATGTGTGTAAGCTGAAGAAGGCCTTGTATGGTCTTAAGCAGGCTCCTCGTGCATGGTACAAAAGGATTGATTGGTACCTGTCTAGTTTTGGCTTCTTCAAGAATGATGTTGATTCAAATCTCTACTTCAAGGTAATCAATGGTGATGCATTAATATTGGTACTAATTCATGCTTCTAGGCTGCATATATATATATATATATATATATATTATTTTTACATGTTTTCTCCATTGTTCGGCCCCTACATCGCAAGTAAATGGTTACATAGTGTGTGGAATGAGGGGGCAATAGGCTTGTAATTGAAATATTTTCATCTATCAGCATCTAGTTGTTACTTATGCAATGTGAAGTAATGCTTTGAGTTTGAAAAATGTGCAATGCAATGTAATCAATAATATGAATAAATTTTTAATTATTAGTTATGTAATGTGAAGTAATTGCATAACTACTTAGGTTGACTTTGTAAAAACTATATTGTAATTGAAATTTTTTCATCTATCAGCATCTAGTTGTTACTTATACAATGGGAAGTAATGCTTTGAGTTTGAAAGATGTGCAATGCAATGTAATCAACAATATGAATATAAACTACATAATATTTAACCATTCTTTTTATGCTATTGCACATTGATATTTAACCATTACTCACTTGATTAAATTTTCAAAGAGTTTAATCATGCACATGAGGAGGAAATTAAATTTCGATTGTCAACTTTTATATATATCAAATTATCCAATAATCAAGTGTGTATGTCCATATATAAAAATGGCATCAACGCCAAATCAAACAAAATTTTACAATATGTGGCATATGCCATCTCGGTAACTATTCAATATTTACTTGCCAAAATGTCTATCTCATTCTAAACTACTGGTGGATCATTAAAATGGAGCCTCTTTGGAAAGCACTTGTGCCTCTGAAGGTAAATTTGTACAAGAAAAATTCAAACCACAATTGAGATTAGTTATACTATATAATTTAAAATTGAATAATTAACATCAAAATCAATATACATTAAATTATAATTGAACTCTAAAATTGTAATCTTGATTACCTGAAATATTCGTCTCTTCAAAGGATTAGGAATCCTAGAATATGCGCCTCTCAAAAAACTGACCAAACCATCTTTTGTAATTTCAATCTATATAGGTGAACAAAAACATAAAAGTGATCCAAGCTAGCATACAATTGTTAGTGATAGGAACATATAAATACCAAACACAAAATAAAATGAACACATACTTCTTTAGGTTGATCTTTTTTGTTATCTCCTGTAGGTGTTTCAACACCTCCTCCTTGAGGTGCTTCAACACCTACTCCTTCAAGTGTTCCAATACATACTGCTATGGGCATTGTGGCACTTGTCAACAAGGATGTATAGCTCATAATTCCCTACACATAAAAATGACAAGTACATATGAAACTACCAATCTATGTTGATGTATGTATAATCAATATAAGATCTTAAAATTCTTAATTCAATCAAATTTGAGTTCAATTACTTTCCCCTTATCCAGCATTGCACTTCCATAATCTGGACAAGGCTACACCTCGCTCGCACTAGGTATTTCCTACAAGAGGAAAATAAGATAAACATACAAGTTATTATATAATTTCATTAATGACAATTCAAATGACAAGAAAGTATATAATAAATAAATGTAAATGAGTGAGTGAAAAAATATATGCTGTGTGCATGTTGAGGCCAAATGAAATGGCCCTCAGGGTGCTATCCATCACTTGTGTCAACTCCTCCTCGGACATCAACTATTAAATAGACCATGTAAATAAATATTAGTACATTATACTATCTCTTATTAATATTCATTTAAAAACAAATGCAAGTTATGAATTCACAACTTAAATTTTACCTGTGTCACTATTCCAATGTCCCCCTCTCTAGCAGGAGAGGACTCTGTATGGTGTGCTCCACTCCCCTATGTCTGATCTATAATTTCCACATCATGGATGTCATAATCGGAAGTGTCCAAGGGATGCTCGACAGGCTATACAAGAGGACCCAAGCATATCTAGTAGCACATGGAGCAAGTATGTGGTACACAAATATGTGGACCTGACGAGGATGACGTAGCAGCACTCGAGCCATCACCAACATCACCAGAATGTGGCTGAGCTACTACAGAAGCATGCAAAACCAAAAGACCACTCGAAGAGTGAATAGCGTGGATAGTCTATGTGGTTGCATCCTACATAATATCTGGATGGTATACTGAAGGTGGCAGAGGAAGGGGAGGAGGGGGAATATATGGGTGGGGTATTACTCTAACTACCCCTAGTCTATCCTAGGGCATACCTCCACCAACGCCCTGGAAGGGTTTAATGTTAAGTAATTGACATGATGCCCTAACACAAACTCAACATATAATTTTTTTATAAAGTAAAATGGTATATCACAATTGTTGTTCGGTGGTTTCAAAAAAACCATACACCAACGATACCAAAAGTTTTCTACAATGTCTCTATGAGTGCACCATTTTATAGAAATATTTGGTTCATTAACATTAACCGGCAAACCAGTGTGAGGGTTAACAAATAAAGAGGCTATTTGGGCTTTGGTTATTCTGAGATCTTTCACATCATCATAGGACAATCCACATGCATAATATTCTCTCATGTCTTCTTGCCATGAATGAAAGGCATTATATTGCGAGGAGAGGTTTTCTATGTTTTTAATTATTTCTTTCATTGTGTTTGACATCTCAGATAATCGAGGGACTCTAGTATAAACTTTAGAAATGCCCTTTAATTGGTGCAATTTTTCACAAATTAATTCTTCAATTGATGGTTGTGGAGGTGGTGGAGCATTTGGCATTTGTGCATTTTCATTGTCAGTAGCCATAATGCTTGATTAAAGTTAAAAATAAATTAATCCAATTAAAATTAGACAATATAAATGAAAATATTATAAAAATACCCTAGTTTTTTAAAAAAATCCAACAAAAACCCTAGTTTTTAACAAAAATCTATAAAATTCTCTAATTTTTAATCCATATACATAAAAAACACTATTTTTCAATCAAAATCCATACTAAACTCAATTTTTTCTTAAAATATCTATCAAAACCCCTATTTTGAAAAAAATCTATAAAAAATTAACTAAAATTACACAAATCTAATTGAAAATTTGATTAGAGCAAAGAAAAACTAAGAATCTAACCTTTTGAAGATGGATTTGCATGAAATCATATATCTGATTTGCAGAATGAAGTTTTCACTATGCACCCACGGTTAAACAAATGTGAAATGAGTTTTAATCAGGCCGAAATGAAATATATATGTGTGTCACAAATCGGATATCTGATTTAGATTGAATATCCAATTTGGATCAGATATTTGATCCAAATCAAATATCTGATATGGAAATCTAGGTTTGGGCTTTGCTTCAGTAGTGTGTAATAACACCCAAGCCACATAAAGTCAAATCGGCATTTTCACATTTTTGAGTCGATGAAAAAAATAATTTTTTCTCCATTGCCACTTTTTGGCATACCATGATCTTGCACATACCCAATCATTCACAATGAGTGATGAAGAGAAGAACATAAAGTTGGAGGCCATCACTTATCACTTTACAACTCTCAAGGCTCAAAATCCATTAGTGATATGCGATCCTTACAGATATAATGGACATCGCTCATCACTCATTTACATCAAGAGCTCTAGCAACTATTTGTGATGAGCGAAAACAAATAAATACCACTCATCGCTCATCCCCAATTTAAAACATACACACAAAAAGTAATCAACGATGAGCAATAGAGATATGATGGCCATCGGGACTTAAGTGAAAGCTTTTAAGCATGTGCTCATAGGTTGTTCTAATGAAGGGAACCCTCTAGCATGATATGATAGAAAGGGCTCAAAAACTCTTAAGTCACAAAATGCAAAGGATGTAAAGGCCAAAAGGCCCTCTACTTAACCTTATAAAATTTAAGACTTAAACCTAGGCATGAAGGACTGGTTAGTCGATGACAATGAATGACATCATATGTTTTTTTTTAATGACCAGAAATGGGCAATAGGAAGCAAAGATAGAATAGAATGTTACAAGTGTTCATGACAAATATAACCCTAAACCCTAAGATATTATCCCTGCACTCAAATGTGACAAGGGTTTGAGATGAAACATAAAAAAATTTGCAGGTTCCATCACCACAGTTGATGATACGTATGTAAAACCAGTTCTTAGTAGAATGAATGAATAAATTCTTGTGGACTAACTGACCCCATGTTATTACTAAGGAAGCAATTAAGGTTGTTACTAGACTCTGTGATATTAGACTGATACCCTTGTTGAAAGCATTGAATAATGAAGTGGTGATGGAAATCACCAGTGCCACATATGAAAAGAGAGCACTTGCTACAAAGCCTATCATTAATCCTGCTATGAAGTATGTTGTTATAATGATACATAAATTTACTTCACCAACAGAGAGAACTTTGTATCTGCTACAACTATTTATATGGGTTTTGATATGTTAGTTAATGGTGTATATTATGATCGTGCAAACTTCTCTAGCAACAATTGCTAGACAACTTGAATATGACCAGGGAAAGGAAGTATGCATTTAAGTTTGGATCCCTAATTGTGTGTCTATTGTTCTATTTTTTGAAGAGACTTCTTGGAAGGGATGATGTCATGTTTTGGGATACACCCAGACGAGTGGTACCTCAAATCTCTAATTACATACATAATCTAGGTGATTTGAAGAATAGAGATAATGCTCTAACAACATTCTTTACTGTGTTCAGGAGTAATATGAATGAGAGAGAAAGAACTTTGAGGAAAGTTGTTGAGAAGTAAAAAAATGATATCATATTTCATGTCTCTTCTGATCAATGTATGATTGAAGCTATTGAACCCCAGACCATATGGATTCAACCATTGAGTTATGTGATTACAAAATATGAAGTCGAAGGCTATGTGCAGATGTTGCTGAAATGTTTGAAAGATGTCAATGATCTAAGAATTGGGACTTATGTTGAAAAATATATGGAGGTTCACTTGGAGCACAAGATTCCAATAATAAGAAAGCATGTAGAAAAGAAGCTTATAGAATGAAGTTATACTAATGAGGAGATTGCTCAAGGTAGGGCTAAGAGAGAGAAAATGGAGGGAGAATCATGAGGACCAAGGCTCAGATCAGGTAGGACTGCTCCTTCTAAACCCTTTGTAACCCCTGTATTCAAAGTTCAACCTAGTGTTGTTGGTAAAGGCAAAGGCTCAACTCCTTCTAGACCTAATACAAGATCTAGGAAAAGGAAAGAATCTCCTCTAGTGGTTCCTAGAAAGAGAGGGAAGAAAGAAAAAGCTTCAAGGGAGAAAAACCTTAGCATCACTGATGATCAAGATGAAGAGGAGTAGGACCTCATAATAAATTGGTAAGGAAGAGAAGAGGAAATGTGTCCTCTGGTGAAGGTGCTTCTTAAGAAGCTGGTGTTAGTTCTAAGAGAGTGCATGCCATTCCATCCTCTAAGGAAGACGAAGAATAGGATTTTGGTGTTAATGAGCATACCAAACTGGAATCGAAGAAAGCAAAAGTATTTGAAGAAGCCTTTATTAACCAGGAAGAACAAAAAGACTCCCTGGTAAGACCTTGTTCCTGTTTCACATTAGAGGCTATACTCAATTCCTTGATACATTTTGAATATATGTTGAAGCCTACAGCAGAGTATTATGATCATGTGGGCAAAGAGGATAGAAAAAAATTAATTCTAGCCAGTATTCAATATGTTATCACATTGGGGATGATGTCAAGAATAATGTTACTGAGAAAATGTGGGTGGCCCTGATGAAAAGGAGAATAGAGGCTAATGAATTAGAAGAGAAGATAAAAAATGATGCATTTAATAAAATTGGGTCTTCTTTGGCCCCAAATGATTTTGGAAACCTTGAAGAAGATATGTGTAGATATGTTCTAGATGAAGAAAATAGTGATTATTTTGATGAAAAAGGATAAGAAACAAAATAAAGAAAATAAGGAAGGAAACTACAGAAGTAATCAGAGATATGGCTAAGAAATATGACATGCTTGGTGCACTACCATCTAGTTCTACACCTATGTCTAGTGAAGAATTTTCTATAGAAGAAGTTGAGGAATATATTCCTTTCCATATAGGTGATACAAGTATTTCTATGGAAATAAATGATGTGGATATCCCTCTAGATAAAGGTATTTAAAATGATCCTCTAAAGAATCAGAACGAGGGAGAAGTTGAGCTATAGAAACATGATGGTGTCCCTCCAGAGCATACTGATGGTGAAAAAGATAATATTGAAAAAGAAAAGTGTAATGATGAAGGTGAAATGGATAATGATGAAAAAGAACAAGATAAAGGTGAAAGTGAAGGAAATGATGAAGAAGGAAACAGGCACAAAGACAAAGATGAAGATGAAAAAGAAGAAGAAGAAGAAGAAGAAGAAGAAGAAGAAGAAGAAGAAGAAGAGAAAGTGGAAGAAGAAAAGAAGGAAGAAGAGCAAGAAAAGAAAAGGGAAGAAGAGAAAAATGAGGAATCTGATAGGAAGAATGAGGAAGATCTAAGGTTGTAGAATCTTATATATCTCCCAAAGAATTATCCTCCAGTGATGATGTGTTGAAAGGCTTGGTATCCAAGTAGATTGGATTACAGGTGGTGATTACATAGGAGCTTCTAAAACTTCCCATGTTTCAAGGATGTGCATATTTAGATAAAACTTCTCTTTTTCACAAATTGGTGTTGGGTGATGCATTGCATGCATCCAGTAGAAGAGATATTCTGGGAGAACATCAGAAAGGGACATAGCTTATTGATGATTCTCTTAAAGCATTGTAGAAGATCACACTCGATACTTCAATAGATGCATCTCTCACTCTGGTAGAGAATTTGAGATTTTTATTAGACTCCTTTAAGGAGTATGCCTCTAGACTCAATGAGAAGACAAAGCAAGAGGTTAAGGAGAAGCTAGCAGAGAAAAGGTTGTTGGCAGTGCATGAAAAGTGTGCTCTGGCACACACAAATGTTGAGGATAATCTAGAAGCTGTGCAGATTTGTGAGTCTAAAGAAAATGTTGTCTTTGCTTATTACTTGAAGTGGCAGGATTCCACTCAAAATATTAAAAATCTTATGGACTCCATTAAGTCCTAGTTGACTATTGTCTCTAGTACCTGCAATGTATCTAAGGATAGAGACAAATTTGTTGCAAGTATGAGCTAGTTTGGTGGTGTTATCATTAATGTTGTCATTCATGTCAACACAATTCAGTATCTTGCAGATTGTACATGTATAGTTGAGATGCTACTGAGATGTTGTGAGTACATGGAGCTATCTTTATGTCATTACAGATGTGTTGTGTTGATGAGTTTCCAAGTGCTTTTGAGAAAATTAATAAAGAAGAGAAGTCAGAGTGATGAATGAGTTCAAAATGTGCTTTGGTATGTGCTTCGCATTTCTCCTATGTTGATCTTATGCTTGTGTAGATTTGAATATTTGATAATGGTGATCTTGTGGTGATATATTCTGAGTTTTATCTTTTGGTGTGATAGTACAAGAAAGCTACGTTCACTAGTGTGTGAGTTGTTCTGGCTGAATTGATCTTTTGTGGACTAAGAGAAATGTTTCTTCTTCATAGTCCTCCACTATTTTGTTTTACATCTTACATATCCGGGATATGTTTTGAGATGGTTTTCTCTAGGTTTTGGAAAAGAAGGTTGAAGTTTGGTGATTCGGAAGTTATGTTTCAGTGTTTTAGTATGGGTTTGCACAGTCTGGATGAACTAGTGAAAGGTGTTCAAAGTTTGAAGCATTTTGCATTTGTTGTAGATGGATTTGAAGAAATATGAGATGTTTTCTTGTGCATAATGAAGTGTGTTGTGGATTTTCATGTCATCTTCTTGTTGGGAAGCATGTACATCATGTTCATTTTGTGTTTTCATTAGCTTTGGCCGACCTAGTGTTTACACTTCATTCAAAGAATAAAACTTAATTAAGGAAGTGTGTGGCTGATTCAAGATATTATTTTTGATCTTGTAAAATGTTTTTATTGGTCCACTCTCATTCCTTTCCACTGCAGGAATGTTGAGTTATTGACCTAATTTGAATTTATGAAATGAAGGATTTGCGGCTGACCTTGGAGAAAGTTTCTAAGGTTGAGGATGGTATAAAAGCAAGTTGAATTGTGAAGAGTTGCATGACAGGGTGATGCAAAGTGACGAAAGTAAGCCACAAATCATAATAACAGAAATAGTGTGGTTGTGAAATTGATAAGTGTTGAAGTCTTAAGTTTGAATATTGTGACAATGGATTCACCCCCCCTCTCAGTTGTCTTGCACCCATTTAACAATTGGTATCAGATATTTGGTTCCTTGGTGTAGAAATTAACCACTTAAGGAAGATTTGATGGTGCATAAGTTGGAGATCCCTATGTTTGATGGAACTAACTACAATGATTGGAAGGGACAAATGATAGAATATATTATCTCTCTTAGTTTCAAGACTTCAAGACCCAGAAGTTTATTGAGACAAAGTATACACCCCCATCTGGTGCTCTTACTATTGCAGATGATATTTCTACTTATGAAGAAAATGAGAATGTGAAGTATGCTATTTGTAGTGGCTCATCTAAAAATGAGTGAGTTAAGGTTCTTTCTTTGGATATTGCATATGAATTTTGGAAGAAGTTGGAAGACATGTATGAAGGAAATGAAAGATTAAAATTGACAAAGAAGCTAGTGACAAAGTGCATACTTGTAAATCTGAAAAATGGAAGAAGGTGAAGAATTTACAAGTTTCTTTTAGAGGGTTGAACTAACTGCAAATGAAGTTAGAAATCAAGGAGGAAAACTATGAGATGAAAATATAATTGAGAAGATCTTGATCACCCTACTAGATTGCTACAGCGATAAGATCTTAGTTATTGAAGAAATGTATGATCCTAAGAAGTAAACTTTAGAATAGTTGTTCGGCACCTTGCAAGCATTTGAAATGAGAAAGTTTCAGAAAGAAGACAAGATAGAAGAAAAGACATAAATGACATTTAAGGCAATGAAGATTGAATATGAACTGGATAGTGATGGTGCTGATGATTTGGAAGAAAACTTCACCAGAAAGTTGAAGAAAGGCATCGAAAAGTATAAAGGTATGTTTCCCTTTAAATGTTTTAGTTGTGGTAATATTCGTCATTATGCTTCAAGATGTCTGAATAGAGCTGCACATAAGAAGAATAAGGATTATAAGGATAAACATAGAAAGGATAAGAAATATAAGAAGTTGTACTATGTTAAAGAAGAAGTAGGAATTTTTGATGATAAATCTAAGAATGAGGTTGATGATAGTGAATGCTTATTCTTAGCTTTGGAAAGTAAATCTGTATCCACTAACCTTGGAAAATGTGTAAGCAAGAAGGCTCTAGAGAATAAGAGGAATAGGATGGAAGGTTCTTTGGTTACAACTTTTCATGCAAGATAGGATGAAGACTACTAGGTAATTGATAGTGGATGTTCTAATCACATGACCAGAGATAAGAGTAAGTTCATTAAACTTGAGAAATATGATGGTGGTTTAGTTATGTTTGGTGATGATTCAAGAGCTAAGATTTTTGGGAGAGGTTCAATTATTTTTGATGGAGTGCACAGTACTGATGATGTATATTATGTGAAGGGTTTGAGGCATAACCTTTTGAGTGTTGGTCAGATGTGTAGCAATGATTTTAAACTTGTGTTTCAGAATAATACCTATGGAATCAAAAAAGGATCTGAAAATGGAGATATGGTTGCTACTGGGAGAACTCATGGAAACATCTATTAGCTTAAGGGAGTATATGGTCAATGCCTTATATCTCAAATCAGTGAAAGTTGGTTATGGCACTAAAGAATGAGACATGTAAATTTTGATAACCTAGTCAAAATCAGCTCAAAGGAGATTGTTCAAGGGCTACCTAGAATCACAAGACCTACTAATGTTATTTGTAGAATTTTTCAACTGGGGAAACAAACAAGATGCAACTTTAAGGGAAAATAGCACTCTACTACCAGAATGCTGGAGTTAGTTCATACTGATCTATGTGGTCTAACTAGAACTAGAATCTTGAATGGTGACTATGTGAACCCCAACCTTGGTACCTACAAAACAACAAGAATAAAAAAGTTAGGCAAGAGATTGCAAGCCAAAACAAGGATTCCCCATGAAATCCATTTACAAACTCAAAGTAGGAAAGAAAACAATGAAAAGCATGATAAAAAGAACAAAATATATTGAATCCTAATTTAAATGTGCAAACTCATGATCCCATGGGGGAATTGGTGCCAATTTGATGTGAAAATTGGCCCTTTCCCAATTCCTAAGATGCAAACTTGATGTGTTGAAGATGATTGATCCACTTTGTTGGTGAGAGATGAGTGCTCCAAGCCAATAATTTGCAAAAACCTAGCTATGAACTCAAGGATAACAGATGAAATTTGAGAGATATTTGAGCTTGTTAACTTTGCATAAATTGTGGATGGATAAATGAGGAGATTAGCCTCTTATTTATAGAATTCCAAGATGGATGAATGTCTAAATTTGAGCAATGTGGGACTAACATTCATCCAATGGCAAGATGCCACTTGTCAATCTATGAATGGATGGAGGATGTGCAAGATTTGGGGTTTGTGTCAATAAATGCATAATTTTGAATTTCAATTTTGTTGAAATGACATGTAAGAGGGAAGGGAAAATGCAATAAATGCCACTTGGCTCAAGGAAAATGACATGTAAGATGAATTTATTGCCTTGTTGGATGTACATGTTGACTTGGAATTTTTGAATTCAAATTGAGAGAATATTCCAAAAAATGCCTTGTGAAGAAAATAGAGATTTAATAAATGAATTAAATCTATTTTCATGTGCAACTTGCATTATCTAGAGTATGGGACATGAGATAAGATTAAATTAATTAAGGGTTAATTAATTTAATGAGATAGGTTAGATGATGTGACCTATTTGACTCAAATTTATGGATTTATTTAAATCAAATAAGAGAGGAACATGATAAGAGGATAATTAAATAAGGATTTTGATTTATTTAATTAAAAGAGATGGTGTTAGAATAAATCAAATAAGGTTTTAATTTATTTTATTTAATGGATAGAATTTAGAGATTTAATCAAATAAATGATTATTTAATTAAATAGGGATAATTAGATCATATGGATTCATTTAATTAACAAAAGAGATTGAATTAATTAGATAAAATGATTTATTCAATTAAGGGAGGAATATTGATGAATTTATTCAGATAAGGAGATTTGATTAAATGGTTAGACCGAGAGATGATTCAGGAAGAAATGATGTTAGTAAGTCAGGATCAGATGCACAATGTCAATCAGTATATTTTGCGTGTCTACATTTTTCCCCTCTTTGAAGTAATGCACTTGTTGCGTTGGTTCAAAGAATAAATGATCTTGATCAAAGACAAAAAAAATTGTTATTTAAAAACTTTGCCCCACTCCTACCTGGAGAGAATATACCAATATAATTCCCCTCGAGAGATTGGATAAAAATTCCAATTTTTGGGTGATCTCGCGAAAAAAGAGGACATAGTAGCCGATAGGTCCGAAAAGGCTCTGGGAGGTAAAAAATGTGTCTAAACACAATAAAACAATAAAAAAGAGCCTCGACTAGATAGAAAGTGGTTTGGGGGTCCAAAACCCTAGCAAGATAGCCAAAAAGGGTGAAAAAACCCTAACTTTTAGGCTTAAAAGGGGCCTGAAGGGTCACTTTCAAGTCATTTTCACACACCTCCGCTAGCAACCTTGAGATTTGAGCTCTGACTCTCTGGTGATATGGCACAACGACAGCTTCCCCTACACATCACTGATCGAGTTCGGACGTACCAACGGCCACCTGGCATCGGGGCACCGGTATGTGACCCTTACCTAAGCTTTGTCTTTTCATTTAATGCATCCTTTAATGCTTTAAAGGGTCAGTTCGCCTGCAGTAGCACTATATAACACCACTCGGAAATCAAACTGCATTGCGTGGTGCTGTTTTGTGCTACAACGGTTCTATTTAGAGTTTAAAAATGATGATGCTAAGTTCGGGGTTGGTGGGTTGGTTTGACAAAGTGCAGTGCGGCGACGCTGAATTCACCCAAACTGCAACGCTGGAAGGGAAAGTGCACTGCGGTGATGCCATTTTTCTCTTTTTAGGCTCTAGCGTCAGAGTTTGATTAGAAATCAAACTGCGGCGCCATTGCAAGTTGCACTGCAGGAGAAATTTTTGGAGTGTTCGATCAAAAAAATTTCAAAAATTTTAACACGTTGACCTTCCTTGATGCAGGGTGCGGCGAGGGAGCTCTACTCTCAGGAGCATAGGTTGTGAGATTTGGCAGGCTTCTTGCAAGGCCTGAGGGACAGGGACCAGGATCGACTTGGGATTGTAGGGTTGTGGCACCTTGCGTATGCAGCACCTGTGCGCACTCACCTAGGTATGTTGTCAGCACTGGCCGAGAGGTGGCATAGTGAGACTTCCTAGTTTCATCTCCCCATTGGCGAGGCCACCGTCACTCTAGAGGATGTTTGGTGTATTCTACGATTGTTGATTCATGGCCGACGGGCGTGAGGCCTGCTGTAGAGTCCTCACCACATGGGACATCATCTTCTATGAGAGACAGATAGAGCTAGAGTGATACAGGATCGTAGCACCTCCCTACCATTGGGTTATTATAGCCATCATTTCAGGTCTTATTGCCACAGATAGACGAGGGCAATGCTTCAGTCCTGACTAGGGGTATTGTTGGGAGCAGATGGTCCGAGATAGGCCGGTTCATTTTGCATGGGGGCCTGTTCTTCTAGCTTCACTCTACAGGGACCTCCATGAGTATGTTTACATGGATGACAGAGCACTCAGAGTAGGGGTGACCTTACTTCATGTCTTGGCATGGGAGCACATTTCTGTGCTACGACCATGTGTCATTCCAGTTTTGATGGGGGTAGATGATCCCCTCGTGGCATGATACAGAGGCGGTGTGTTCTTTACACACACCGGTGAGCACGAGATCCCCCATTGGAGGTAGGTCTTATACAAGATGTTGGTTTTCACTTAGTGACCATACCTTGGTCAGCCTAGATGGGCTGACAATGTTGATTAGCTATTCTATTGCCACTAGGACCAGTATATGTAGGGGCGAGAGCATATTATGATTGAGAGGTACCTGCCTGGGCACGTGCAGTGTTAGTTTAGAGAGTTGCATGATCAGCTTGATGATGACTACGTAGCCATCTTTTCCCGCACCATGGCACAGGTTTCATGGGGGTGGTACATTCCTGCTTCAGAGGCAGTCGATAGTTTTTGGTAGTTGGTAGCCCGACCATGGGCTTATGATCAGGGTTTAGTAGATCCAGGTACCACGTAGGCCTACAGAGATTTGTTATGACCTCCTCTTCGGTTGACGATTCTAGGTGCAGTCCCTGATGTGTGGAGAGTCAGAGGTAGAAGGGGAGGATGAGGACAAAGAGCTAATATTTGATAGGATCTGCCACTTGTGCCTCTAGTCCAGCCAGGTCACAAAGATGTACACATGCAGAACCAGCAACAGGAGCCACCATGAGATGAGGATCAGCCTTAGGTGTAGCCATAGTTGGAGCCATAGGTATGACCAACGGGACAGGTAGATGCTTGAGATGCACTGATTATGTAGTTACAAGCTCAAATCCAGGCTGTGACGGCCAAGAGGGATTGGCTCAGAGTAGAGAGAGATCAAGCTATATAGTAGAGACAAGCTGTAGAGCTACAAGTAGCCACTGGGCTAGGCTAGAGATAGTAGATAGAGAGCATGATAGCCTCCTCCTCCCAAGGTACAGTGCCAGTTTGATCTTACAGGGATGCTATCTGAGAGGTAGAGTATTAGCGATGGGCCTATCACGAGACCGTACCTAGAGCAGAGTGGGTCCCAAATTGTTCAGAGCAGGGTAGCCATAGACTAGCAGAGGGTCATGGTGATAGAGGCGAGGGCAGCATTCACTGGGACTGAGCTTGATTGATATGTTAAGATAATTTTTTTGTGCCTTATGGGCTCCTTTTTGATAGCCCCGATGGGCCTTTTGTACTGATTGACACATATGTATAGTGATCTGATTTATTATTGTACTATGATAGTTATGTGATGATATATACAATCCGATGATGATTTTGATGCGATGCGATGTGTATTCTTTTATTTATGCATGTATGGTTCTACTTCTATATGTTATGGATGAATTTATTTCTAATGATGTGTGCATTATGATTATGGCTATCAAATCTATATTTTGTCACCCTATGATATGCAGATGCATTTATGTGATGTGCAATGATGTTGTCTATATGATGATCCATTTGTATTGATGCAAATGGGATATGTAAAATGATATGACCTATGGTGCACATGCGAAATGATAGGTGATTTATATAAATTATTATGGATGTATATGTGCTTTTTTTGTAATGAATTTTGTACATTCATGCCTATGTGGAATGATTTATGTAATGAATAATTTATGTTATTTATGAGATGATATGGATGATGTAATGTATGTGGTGCATTTAATAGGATATCATATTATGTTAATGCAGAGTGATGTGATGATGCGTAATGTGACATGAATGTAATGTGATGAGATGATGTCATGATATTATGCAAGTATGCAAATGAATTAAATGCTTAAATACCTATTGTTTATGCAAAAATGATTATGAAATGTTTATGTAAATGTTATGTGATGATTTATGTGAGATATAATGCAAGAAATGGATGCAATGAATGCTTATGATAACATGTTTATGCAATGCATATATTTTCTCTATGATATGTTTATGCAATATGGTAATGATTTTGTGGATGCAAGATTGATGACGATAGTGGTGATGATGATCAACTGTCATAGTACCTTGTTAGTGCGGTTAGGAAGGAAAGAATAAGTCATTTCAACAAGACACAAGATGATGAAAAATGCAAATGATGATGATGATGATGATGATTACTTGATGAGGAATTGGGATTTTCAAAGGGTTGATTTCCTTATGTTTGATAATGCACGTGGTACGATGCATCAAGGTATAGGAAACCAGGATGGCATTGTACCTAGTGTGATGGAATTTGACTTGACAATCAGATAGGAGTATTCTTGCTCACACCTGACATATGGAAACCTTGCTAGGATGCACTTTAGAAGTTTCAAAAATCTCAGATCAAAACACGGAAAGGTAAACCTGTCCATGCAATAGTCAACAAGTTTCCCTATACCTCTTCCATACATACCTAACAAAGCAAGTATTCATCGAGGTTATATTACAAGGACATCCAACAAGCATAGTAGATAAAAGAATAATGATCATTGCCCCATTCCTATTTCTCTAAATCCTTCGTTCAGATATCATCGAGAGGTCCTTGGAATGAGGGCAAAATAAGAAAAGTCAAAAGATAAAGACAACATATACAAACAAGTTGATGTTCTTCAATACTGCTAACCAAAAGGGAATGTGTTTTCACGGATAATAACCAAAACTATTGCCAAAAGATAATTCCCATTGTAGGAAGGATACATCCTAGGACATGTTAGTGAATGGCAGTGCGTCATTTCATTTATCCAAAGTGTTCTTCCTGATAAATGATGTCCATTGTAGGAAGGATTCATCCTAGGACATGATGTTATCAAATGATTGATATGGGACTATTTTGGATGATAGACTATCGACACAAAGAATTGACCAACTTGTTTACGTACTAACTTAGACTTGAGACTTGACATTTTTGAGTTTTACTTTTAAGCTGCTAAACTTGTTTCTAATTGTTTGACCAAAGGTTGAGGATGACGATCAATTTATTGTGGATGGTGCTTATTGCGGGTGCAAGCGAGATTAGACGGATGGATTTTTTCAAATGTTTGGATGTTTTTGATGTTTTGTAATGTTTTGAGGCTATTTTTTGGTATTTTTCGAGGTTTTACAAATGTTTTTATTTTCAAATTTTCAAATGTTTTTGGGATTTTCTGAGATTTTCACCAAGATACTAACCTAAAGACCTATCCTAGGGGCCTCAGGGGTTGATCAATAGATTAGCCTTGCCTACGTTATACACATAGAGACCACGTAGTTTGATTGGTGACTTGACCGATTTATAGATGATGATATACATGATGAAATGTCAGTTTATTATGACAGACTCCTAAAGGACTAACCTAAATGTCTCGGGGGATGATCAAAGATCAACCTTGCCTACATTCAAACTCAAAGACAACGTAGTTTGACAGGACAACTCTTTTTTTATCTTTTTGGTTGAATTTTTAACCTGTTTTGGGATTTTGATATGTTTTGAATGTTTTTGGATTTTTTGATGTTTTGATGTTTCTGGATTTTCTGATTTGAGGACTTTAAGATCATACACGAATCTGATCTAATAAGAACATGCCCCTAGCATGATGCAATAGACTACTCCAATAAAGGTAGGACAAATTGACCTTGGGGATGGGTCGAGTAGTACTAGGAGTGATGATGATATGAAAACAAGACTAAGCTATGTTGTGGATGTGAGTGGATGAGTGATGGATGGAGACCTAAATGCGATGGATGATGGAAGCGAAATGGAGGAATGATGTCAAACAAGCTATAAAGATCCTGGTGGATGGAAAGTTCTTATTTATGCAAGGCACCTATTTTCCAAGTTTTCGCCAAGGTACTTGTCCAAAGTGCCACCGAAGTGGTTTTCACTAGAGGATGATTTTTTTCTTTTTACTATTTTTGATCCTTTTCTAATTTTTGTTTTGTATTTTTGTATTTTTTTATTTTTTTGTTGTCACCAAGACGCCTGTTTCCCAGGTTTTCACTGAAGTAACCATTTTTTAGGACTTTTTCTGATTTTTTGGATTTTTGGTTCTATACGTTGAAAGATTTAGGCATAAAACTTTTTGAGATGAGAGTTGTTCGTGGGCTCTTGCAGAGGTTCCCCTTCAGGTGTTGATAACTGATATGACCCTGATTTGTAACTTGTTGTTATGATGAACGGTTGCAACCAATTGGGTTCAAACTTGCCTTTGCTGCTTGGGTTTGGGACATTTTTTTGATTTTCTTTTAAGACCAGTTCTCTGACTTAGAAGGTCCTACTTCTGATTTTCTTATTGTAGCTCCTTTTGAGTCTATTCTGATAGACTTGCAAATGATTCAAAGCATGTATACGTCTCTCATCCAGTAGCTCTAGCTCATTTAGTTTTGAAACCCGGTACTCTTCATCCATGATGAGGTTTTGTAGTGATATCCTAAGGGATGGGAGCTTGATCTCAATGGGGAGTACCACTTTTGATCCTTAGACCAAGGAGAAGGGGGTGGCATCAGTGGGTGTGCAGATGTTGGTCATTGACTATTTTCTTGAGGATTTTTAGAATGGTTTTATTTGTAGCTTCTACTTGGCCATTTCCCTGGGTATAGTACAGGGTGGAGAAGCGATGTTGGATTTTGAATTTCTCACATAAGTCATGGACCTCTTGATTTTTGAATGGTGTCCCATTATCTATGATAATGGCTTGTGGGACACCATATCGGAAAATGAGATAGTTCAGGATGAACTTTAAAATCTGCTTCCCAGTTATGTATGTCATGAGTATGGCTTCCACCCACTTAGTAAAGTACTATGTTGCGGTTATGATGAATTTGTGGCTGTTAGATGAGGTGGGCGTAAATTTTCCAATGAGATCAAATCCCCACTACGAAAAGGGCCACAGTGTGACAATAGGATGAAGCTCTTAAGCTAGAGCATGGATGAGGTCCCCATGCTGCTAACATTGTAGACATGTTCTGGCATGATCATGTGCTTCTCATTCCATTGTGGGCCAATAATACCCCATCCTCAACAATTTCTTAGCTATGGTCATTCCACTTGAGTGTGAACTACAGATACTATTGTGAACTTTAGTTAGAGCAGTTAATGCCTCCTCAACGTTTAAATAGTGTAGTAGGGTACCTTCTATGCTTCTATGTTATAGGGTATCACCTAGGGTGACAAATATCGATTCCTTTTTAACAAAGGTTCATTTTAGGTTTGATGGTAGGTCAGTGGGTATGACTCTTATTCGAAGATATGTGTAAATTTCATGATACCAAGGATCACCGAGACCAATTATTTTGCACATGAATTCTGATTCTAGTACCTCGAATGTGGGAATGAGAAGCTACTCAATCAAGAATTCATATTTTGGAACATTGTGAGGGATGTCTAATAGGGATCCAATTGTTGCCATGGCATCTGCTACTCTATTGTTGGTTCTAGGAATTTTCTCAAATGTTATTTCGATGAAGGATTCTTTGAGAGCCTCCACCAATTTCTTGTATGGAGTGAGCTTGTCATCCTTGGTTTGATATTCATTATTGACTTGATTTATGATCAACTGAGAGTCTCCGTACACTTTGAGAGCTATGATGTTCCATTGCACTGCTATCCTGAGACCTATAGTCAAAGCCTCATATTCCGCGATGTTGTTGGTGCAAGGAAATGCCAGTTTGTATGACCTTGGTATGCAATCCCCTTGTGGGGTAATGAAGAAGACACCAGCTCCTGATCTATGCTATATGTATGAGCCATCGAAGTATAGTTTCTAGTGGTCAGCTATGTTGAGGTTAAAAATGGATTCATCTAGAAACTCTGATACAAGAGGATTCTCATAATAAATAGGTGCTTCTACTAGTTGATCTGCAATAACTTGGCCCTTAATTTCTTTCTGCTCTACATACTCGATGTCATACTTTGACAATATCATCACCCATTTTTCCATTTTGCTTGTGAGCATTGCCTTTGATAGTCGATACCTGAGGGGGTCAATTTTGGTGATGAGCTTTATCTTGTGTGCCAACATGTAATGTCTAAATTTTTGTGATGAAAACACTACTGCGAGGCATGCTTTCTCAATGAATGAGTAGTTTATCTCATGACTGACCATTGTTGTACTGATATAGTAGATAGCCCTTTCTGTTTCATTTTCGTCATGCTGAGCTAGGAGAGCTCCAAGGGTTGTTGTTGCTGACACATATAAGATAAATGGCTTTCTTGGGATGGGTGGCATTAATACTAGTGTCAAAAGGTATTCCTTAATTTTTTTGAATGCCTCTTCACATTTTGTATCCCATTTGTATGCTACCCCCTTGTGGATTAGGTGAGAATATGGGTTCTGCTTGTCTACCAATTGTGCTATGAATCGTTGAATGTATTGAAGTTTTCCTTGAAGGCCTCTCAATTGTTTTAATGTTTTCGGTGTCTCCATTTCAAGGATTGATTTTACTTTTGCTAGATCCACCTTGATACCCCTCATGGACACTATATATCCTAGCAATTTTTTTGATTGTACACCGAAGATGCACTTCTTGGGATTTAGTCTGACTTTGTACTCCTCCAGTCTGTCAAAGATGGCACTTAGGGTTGCTATGTGATCTTTTCTTTTTCTAGACTTAGCTAGAATGTCATCAACATAGTCTTTGACTGTCTTATGGATCATGTCATGGAATATCAATGTCATGGCCCTTTGATATGTTGCTCCTGCATTCTTTAGGATGAATGGCATCATGTTCTAGTAGTAAGTCCCCCATGGACAAGTGAAAGTTGTCTTATGTCGATCCTCTTTTGCTATCATGATTTGATTGTATCTTGAAAATCCATCCATTAGTGATAACATCTCATGTCCCGCTGTCATGGCTACTATCATATCGATGTTGGGAAGTGGGAAGTCATCTTTTGGACATGCTTTTTTCAAATCTCTGAAGTCTGTACAGATTCTAATGGCTCCATCAGGCTTTGAAATAGGTACCAGATTTGACATCCATTTTGGATAATTTATTGGTCAGATGAATCCTGCATCCAATAGCTTTTTTAGCTCCATTTTGACTAATAGAGTGAGTTGAGGATGCATTTTTTGAAGCTTTTGTTTGACCAGCTTTACTTCTGGATACACTGCTAAGTGATGAACCACAGTCTTTGGATCAAGTCCTAGCATGTCAGCATAACTCCATGCGAAGTTTATTTTTCTTTCCTTTAGGAATGCCTCTAGGAGTTCTTGCTCTTCTAAGAGTAGTGATTTTGCATAGAATGTAATATGCGGGGTCTCCTCTATTCCTAGGTTGACTGGACTGCATTTTTCTGCCAAGACTACAGACTTTTCCTGATGAATAACTCTTAAAGGAAGATTGAATTCCCCATCCTCAGGTGCCTCAAAGAGGTTTTCACCATTGGATATGTCCTTTCTTTTTAATTTTTTCTTGTCAGAGAGTGCCAAAGTGTGGTTTTTACTCAAGGACTTAGATATGATTCTTAGTTTCTCACTTTTGCAACTGAAGGATTCAATCATTTCCCCATAATAGGCATGTGTGTCTAACTCTATTATGAACCCTACCTTATGATCTCTGCCTGGAATGTTATCCCGTAGTCCCATAAATTGTAAGAGTGTCTCATCTTTTTTGAATGTATCAAGAACTGGTGGTCCTCGTAAGTCATAGTCAATGAGTTGGGGATATACTAAGTAGATCTCATGATTTTGTTGGTCTGGTTCAAAGGTTAGGGTACTAATCATACACAGGGTGGTGTTCTCAAATAACCTAGGTAGATTGGTCATGGTATCCTTGTCATCTCTACTATTATAGATCTCAATTATAAAGTTATGTATGTCTCTACCTATGGATATTGGTGAGCATACTTCTGCTGCTATTGGCTGAGGAAAAATATTAACCATTCTAACCGGAGGACTTCGACCACGTATGGTTATACTCAAAGGGGTACATCCAAGGCCAAGATTTGTTATAGATCACATCTCTAGCAAGATAGGTATTATGATCCCATTTTTGTTTTGTCCCAGTCTTTGATTTATGTCATAGCCCATTGTGAGCATCATTTGTAGACCCTTGCTTCGATCATCCATTGGTACATTAGCTATTGGTCTTTTATCTTGATATAGCATGTGTGATGGATTTGAATCAATAACCTCTTGGCCAAGGTCTCCCCATCTTGTGAATTCGGGATAGTCTTCAGGAGATGTTTGTGATGTGGAAGATTGGTTTTCTTATGGATGTCCCCATGATATAGGAGATTGTGGTAACTCTCCTATCATAAAAGCATTGTTAGGCAGCTTATAGCTTCCACAACCATCATCCTGGATGATGAGCTTGATGTCGGAGATGGTGGGAATGATGGGAGTGGCGGGTGTCTCTATCGCAAAAGTGAACGCAAGAGTGGTGGGGTCAATGTATGGTGTGGATGGGCCCTCATCATTTTTTGGTACTCGGGGGATTCTGTACTACTTTGCTTCAAGATTTTTTCAATATGAGAAAGGTTCGAGATCTCCATTGATGATAACCTCTTGTCCATTATGTGTAAATTTCACACATTGGTGGAAGGTTGATGCTACTTCTTTCATCGCATGGATCCATGGACATCCTAGGAGGATGTTAAATAGAAAGTCAAGGTCCAAGACCTGACAAGTGGTTTCCATGATGGTGGGCCCTACTTGAATAGGAAGTTTGATTGTGCCTTGAGATAGTCTTTCTTGGTCATCATATTCTCTTATAGTTATACCCTTCCCTTTGTCGATAGAGTCTTTTGATATTTTCAACTGCTTGATGAGGTTGAGAGAACAGATATTCAATCCCGCACCTCCATCCACCAAGACCCTTTTTATTTTTCTCTTATGTACTATGGCTTCCAAGTGAAGTGCATGGTTGTGGGATGGTTGGGTGAAGAAATCTTGGTCAGAGAATGTAAGGAGATTCGGCATAATGATGTTTCTAACCATAGCTTGGAATTGTTCTACATCAAGGTTTGTGGGGATAGTGGATGAGGCCAATGCTTCTTCAAGGATTTTCCTATGGGCCGATGAGATTTTTAGCAGCTCCATGATGGAGATTTGTGCTAGCATTCTCTTGAGTTGATCTAGGACATCGTAGCCATTAGGAATGGATCTAGATGCAGGGGTTTTGTTTGGTTGGGATGATCCTGTGATGGTTACTTTACCACCTCTTGTGGTGACTCTACAATCGGCATGGGCGCCTTTGATGGTGATGACCATGTAGTTTTCATCTCGGGATGCGACAACTATTTCATACACATGACTTACGTTTGAGTGGGTGCCTTTCCCTTTATCATTTTTGTTCCCTTTGTTGCCATGATTCAACATCAGATTCGTATATATCTTAAGGTCTTGATTTTGTGTGGGTTGTTCCATGTTTATGATTTTTTTATCGATGAGATCTTGAATGATTTTTTTTAGTCTCATGCAGCTATTTGTGGTATGGCCTTTGATTTTATGAAACTCACAAAGTTGATTCTCATTGTACCAAGGAGGTTTGACATTTGGTTCTTGGTAATTCTCAAATGTAGGTGCTTTAATGAGTTTTTCGTCTATTAGCTTTTTCATGATGTCCTCAAGTGGTTCCCCCAAAGTGGTGTATTTTCACTTGGGATAACTCTTGCATTGGGGTGGTCCTCTTTGGTCAATACTATTATTGATTTTTGGATTGGTGTTTGGTTGGTGTGTCGTGTGATAATTGTTCTGGTGTTGGATTTGGATTTTTGGTGCAGGTGTCTATTGGTGAGGAGCACTAATGACCACCTTGTTGTCGACAACACCATCATTAGTAACATTTTTGTTCCTTTCCCACGTGTGAGATTTATCATTGTAATTGGATGGTGGGTGGTTTTCTTGTTGTTCAGGGTATGATGTTGATTCCACGGGTTGAGTCATGAGGGCTCTTTTGATGCCAAGGGCCTTCAGAATCAATTGATCATATGTGGTGATGCTTTCAACCTTAAGATGAAATGCCAAACGACCTTCAAGGTTGGCTATGATGGTGCAAACTTCTTGTTCTTTTGGCATGGTCCACTTGCTCTGATTGGCCTTGGACCACCATCGTTGTAGAAATGAGGCAAATGACTCACCCTTTCCTTATTTCAGAGCTGAGAGTTCTTCTAAACTAACATCCATTGCAATGTTGCATGCGTAGTTCTTAATGAATGCGTCTATAATTTCTTGAAATGTTCTAATGCCTGAAGGTAAGTGAGAGAACCAATCTATAGTGTGGCCTACAAAACTTCTAGGCAATAGTCGCATTAGATAAGTATCGTCATATGCGACTTCCATGCAATGAACCTCGTAGGGGTTAAATTCTAAAGGTTTGATTCATAAATTGAAAGCACAATAATAAAACCCAAAGAAGTAATGAAGTGCAAAGGAAAATAAATGAAAACACAGAAAATAGAACAATCTCACCCAGTGTCTTCAATCTCCATGGTTGATCTCCATTACACCTTCTAACTTGTTGATTTGTGTTGCCCTCAGATCGAGTGTGTGAGCAATCTTGACTATACCATTGTCCGAACCAAGATTTGAAGGATTTGAATCTTAAATTGCTATGCCTATGACAAATGATAAATGATGATGAATGATAAATGATTATAATGCCTATAATAATGAAGTGATCCAAAATTATGAACAAAATTGTCATTTTATAGAAAACACAATTTTGAATGGACGAACGAGATTGACTCTTGATAGAAACCTAAAATCAGAGGATGAGATTTAATTTGATAATCCCTAATAAGGGTTAGGGTATAATCCTTAAGTGAGTGGTCAAGATGTCATAGGAGAAAATTGAATCAGTGGTGGAGAAAAGAGGAGATAATTAATTTTGAAAATAAAGATTTTCAAAATTGAGAAACCTAGATGCAATGAGTGCTAAGTGGACCATTCGATATCATGAGAGATGGGTTCTTGTTGAACCACTACTCATGAAACATGGGTCAATGAGTTTGACTCGAAACTACACGGTTGAATCCTGATAGCAATATCATAATTTGACACGCTGTGGAAAAATACCACCTACTTATCAATTGATGAGTTAAAGGGGCTCTATTATGAATGGTTCATAAGGCACGACACTTGCTGAAGGTTATGCAAATGGGGTAACAACTCAAGCAGGCTTAACCTTGGAGAAAACTCCCTGGTTAAGCACGCTTGAGCTAGAGCAGTACTGGGATGGGTGACCTCCCGGGACGAACGAGTGCTTCACATTTGTGAGCATCACCTAGATGCAATGAGTGCTAAGTGGACCATTCGATATCATTAGAGATGGGTTCTTGTTGAACCACTACTCATGAAACATGGGTCAATGAGTTTGACTCAAAACTACACGGTTGAATCCTGATAGCAATATCGTAATTTGACACGCTGTGAAAAAATACCTCCTACTTATCAATTGATGAGCTAAAGGGGCTCTATTATGAATGGTTCATAAGGCACAACACTTACTGAAGGTTTTGCAAATGGGGTAACAACTCAAGTGGGCTTAACCTTGGAGAAAACTCCATGGTTAAGCGCACTTGAGCTGGAGCAGTATTGCGATGGGTGACCTCCCGGGAGGGACTAGTGCTTCACCTCTGTGAGCATCACCTATATGCAATGAGTGCTAAGTGTACCATTCGATATCATGAGAGATGGGTTCTTGTTCAACCACTACTCATAAAACATGGGTCAATGAATTTGACTCGAAACTACACGGTTGAATCCTGATAGCAATATCATAATTTGACACGCTGTGAAAAAATACCTCTTACTTATCAATTGATGAGCTAAAGGGGCTCTATTATGAATGGTTCGTAAGGCACAACACTTGCTGAAGGTTTTGCAAATGGGGTAACAACTCAAGCGGGCTTAACCTTGGAGAAAACTCCCTGGTTAAGTGTGCTTGAGCTGGAGCAGTATGGGATGGGTGACCTCCCGGGATGGACCAGTGCTTCACCTCTGTGAGCATCACCTAGATGCAATGAGTGCTAAGTGGATCATTCGATATCATGAGAGATGGGTTCTTGTTGAACCACTACTCATGAAACATGGGTCAATGAGTTTGACTCAAAACTACACGGTTGAATCCTGATAGCAATATCATAATTTGACACGCTGTGAAAAAATACCTCCTACTTATCAATTGATGAGCTAAAGGGCTCTATTATGAATGGTTCATAAGGCACAACACTTGCTGAAGGTTTTGCAAATGGGGTAACAACTCAAGTGGACTTAACCTTGGAGAAAACTCCCTTGTTAAGCGCGCTTGAGGTGGAGCAGTACTGGGATGGGTGACCTCCCGGGACGGACCAATGCTTCACCTCTATGAGCATCACCTAGATGCAATGAGTGCTAAGTGGACCATTCGATATCATGAGAGATGGGTTCTTTTGGAACCACTACTCATGAAACATGGGTCAATGAGTTTGACTCGAAACTACACGGTTGAATCCTAATAGCAATATTATAATTTGACACGCTATGAAAAAATACCTCCTACTTATCAATTGATGAGCTAAAGGGGCTCTATTATGAATGGTTCATAAGGCACAACACTTGCTGAAGGTTTTGCAAATGGGGTAACAACTCAAGCGGGCTTAACCTTTGAGAAAACTCCCTGGTTAAGCGCGCTTGAGCTGGAGCGTATGGGATGGGTGACCTCCCGGGACGGACCGTGCTTCACCTCTGTGAGCATCACCTAGATGCAATGAGTGCTAAGTGGACCATTCGATATCATGAGAGATGGGTTCTTGTTGAACCACTACTCATGAAACATGGGTCAATGAGTTTGACTCGAACCTACACGATTGAATCCTGATAGAAATATCATAATTTGACACTGCTTGAAAAATACCTCCTACTTATCAATTGATGAGCTAAAGGGGCTCTATTATGAATGGTTCATAAGGCACAACACTTGTTGAAGGTTTTGCAAATGAGGTAACAACTCAAGCGGGCTTAACCTTGGAGAAAACTCCCTCGTTAAGCGTGCTTGAGCTGGAATAGTAATCTTGGGATGGGTGACCTCAGGGATGGACTAGTGCTTCACTCTGTGAGCATCACCTAGATGCAATGAGTGCTAAGTGGACCATTCAATATCATGAGAGATGGGTTCTTGTTGAACCACTACTCATGAAACATGGGTCAATGAGTTTGACTCGAAACTACATGATTAAATCCTGATAGCAATATCATAATTTGACACGCTGTGAAAAAATACCTCCTACTTATCAATTGATGAGCTAAAGGGGCTCTATTATGAATGGTTCATAAGGCACAACACTTGCTGAAGGTTTTGCAAATAGGGTAACAACTCAAGCGGGCTTAACCTTGGAGAAAACTCCCTAGTTAATCGCATTTCAGCTGGAGTAGTATTGGGATGGGTGACCTCCTGGGACGGACCAGTGCTTCACCTTTGTGAGCATCACCTAGATGCAATGAGTGCTTAGTGGACCATTCGATATCGGTCAATGAGTT
Source organism: Sequoia sempervirens (assembly GCA_007258455.2). Classification (NCBI taxonomy): domain Eukaryota; kingdom Viridiplantae; phylum Streptophyta; class Pinopsida; order Cupressales; family Cupressaceae; genus Sequoia; species Sequoia sempervirens. The sequence goes on from VDFB02271358.1 coordinate 231,847,297, forward strand.
TGACTCGAAACTACACGGTTGAATAATGATAGCAATATCATAATTTGACACGCTATGAAAAAATACCTCCTACTTATCAATTGATGAGTTAAAGGGCTGTATTATGAATGGTTCATAAGGGACAACCCTTGCTGAAGGTTTTGCAAATAGGGTAACAACTCAAGCGGGCTTAACCTTGGAGAAAACTCCCTAGTTAATCGCGTTTCAGCTGGAGTAGTATTGGGATGGGTGACCTCCTGGGACGGACCAGTGCTTCACCTTTGTGAGCATCACCTAGATGCAATGAGTGCTTAGTGGACCATTCGATATCGGTCAATGAGTTTGACTCGAAACTACACGGTTAAATCCTGATAGCAATATCATAATTTGACACGCTATGAAAAAATACCTCCTACTTATCAATTGATGAGTTAAAGGGCTGTATTATGAATGGTTCATAAGGCACAACCCTTGCTGAAGGTTTTGCAAATGGGTTAACAACTCAAGCGGGCTTAACCTTGGAGAAAACTCTATGGTTAAGCGCGCTTGAGGTGGAGCAATACTGGGATGGGTGACCTCCCAGGACGGACCAGTGCTTCACTTCTGTGAGCATCACCTAGATGCAAGGTGTGCTAAGTGGACCATTCGATATCATGAGAGATGGGTTCTTGTTCAACCACTACTCATGAAACATGGGTCAATGAGTTTGACTCAAAACTACACGGTTGAATCCTGATAGCAGTATTATAATGTGACACGCTATGAAAAAATACCTCCTACTTATCAATTGATGAGCTAAAGGGGCTCTATTATGAATGGTTCATAAGGCACAACACTTGCTGAAGGTTTTGCAAATGGGGTAACAACTCAAGCGGGCTTAACCTTGGAGAAAACTCATTGGTTAAGCGCGCTTGAGCTGGAGCAGTATTGGGATGGGTGACCTCCCGGGATAGACCAGTGCTTCACCTCTGTGAGCATCACCTAGATGCAATGAGTGCTAAGTGGACCATTCGATATCATGAGAGATGGGTTCTTGTTGAACCACAACTCATGAAACATGGGTCAATGAGTTTGACTCGAAACTACACGGTTGAATCCTGATAGCAATATCATAATTTGACACATTGTGAAAAAATACCTCTTATCAATTGATGAGCTAAAGGGGCTCTATTATGAATGGTTTATAAGGCACAACACTTGCTGAAGGTTTTGCAAATGGGGTAACAACTCAAGCGGGCTTAAACTTGGAGAAAACTCCCTGGTTAATCGCACTTGAGCTGGCCCAGTATTGGGATGGGTGTCCTCCCAGGACGGACCAGTACTTCACCTCTGTGAGCATCACCTAGATGCAATGAGTGCTAAGTGGACCATTCGATATCATGAGAGATGGGTTCTTGTTGAACCACTACTCATGAAACATGGGTCAATGAGTTTGACTCGAACCTACACGATTGAATCCTGATAGCAGTATTATAATTTGACACGCTGTGAAAAAATACCTCCTACGTATCAATTGATGAGCTAAAGGGTCTCTATTATGAATGGTTCATAAGGCACAACACTGCTGAAGGTTTGCAAATGGGGTAACAACTCAAGCGGGCTTAACCTTTGAGAATACTCCCTGGTTAAGTGCGCTTGAGCTGGAGTAGTATTGGGATGGGTGGCCTCCCGGGACGGACCAGTGCCTCTGTGAGCATCACCTAGATGCAATGAGTGCTAAGTGGACCATTCGATATCATGAAGATGGGTTCTTGTTGAACCACTACTCATGAAACATGGGTCAATGAGTTTGACTCGAAACTACATGATTGAATCCTTAGCAATATCATAATTTGACATTTGTGAAAAAATACCTCCTACTTATCAATTGATGAGCTAAAGGGGCTCTATTATGAATGGTTCATAAGGCACAACACTTGCTGAAGGTTTTGCAAATGGGGTAACAACTCAAGCGGGCTTAACCTGGGAGAAAACTCCCTGGTTAAGCGTGCTTGAGCTAGAGCAGTACTGGGATGGGTGACCTCCCGAGACAGACCAGTGTTTCACCTTTGTGAGCATCACCTAGATGCAATGAGTGCTAAGTGGACCATTCGATATCATCAGAGATGGGTTCTTGTTGAACCACTACTCATGAAACATGGGTCAATGAGTTTGACTCGAAACCACACGGTTGAATCCTGATAGCAATATCATAAGATAAAGATAGCCTGCTTTATGAGATTTATAAAAGATGGACTCAAAAGCAAATTTGATTAAAATCAAGAACCTGTTTGCTTTATTTGATTTTTGGAAGAAAGCTACCAATCAACTCAAAATATGGATTTTGTGAAATAAATAAATAATCTTTTTCAGATTATTTACCAAAATGGACTGCCAGTTAAGATTGTGATGACATTTTAAATAATTTCATTTATTTAAAATGAGATGAATATTAATTTTGTCAATTTAAATAATTAAAGATAATTATTTAATTTAGAAGATTTGATTAAGAATTAAATAAATTAATGAATTTATTTAATTGTGAGGATTAGTGACATTAAATAAATGAATAAGATTTATTTATTTAATAATCAGGAAGAAATAAATGAAGAAAGGTAATTAAATAAATTAACAAATTTATTTAATTAGGGGAAGACTTAGATAATTAATGATGTATTTAATAAATAAATATAATTTATTTATTTAATAATCATGAAGAATAAAAGGACACGAATGAATTAAATAATTTTGAATTATTTAATTAATAGTTGAATGTGGACCAAGGACATAATTAAGTGTCATAATTATGCTAGGACGAAAGTGGTAAAAATGAAGCTTTGCAGGCCTAGGTCATTTTTAGGTGTCTACATTTTTCCCCTCTTTGTCATAATGTCGCTTGTCGTGTTGTGACAAAGAAAATAAGTCAAAGCCATGCCTCAATACAAAATAAGATGAGGAAGAATGACAAGGAGGGTAGCAGTATGGCCCCTCAAGAGGACAGACGAGTTCCAAGAACATGGGTGCGCTCTTGAAATTGATGAGAAGACTAGAATGTGAAGAGACAAGGAAATGTTAGTGCAAAAGATATGGATGATGAAGATGTAGACTAGATGAAAGAATCCTTCAAAACTTGCAGTAGGAATTTAATATTTATTGCTCTTAATCATCATTGGGCAGTAAAAATAACACAAATGGATAACAAACACCATGATATGACATAGACCAAGGTGTGCAAGGTCATCCACTTGAAAAACAGACAGTCACAGACAAGGAATGTCCTAACTCATACTAAGGGAAAAGTTGCCCTAGTCTTTTTGTCAAGACAATCCACAGATAGCAGTCAAAGAAAATAAAATAGGCCAAGAGATGTCATTGCACCTCTAAATCCTTCATGGGACATCCTTGAGGTAGCTAGTAACATGACAAAAAAGACAAGACAGTAAAATATAAGACAAAATAGCCAAGATAGTTAAAAGATAAGACAAGATAGATTAGAAAGATTAACAATCATTTTATTTTGTTTGCCAATATTTGTTTGCCAAAGATTGAGTTCTTGTCGGTTTGATAGTTTTGACAGTTTAAGAGTTTTGCCAATTTGACGATGTTGACAGTTTGACGGGGCCTATTGTCAGGAAGGACACATCCTAAAAAAGACACATTTTCACGAGGTCTAACTCCAAGAAGGACACATCATGAAGAGGACCAAAGAGTGATGAGATTGACACTGTCTTGACTCATATGTTTTGGCAAGTTGACTGATGTTGACTATATGATTGATTGGACTGTGTTGTCTGATTTTGACCAATTTTAACATTAACGTTTTGAATGACTATCTTATGTTTGAGTTTGACTATGTCTGACTTATTTGACCGATGTGACAATTGTGAAAAATTCTATGATTATATTTGGACCAACCTAAAAGGTCTGACCTAATGTCTCGGGGACTCATCGACTGATGGCCTTGCCTATGTAGCAAATGCACAGAGACAACATAGTTCAACAATGACATGGACTAACTGACATGACTGAATTTGACTCCATTTTTAGGATTTTGACATTGATTTGGATGTTTTTTATCTTTTTTTTCAGGACATTTTATGATTTTTAGGTCTTTCTTCAGGACATTTTATGATGTTTTAGCTCTTTCTTTAGGACATTTTATGATGTTTTTGTCTTTTTTTAGGATATTTTATGATGTTTTTGTCTTTTTGAATGGTTTAAGAGGATCACGACAAATGCATGTGACTAATGCCTACACATGAGAATCTAAGGACAAACATGATTGTGCCCCTAGTCAAGCTGAAAACCAATTGACAGGTGATGACAATGTTGTTTGACGTGGGAAGGATGCATCCCGAAACAACATGAGGATGATGATGATAATGTGACGAAAGTATGGAGGTCTACAGTTGGGCCAAGAATGCAGTCAAGTAAAATTTTGGATAATGTGCTTGTGTGGATTAGACTCATTGCATTTGGAATGACTTGGTTAGGACTAGATGGGATGATGATTATCCTTAGACCGTTTGACAAGTCAAAGCCAAGATAGGTGATAGGCATGAAAGGATAGGGGGTGGCCTTGGTAAGAGATGGGAGACATGAAACTAAGGGAATGTCATATGGTTTTCAAGGACTATGTCGTATAAGGACAATAAGACTATGATGGTCAATGACATGATGTTTCATGAATCGTGTATGACTCAAGGATAGACATGTCAAGAGTTTTCCCAAAGCATGATTTATGTGTGCCAGTTTTATGTCAAGATCGAGGTAAGTGGGAAAAATACGTGGAAATGATAGGGCTTAGATGGACATCAATGTCATGAGGAAGGCATGGGAAAATGAGACGACTTGCCCCCAAGTATAAAATTCCACATAGACGATTTATTTTACACATGATGCCTGTTTGCCAGGTTTTCATCATGGTACTTATCCAGGGTGCCTGTTTGCCAGGTTTTCACCATTGGATGAAATTTTTCTCTTTACTATTTTCCTGAATTTTTGATTTTTTTTTTTGTGTCACCATGATGCCTATTTTCTAGGTTTTCATCAGGGTGACGATGTTTTACATTTTCAATTTTTTTACATTTCTGATTTTGTGGATAGCCTAGATGCTTTAGATGACCACTGACTGTTCTAAATCCATTGACAGTGACGATCCATAAACTGGTACCATGATATGCCAATAATGTCCTGTCTGAAGTAGTTATCTTGTTAGGATCGTAGCGCTTGTATACAATTGATTGATGTCATTGTGGTCCTTTTTGATACTAGAGTTGGCCTTATCAGAATACGCACATCATGATAGAGTTCCATGAGAGTCCTTCTGGTAAAGAGTTGTTGCCAAGATGTGATAGATGTGTGACATAGGATTTTTGGACATTAGATGAGATATAGGATTATGACGAATGATGGTAGACGTGGAAAGGTTGTTTGGACATTTGGATGAATCACTTTTTATTTTCCAAACTTGATATGGTGGATGACGGATTTTGGAGGGATGGTGTTTGGAACCAACACTTTTATATGTCTTGATTGATGACCATTTTGAAGGAGGTAGACATGTGTTATATGTGGGAGTCCTCTTGTCTTGTGGCTCCACATTGTGATTGACTTTTGTATTTGATTTGGTGTCTTTGTTTGATCCATCTTTCTTTGGAATCCATTTTAATTTCATTTGTCCACTTTTCCTTTTGTTTGATTCAATGGCCTTTGACATTTGATTTTGATCTTTTGACTTCTAATAATTTTGTTTTTGTTGGTTCCAAACGGAAGGTTTATTTATGATGGAATGACAATTCATGGTGTGGGTGGAGGGGGTGTTGGCAGCAATCTTATGACAAGGATTTCTCATGGACTCCATTTTGACATTTGTATCTGACAAAGTTTCCCCCAGTATCGAGGAGGTACCACTGACATCATTTGATTTACTAACTGAGGAATAGCCAAGACCTTGATTTCTGTAATTTTCTTGAAGCTGTATTGGTTCCAAAATTCCTTGCTTGTGTGTTCCTAGTCCTTTTCCTTGATATTGCATGCTTTGATAGATTCTATTTGTGATGGGTTATTTGTTGTTTTGAAAGCAAGATGCTAACCCATAATTAGGTATGTGGATACTGTCACTTGTAATATTTTCATCTGCAAGAAAGCCTACTCTGACAAAGATAGATGACCCTAGTTGATAAAGTGTCTTAGCTTCATTGTCATGTTGGACATATTCTTGACTGATATCTTTGGTCTGATTGTGTGACATGTCCGGTTCAAATGATTGTATTGGTGCTTCCAAGGAAATGTCGAAGCCATCATTATGTTTAGTGTCATAGAGTCCAATGATTTAGCTATAACTTGATCATATGCAAGCATGTCCCTAGTGGAAGATTCTTGTTCTAGAGGAATATCATCTATGTGTCCCATGGAGGAAAGTGTCTCATCATGGGAAGTGTCAATAGTCGAGGCCTTTATAAGTTGAGCAAGTGTTTGATCATGAATGGCATAAAGGTCAAGGAGTGGATTGTTTTGGACTTCTTGGTTAATGGTAGGGTCTTGGTCGAAGATGGGGTTGTCATGGATTTGGACTTCTTGGTCAATGATGTGGTCTTGGTCAAAGATGGGTTTGTCATGGATGATAGAATTGGAAATAGAGTCATTGTTAAGGAGAGGAGTGTTTTGGATGTCATGATTGTCTTGAAGGACTTCGTGGATGGACTGAAAGATAGGGTCATGGGATGGACTACCTTGTTCTTGATATGAGGGTAACATTATAAGGTCATGCTTTGGGCTTTCATTTTGACATGTATCCTCAAGTTTATTAAATGGGATTTGACTTTGAGTAATGACAAAATTTTCATGACTAGATGTGGCTTGTGAGGGGGTGACTTGAAAAGGATTAATGAACAAAGGACTAGGATAGGATGTGGGAACTTGGACTGGACTAGTAAATGAAGGACTAGGATAGGACATGGGGACTTGGACTGGACTAGCATGTGAGGGACAAAGATAGGACATGGAGTCTTGGACTGGATTAACTGTTGAAGGACAAGGATATGACATGGAGACTTCAACTGGATTGGTGTAAGGTTGACTAAAATGGCACGTGGAGACTTGGGCTGGATCGATATGGTATTATGTGGGGATGTGATATGAGCTGGTAGACAGTTGATAAGGCATGTAGAATTGGAAAAGATTAATAGGTGAAGGACTAGCATATGGTGTGGAGACATGGAATGGACTAGTGGACAGTTGGTTTCCCTTGTCAAAGTTAGGATAAGGGTGAGTAATGGATGTTTGTTGTGGACTAATGTCATGAATGGTATTAAGTGAATTTTGGTAGTGAGGGTAGATGGACGGAGGACTAGGACTCATGGATTGTTGGTACGAAGGACATTGATTTATCGATTTGGAGGAATTGTCTCCTAAGGTCTAAGGCTTGTTGGTATTGACCTCTACAGAGTAATTGGTATTCAACTTTACTAGCAAGCCTATCAACATGTTGCTGAAGGGAAGAAAAGGTGGTGGATGTCATGATGTTGTTAAATGCAAAGTGATAATGGTGTTTGTCTAAGGGAAATGACTAATGCAAGATGATGATGTTGTCAAAGCCAAAGTGTCAAATGTGGACTAAGACGATAATGTTGACAAAGGACTAAAATGATTAATGCAAAGTCTAGGTTCAAAATGAGGACCAAGATGAACAATGCAAAGTCTAAGTTCAAAATGAGGACTCAAATTGTTTTTTGATGTTTTGTTGAAAAGTCTGAGTTGTCTAAGGTTGATTTTTTGTGTCCAGATTTATGAATGTTGTGCATAACTTTTGAGTAATCCATCAAGCACTTGACCAACAAAATGGGTGTAAGCAAGCACACATAAGACAAGTACAATCCTAAAAGGCCAATAGGCCAAGGGTTTGTATACTTGATATAGCCCATTGATATACCCCAGATTGGTGATAAACACCTTTCGTTCTCGAGAGTGGATAGCTTAGAATTTTGGTGGCATTGGCTCCCCTCCACGACTCATTAACACCATTCGAGCACATCAAATTCAGATTCTTTGGGTAATGACTTCCCAAGAATTACTATCTCTACTCAAGGGGATCAGTAGTGAGTGTCTTCGGGCATGATATTGTACCCTGCACTATATCAAGATACGACCAATAGAATGGTTGGACACTAAGACAAGAGGTGTTTAATATAGGAATTCTATTCATGGGGCATGATCCATGTGGTGAGAGTCCCCTTTAAAATCTGTCTCATCGGAACCACACTCATGATTCTTGAGTTTTCCCCAAGAATCCACTTTTATATACCAGCTGGAAGTCCCTCGGGTTCAGGGTGCTACCAATTTGAGTCGTCCTGGGGTGAGTACTTTTTCCCACCAGAACAGGCCCAAGTTCTAGAGTCAGTAACCATTTCTCTTACACCCAGGATCGCTCAAAAGTGCAAGGGGAGAGGATACTTCGATTACCAAATCGTGAGGGTGACCAAAAAAATAAGGTGGGTCTAGTTTTTTTATCACCTAGTTTTCACAAGGTGAGAGCATAATTACCTACCACCTTTAAGCACAGTCAGAAAAAATCAAGCACACATTCATTTTAATGCATCAAAGGAAGTGTGTACTAATCTAAAAAAAAGACAAGCACAATGTTTAGTTTTCATTCTTCGACACTCAAACCTGCAAGACCACAAGTTAGGAGTTTCTTTGATTTTTAGTCTTCGACAAACGTATGTTTATGCAAACCCAAAAGTTTTTTCTTTCCAATATATTATATATGACTAATATTGCTGCTACTATTGCTCCTTATGATCACCTAAAAGATCAAAAAATAATAGTATAATGCAGCCAAAGAAAAAGAAAAAGAAAAAAAAACAAGTTCATCAGAAAATTTCAATTTCAGATACATGTTTTTTACATAGCCGAATTATATTTTATTGTTTGATGATTATATTGATCTGAAAAATAAAAAATCAAAGAAGAGATCCCTCCTAATTTTCTGAGAACTTTCCAGAAATGTTAAGAAGTTGAAAAAATTCCCTATTTTGAGCCCAGAAACACGGATTTGTGAAAACCATACAAAAAATGAAAATCAGATTTTTTTACATTATATTTGACCTCCAAATTAAATTTGTAAAACATATAACCCTATTAGAATTTAACGTTCTTTCCAAAAATGTAAAAGGTTGTGAAAAATTCATCGATTTATGTCCAAAAGATCAATTTCATGAAAATAATTAAAATCAAAATAACTCCTAGAAAAGTGATGATAAACCCTCAATCTTTTTACTATAGCCTCTTGAGATGATGTAAAATATTTTGTAAAAATATTGTAGAAAAATTCACAGCTGTGTAGAATATATGAAGAAATTGGTAAAGCCTGCGATTTTGTCCAAAAACTGATAGATCTGCAACAAAAAGTCAATAAAACCTGCAAAAGGCAAGCTAGATCAAATGATTCACATCAGGTTCACCAAGATAACTAGGGGTTAAATTCTAAAGGTTTGATTCAATAAATTGAAAGCACAATAATAAAACCCAAAGAAGTAATAAAGTTCAAAGGAAAATAAATGAAAACACAGAAAATAGAACAATCTCACCTAGTGTCTTCAATCTCCATGGTTGATCTCCATTACACCTTCTAACTTGTTGATTTGTGTTGCCCTCAGATCAAGTGTGTGAGCAATCTTGACTATGCCATTGTCCTAAACAAGATTTGAAGGATTTGAATCTTAAATTCCCATGCCTGTGACAAATGATAAATGATGATGAATGATAAATGACTATAATCCCTATAATAACAAAGTGATCCCAAATTATGAACAAAATTGTCATTTTATAGAAAACACAATTTTGAATGGATGGACAAGATCAACTCTTGACAAAAACTTAAAATCAGAGGACGAGATTTAATTTGATAATCCCTAATTAGGGTTAGGGTAAAATCCTTAAGTGAGTGGTCAAGATGTCATAGGAGAAAATTGAATCAGTGGTGGAGAAAAGAGGAGATAATTAATTTTGAAAATAAACATTTTCAAAATTGAAAAGATAAAGATAGTCTGCTTTGTGAGATTTATAAAAGATGGACTGAAAAGAAAATTTGATTAAAATCAATAACCTACTTGCTTTATTTGATTTTTGGAAGAAAGCTACCAATCAACTCAAAATATGGATTTTGTGAAATAAATAAATAATATTTTCAGATTATTTACCAAAATGGACTGTCAATTAAGATTGTGATGACATTTTAAATAATTTCATTTATTTAAAATGAGATGAATATTAATTTTGTCAATTTAAATAATTAAAGATAATTATTTAATTTAGAAGATATGATTAAGAATTAAATAAATTAATGAATTTATTTAATTGTGAGGATTAGTGATATTAAATAAATCTATAAGATTTATTTATTTAATAATCAAGAAGAAATAAATGAAGAAAGGTAATTAAATAAATTAAAAAATTTATTTAATTAGGGGAAGACTTAGATAATTAATGATGTATTTAATAAATAAATAGAATTTATTTATTTAATAATCATGAAGAATAAAAGTACACAAATGAATTAAATAATTATGAATTATTTAATTAATAGTTTAATGTGGTAGTTAAGTGTCATAATTATGCTAGGACGAAAGTGGTAAAAATGAAGCTTTGCAGGCCTAGGTCATTTTTAAGTGTCTACACCTATCCCTCGATATTTGTCAAATTTAGGTATTTCAAATCCCTTGGGGAATGGTTTCATCACTAGGCTCCTATCAAATGGATAGGGACACAAGTTGCTTGGTGTTTTCATTGTTCACCTTGATTGAAGATCGAGCACTTGTTGCGAGAGCAACCTAATTTGTGTCATCACATCATTTTGTAGATCAGGGGGTGGGATGAAAGTGTTTTGAGGTGTTTCGATCGTGGGTTGGATAGGCGGGTTGGTCGGTGTGTTGTTGGATAGTATTTATATGTTCTTATGAGCTAGGTAGGCTTCCACTTACTTTTGTATGAACAACGCTTGTTGTTGATCTTGCTATTGTTGTGCTAAGATTTGTGCTTGTTGCTGCACTTGTTGTTCAAACAACGCCTGTTGTTGTGCTTGTTTTTGTTCCAACAACATTTGCTGTTGGGCTACCAATTTTTCTACTTCTTGTTGCTCTTGATATTGCTTTATTGCTTGCTAATATGCTTGCAATTGCACTGCTTGTCTTTGTGCAAGAAGTTGTGCTTGATATTGAGCTTGCGTTTGAGCTTACACTGCTTGTGCCACTTGTTGTAATAGGGTTTGCACTTGAGAAACCTTTTGTGCTTGTAATGCTTGCAATGCCTATGTGGCTTCTTGTTGGTGTTGTTGCAATAATTCTTGGGCTTGATGCACTTGTAATGCAGCTTGTGTTGCCTGGGTGGCATGTGCAGTTTGAGTAGCTTGTTGAGCAGCTAGTTGTTCGGCTTTTTGTTTCTAAACTTGTTGGTATCCTCTTTGGAAAGCATTTTACAATGCCGCGTCCTATTGGCTTTATGTCATGGAATTTGGTGGTGGTGGTGGATTTTGAATGGTGTTTGTGAAGGTGGTGTTTGTGTTTTGCATGATGGATGGTGTTGTTGATGTAATTGGTCCTAGAGAGACCATGCTTTATGATGTTAAGGGGGTGTTTGTCATCTGTTGTTGTGATATCAATGACAAATTTTGAGCATTTGGCATAATGCTTTGATTGATATTTGGGATAGTGGTTTGATTGATATTTGGTAGAGGGGGAATCCCTAAACCAAGGAGTGATGTGGATGATGATGGCAATGGAGGAAGATATGGAAATGTGAGGGGTGCAAGTTCTTGTGAAAATGTTGTGGTGTCAAAGATGCCCCCTGGTCCAAACATATCTCCCTCCCCATGTGAATTTGTGAGAAGGGGAGTTTGGGGTGTTACACGAAAGTATGATAATGATGGATCATGATGGAAGGTGAGAGGAACATTCATATGTAATGGGTTTTCAGATATGTTTTATTCCAAGGTGGTGTATGCATCCAAGTTTTGATTATTAACAAGGGGGTGTGCTTGAAGAGCATTGAGGAATGCATTTCCCTTGTTAACATTGGGTTGGGTTGGAGAAAAAGATGTCGTGATTTGCGGAATGTTTTGCATGATGTTTTGGGATGGGGGTGTAGATGAGATGGGGATGGTGGATGAGATTGGAGGAAATGATGTCTCCACTATGGTACTCACACCAAAATCTGAAGGTAGTTTGGCCCCTTGTTTTTCTAGTTCAAGCATGTATAATGAAAGGTTGAGCCTTATCATGATGTTGATCATTCTATGGTTGTCCAGGTTTTGGAGCATTTCAATTATTTCTTTGTGAGACATTCCAAGGGTAAGATCTTCTCCTTAGTTTTCCTCTTGTAGATTTGGGGATGATGAGATGGTCAATGGATTGCTTGACTCATCAGGATTTATCTCAACATTTGTTTGGCTAAGATCACTCGAAGTGGGTGTTTCTTTGTTGGCTTCCATGCTCTTCTTGTATTGAGATCTAGTTTGAACCATAAAACAAGGATCAATTTTCAAGAATAGGAGAGATGAACCTCTTGATTCTTTGGATTGATCTTTATTTTATGTCAAAGTAGAAATTTTTTTAGGATATCTTTAAGGATCAAGAGATGATATGGTGATGATTTGAGGGATGCCCGATGTGGATGTTATGGTCTTTTGATCAATCTTGGTGAGAGATGATAGGCTCTCTGGGACTTTCAGATATGTTTCAGATTTTTGATTTTGATTTTCCTTTTGAGTTTGTCCTTGATCTTGATTGGTTTTGATTTGGTTTTGATTTTGAACAAAAAGACCCCAAGATGTTGGATGATTTATCTAAGGGATAGCTTTATCCAAAGGATGATGATTTGAATATGTGTAGGGAGAAGGATGCATCTACCCACACCTATTCAAACAAGATGATATTTTAGCTAAGCATACGAAGAAGGATGCATCTACGTATACCAAGCTAAACAAGATGATTTTTGATGACTTTGACTAAGCATATGCAAAAGGATGCATCTACACATACCTAGCCAAAAGGTGATTTTGATAATGTTTTCAAGGATTTAGTCTCAAGGATTTGATGATGTTTGAATTTTCCCAAAAGGCCTAGCATTTAAGGGATGATTTCAAGATTTTCCAAAAGGTTATGGTGAGATGATGTTTGTTTTGATGTTTTGAAGGATGGATGAAAGGATTTTGATTTACTTTTGATCCTAAGATGAACCTAAAAAGACACTTTGTTTTCCTAGACCTAGGTATTGAAGAACATGCAAATGCTTCCTATAGACCTTTGTGACCAAAGAATGATTTAATTTCTGGATTTTGAACCAATGATCTTTGCTTTGGATTTTGGATCTTTTTGAGAAATCGTGAGTCTTCAACACACATGAAGGTTCATTTTGCTTAGCTTTGCTTAATGGATTTATTTTACCACAAGCACTTTCTTTGATTAAGTTTTCAAACTAAGATGTCCAATATCTTAATTTCTGCAAACCCCACAAAGTATGTTATGTGGAAATTCGATGAACTCAAGGCAAGGGTTTCCCTATAGTTTACTTAAGGAGACAAATCGTGATATAACCCAATTTTTAGAAACCTCTAAGGATGCGAATCCCAAGGGAAAGAAATAACATATAGATTGACTCAATGGAATTTGTCTCCAAAAGGGTTTGAAATTTGGATGATGTTAAGTGTTTGTTTTTGAGATGTTTTCGACCAAGCAATATATTTTGTAACCCAAGAATAAGTACAATCCTATGGATGTGTAAGACAATATTTGTTGGATTCCCACTTGGATAAGTCCAACTATGCTTATCTTTAGTGAATGGTTAGATGCTTGACCCCATGACACTCACTTATACGGGGCAACCAAGCATCAACACCCATGAAACTCCCATGGCATTTTTTCCATTTCTACTAAAAGACCGTAAAAGTGTGGGGTGGCTTTAGAACAACCGTTCTTGCACCAACAAATAGATTAAAGGATTTTGGAAAATTCTAGCACATGGTTAATAATAAGGACTTTTCGTTCGTGGATATTGACCCATACGACAAGAGTCCTCTTTTGGATCCATCTTGTTAGAATCAACCGCATGATATTGGCGTTTACTCCAATACCCACATTTATATACCGGTTGGAAATACTCTTGGCTTTAGAGTGTTACCGGTTGAGTCGTTCCCTTGGGTGAGTACTTTTTCCCCAAGGAAGGCCCTCTAGGATAAACAAAAGTGAGTGAAAACAAAATCCGTAACTTGAGCAATCTTTGATGGCAACAAAGAGAGAGAATATATGCGAAAATGCCCCCACTCACACTCGCACAAGATTTTGTTCAATTTTAAACCCAAATCAAAGTGTGGAGGTGATTGTTTTGTCTCACCCTAAAGTCATGAAAAATGGATTTTGATTCTCAAGATCACTATAAAGCGCGAGAGAAGTGCATACGTCCTTTTTCAAAGGTTTTAGTTTAAGTAAGCTTTCACGAATAACAAAGTTGGACTTGTTCTTTTTAAATCCACATAGCAAAATGTGAGTTATTTTTAAGCACCAAAAGACAAGTGAAAGACATTTGTTCAATTTTATTTTTTTAAAATTCTAGGAACAAAATCTAGTATGTTGTGGTTCTAATGTTCGTTTTAGCCTTTGCAAGAAGAAATTGAAAGATTCTTTTTAAAACCCAAATAAAAACTAGTGTCTTAAGGAAGAAAAAGATAACAATTTCTTAACAAAGTGTTAAGAAAACATTAAAGTGTTTAAAAAGACTTTGATTTGATGAAACATCCTCCTCGTGCTTCTCCTTCTTTTGATTTCAATTTCCCACCTACAAGGAAGAAAAACTAGTCAGATTCTAGAATATAAAGAGATAAAAAAGCAGAAAACAGAGAAAAAATTAATCATTAATCAAATAACACGTGCTAAAATTTAATTTTCCCTTTTTACTCCCTTCCAGCATCGCAACTCGTGATTGTGTCAGATTTGATTTCCCAGCGATGCCCTCACAGTGTTGCTTGCTAGTCAACATCGCTCTGTGTCGAGACAGAGAGCTCAACAACATCACACTTTTTGCATTGCAGTTTCCTTTCAGCATCACAGTTTGATTATTTTTTGCAAATGTCTCTGAGTCAACAAGCTCAACGGTGGAGTTAGAAATTCAAATTTTCTTGGCGGGATGAGTCCAGTGTCACACTTTGAGTCTCTCGTAGTGCTATATAGCAACACTAAAGAGATAGCGGCACCAAAACAGTGACGCTGAGTTCCTAGCATTAAAATTTTCTGTGTGAGGAAAAATGTGGAAATTTTGGGAAAAGATGAGAAAGAATGATGTTCAGCCCTCCTTTTAGCACCAAATGTGCAAACCCCAACCTTGGTACCTGCAAAAGAACAAGAATAAACAAGTTAGACAAGATATTGCAAGCGAAAACAAGGATTCCCCATGAAATCCATTTACAAACTCAAAGTAGGAAGGAAAATAATAAAAATCATGATAAAAAGAACAAAATAGATTGAATCCTAATTTAAATGTGCAAACTCATCATCCCATGGGGGAATTGGTGCCAATTTGATGTGAAAATTGGCCCTTTCCCAATTCCTAAGATGCAAACTTGATGTGTTGAAGATGATTGATCCACTTTGTTGGTGAGAGATGAGTGCTCCAAGCCAAAAATTTGCAAAAAACCTAGCTATGAACTCAAGGATAATGGATGAAATTTGAGAGATATTTGAGCATGGTAACTTTGCATAAATTTTGGATGGATAAATGAAGAGATTAGCCTCTTATTTATAGAATTCCAAGGTGGATGAATGTCTAAATTTGAGCAATGTGGGAAAAAATTTATCCAATGGCAAGATGCCACATGTCAAGCTATGAATGGATGGAGGATGTGCAAGATTTGGGGTTTGTGCCAATAAATGCATAATTTTGAATTTCAAATTTGTTGAAATGACTTGTAAGAGGGAAGGGAAAATGCAATAAATGCCACTTGGCTCAAGGCAAAGGACATATAAGATGAATTTATTGCCTTGTTGGATGTACATGTTGACTTGGAATTTTTGAATTCAAATTGAGATAATATTCCAAAAGATGCCTTGTGAAGGAAATAGAGATTTAATAAATGAATTAAATCTATTTTCATGTGCAACTTGCATTATCTAGAGGATGGGACATGAGATGAGATTAAATTAAGTAAGAGTTAATTAATCTAATGAGAGAGGTTAGATGATGTGACCTATTTGACTCAAATTTATTGATTTATTTAATGAAAAGAGATGGTGTTAGACTAAATCAAATAAGGTTTTAATTTATTTAATTTAATGGATAGACTTTAGAGATTTAATCAAATAACTGATTATTTAATTAAATAGGGATAATTAGATAAGATGGATTGATTTAATTAACAAAAGAGATTGACTTAATTAGATAAAATGATTTATTCAATTAAGGGAGGAATACTGATGAATTTAATCAGATAAGGAGATTTGATTAAATGGTTAGACTGAGAGATGATTCAGGAAGAAACGATGTTAGTAAGTCAGGATCAGATGCACAATGTCAATCAGTATATTTTACGTGTCTACAGTGACAGGTATTTCATGTTGCTTATTGATGATTATACTCGAATGAAATGGGTTGCTTTTCTTAGAGAAAAGACTCAATATTTGGATAGGTTTAAGGTATTCAAAGCAAGAGTGGAAAATGAAGTAAATCTAAAAATCAAGTGTTTGAGATTTAATAGAGGTGGAGAATTCACTTCCAGTGAATTTAATGTATTTTGTGAAAAGCATAGCATAAAAAGATAGTTTTATGCTCTGAGAACTCCTCAGTAGAATGGAGTAGTTGAAAGGAAAAACAAGATAGTACAGGAAGTGTCTAGAACCATGATGAAAGAATCAAATGTACCGCATGTGTACTTGAGAGAGGCGATACACACTAGTGTTTATGTTCTTAATAGAGTTTAGAGTAGATACAATAGCACAAAGACTCCTTTTGAATTATGGATTGGTAAGACTCCTACTTTCAAGTATTTCAAGGTATTTGGAAGCAGATGTTATATTAAAAGAGATGATGACAATCTTGGAAAGTTTGATGCTAGATGTGATGAAGGAATCTTTCTTGGATACTATACTACTAGCAAAGCATACATATGCTTTAATAAAAGATTGGGAAATATTGTTGAAAGTGTTAATGTGAAAGTTCATGAAGACATATGTAGACCTATTGAGATAAGTGAATTCAAACCTAATGATCCTATCTATGGACATGTACCTAAGTAGAATAAGGAGAAGGAAGAAGAAGAGAATGAGTCAGAACCTATTGTTAAGACTCTTAAGTATGTACAGAAGAATCATTCAGAGGAAAAAATAATTGGAAATAAGAGTGAAGGCATAAATACAAGAAGCAGAGTTGCAACTAAGGTAACTTTGTGTCTACTTTGTAAAATTGATCCTAAATCTATAAGTGAAGCATGTGAAGATGAGAGCTAGATGAGAGTAATAAAAGAAGAGTTGTAGCAGATAGAAAAGAATCAGACATGGGAACTAGTCCCTAGGCCTGTTAATAAAAATGTGATTGACTCGAAATGGGTGTTCTATAATAAGCTAAATGAAAGTGGAGAAGTTGTAAGGAATAAGGAAAGACCTATATGTAAGGGATACTCATAAGTTGAAGGTATAGATTTTGAAGAGACATTTGCCCCTGTGGCTAGAATGGAAGCTATTAGGATGTTTTTGGCATTTTCTTCCCACAAGGACTTCAAAGTGTATCAGATGGATTCTAAGTCAATATTTCTAAATGATGAATTGGAGGAAGAAGTTTACATGGAATAACTTGAAGGGTTTCAATTATCTGACAAACTAGACATGGTTTGTAAGTTGAAGAAGGCATTGTATGGACTATTCAAGCAAGCTCCTAGAACTTGGTATGCAAGATTGGACATATACCTAGAAAAGAAAGGATTCTACAAAGGATCTGCTAACAACAATCTTTACTTCAAAGTGCAAGATAACAAAATTTTGATAGTAGTTGTTTATGTTGATGATATCAATTTTGGTGCAAATGAAGGCATGTGTAAAAAGTTTGTTGAAGAGATGTAGAAAGAATTTGAGATGTCTCTAATTGGTGAATTGAATTTCTTCCTTGGTCTACAAGTGAATCAAACTGATAAAGGGATATTCATTTCAAAATCTAAGTATGTAAAAGAGCTTTTGAAAAAGTGGATGATTCCAAACTGGTTTGTACTCCTATGGTAACCAAATGTAAACTGACAAAAGATGATGAATCTACTAAGACTGATTAGAGAAAATATAGATCTATGATTGATAGATTGTTGTATCTTACTACTACTACACTAGATATTATGCATGTAGTATGTTTATTTTCCATATTCCAAGTAGATCCTAAAGAAGCACATGTTACAATTGTAAAGAAGATATTTAGATATCTTAAAGGTACATCAGATTATAGATTATGGTATCCTAAGAGTGATAATTTCACCATTAGTGCTTATACCGATGCTAATTGGGCCAGATGTGTAGATGACTAGAAGAGTACTAGTGGTGGTGCTTTCTTTCTTGGTGGAAGATTGGTTTCATGGTTGAGTAAAAAGAAAGAATCAGTTTCTTTATCCACTGCAAAGGAATAATATATTGTTGCAACATCCTACTGCACATAGGTTTTGTGGATGAAGAAAACTCTGAAATACATTGGAGTGATATGTGATGAGCCTATTTCTATTTTCTGTGACAACACAAGTGCAATAAAAATTTCAAAGAACCCTATTACGCATTCAAGAACAAAACACATATCTATCAATTATCATAACCCAAGAGAAAAAGTGTTGGAGAACAAAGTCAGATTGGAGTATGTGACAACAAAGGAACAAATTACAAACATAGTTAATAAGGCTCTTTCGAAGGATAATTTTGAGCATTTGAGGGAGAGGTTGAGGTTCAATTTCCCTCTGATCTAAGTGCACATGAAGGTGCATCAGTCCAGTGAATTCACAAATTCTTTATTTATCTAGACTGATAAATGGGACTACTCCATAGGGGGAGTAGAAAAGGTTTTCATTGTTGCAGTATGAGTGTACTCCTAAGGGGGAGTAATCAGAGTTGTTGGTCTTTGTCATTGATGACAAAGGGAGAGAGAGAGTCATGTGAAAAATATTTTTAGTAGAAAAGAAGGTGTTCTTCCAGGATATTGTGTAACAAGTTGTCTTTGATGGTTTTTCACATCATGTGTTTCCATCAATGACAAATGGGGAGATTGTTGCAAGCATGAGCTAGTCTGGTGATGTTGTCATTAATTTTTTCATTGATGTCAACACAATTCCAGTATGTTACAAATTGTACATGTATAGTTGAGATTCTACTAAGATGTTGTGAGTACATGGAGCTATCTTTATGTCATTGCAAATGTGTTGTGTTCATGAGTTTCCAAGTGCTTTTGAGAAAATTAATAAAGAAGAGAAGTCAGAGTGATGAATGAGAACAAAATGTGCTTCGGTATGTGCTCCATGTTTCTCTTGTGTTGATCCTATGCTTGTTTGGATTTGAAGATTTGATAATGGTGATCTTGTGGTGATATATTCTGAGTTTTATCTTTTGGTGTGATAGTACATGAAAGCTACATTCATCAGTGTGTGAGTTGTTCTAGAAAAGTTGGTCTTTTGTGGACTAAGAGAAATGTTTCTACTCCATAGTCCTCCACTGTTTTGTTTCAGATCTTGCAGATTTGGGATATGTTTTGAGATGGTTTTCTTTGGGTTCTGGCAAAGAAGGTTGAAGTTTGGTGATTTGGAAGTTATGTTTTAGTGTTTTAGTATTGGTTTGCACAGTCTAGATGAACTAGTGAAAGGTGTTCAGAGTTTGAAGCATATTGCATTTGTTGTGGATGTATCTAAAGAAATCTAAGATGTATTCTTGTGCATAATGAAGCATGTTGTGGAGTTCACGTGTCATCTTCTTGCTGGGAAGTGTGTACATCAATTTTCATTTTGTGTTTTCATTAGGTTTGGCTGACCTGGTGTTTACACTTCATTCAAAGAATAAAACTTAATTAAGGAAGTGTGTGGTTGATTCAAGATATTATTTTTCATCTTGAAAATGTTTTTATTGGTCCACTCACATTCCTTTCCACTGTAGGAATGTTGAGTTACCGACCTAATTTGAATTTATGAAATGAGGTATTTGTGGCTGACCTTGGAGAAAGTTTCTAAGGTTGAGGATGGTATAAAATCAAGTCAAATTGTGAATATTTTCATGACAGGGTGATGCAAAGTGATGAAAGTGAGCCAAAAATTATAATAACAGAATAGTGTGGTTGTGGAATTGATAAATGTCAAAGTCTTAAGTATGAATTTTGTGACAACTGATTTACCCCCCCTCTTAGTTGTCCTATGCTTGTTTAACAAGATCAACCTAGAACTCCATCTCTTCTCATAGAGATAAATTATTTATTTTACAGAAGGAGAATGAAGATATCATCAGAAAATTTGGTCAGCTAGGTGACCTTGTAAGAATGGAATTAACCTTAGTTTCCAATGATTTGGAAAGTGTAGAAAAAATAGAAGAAATAAATTTGACCCCTAGTACTCTGGATGACGCAAAGGAAAGTCTAGTCAATTTGGAATCCCTGAATAGGATCATGTTGATTGTTGCAAAGAAAAGTTGGGAGAATTGTAAATCAGCATGGCAAGGCATTCTTAGGGAGCTTCAAGGCTCACCATCCTTCGATTAATGCATGTTTTCTCTGTTTTCATATTTCCTCTTAGGCCACCCTTTATCCTTGATGTCAAAGGGGGAGTGAAAAGTGATAGAGGAAGAACATACTAGTGATAGGGAGAGAAGTGTTATACATAGGAGGTCTTGTAAATTTTGGCACATGGTTCCATCAAAGACAAAGGGGGAGATTGTTGGAAGGTACTGAAAAGAAGTACAAATATTCAAGTTTCACCTTTCCAACTGCCAAAACATCCTAGCAATCTCCAAAACCCCCATCGGAACAAATCTAGAATAACGATAAACTTGGGATAGAAACATAAAAAAGTGCATGGATAGAAAAATAGAGCTCCTCAATACCTTTCCAATGCCTCAAAGAAGACGAAAATTGAAGATTGTGACAAAAAGTTATGAGCTCGGAAGCCAAAAATGAGCATCTGACTTCAAATGGAAATAAATGTAGATGAATAGAAAATAGTAAAAAATAATCTACACCACTATAAAGTTCTTGGAACCAGCTTTCCGGTGATATCTCGTTTGCCCAATTTTGATACTGTATACCCAAGTTATGACCAAAAGAAAAAAAACTGCTCCTTTAGGGAAAATCAGGACTAGGAGGGGCAAAGAGGGTCGTACGGCCGGATGACGTCATGTTGACATCAGTACTTTTCTGGGAAAATTTTGAAGGACATCTGGCCGTTGGGGAAAAAAATGCCCCCTCTTGCCAGAATTTTTTTTTGTGGCCACCAGTATATGCTAGTTCATCAGAATATTGCTTGTACGGTGTTGTCGGTCAAGTGTTAAGCACAGAGCTCCTGGTCAGCCATATGACCTACGGAGGTGCTGAGGGATTGGCCATGGGTTGGGTGCATAGTTCCCGCCCCCCCATGGGACCGACTGTTGGCTGGTAAAAGCCCGCTGAGGTTGAGTTCGGGCAACCGCCGTTTGGTGGCGCTGCTGGCCTGAGTGGCCGGTGGGTGGCCGCCTAGTGGCCACCGGGCGGCGGGCAGGTGGCTAGCCTAATTTGAATGAGAGGCACAAGAAAATTTTTAAAAAATCATTTTTTTAATTCTTTTTTGATTTTTTTAAACTTTCTTTCCCCGGAGTGCGTGTTGGGGAGGCCGTACGGCCCCCCAGGCAATTTTTTTTCCTTCTTGATCAACTGCACCAAAATCGACGAAACAACAGATGTTCTTAGGTTTTTTGGCCATTGTGAACATGATGGTGACCTCTGTTTGTGCTCAAATTGCTCCAAAAAATCTTCTACCTCCAGAACTTGTAAAAAATCTCCTAGCTTGAAACCCTCACAGATCTGGCAAATGATGGCCAAAATCTGCAAAAAAAAGCCAATCCTAACTTTTTCCAATGCTTTGAATCCAATGGTGAAGCCTAATCTGATCCAAAACACCTCATAAATGAACTCAAGGCATGATACCCTCGAGGAATCCTGAACGAACCCTACAATGATTTTCTCAAAAAATCGGAGAAGGGGTTGCAAATCAAGGCTCTGATACCATGTTAGAAACCAAGATCAGATTTGCA
Source organism: Sequoia sempervirens (assembly GCA_007258455.2). NCBI lineage: Eukaryota > Viridiplantae > Streptophyta > Pinopsida > Cupressales > Cupressaceae > Sequoia > Sequoia sempervirens. The sequence continues at coordinate 231,869,520 of VDFB02271358.1, forward strand.
AACTAGAATATCCTTCCATAGAAGAGAAAACCAAAAAAAGTAGATATTTGCAAGAAGATGTCAAAAAATTTATTATTCAGGAATTCATTAATTACATGATAAAGATTTTCTTTATAAAAGCAGAGATGCATAACCCTATCTTATCTTGAGAAAAAAGATAGCTTAGCAAGATAAGGATAAAATCTATAACTTAGGAATTAAATATGTCTAAGAAAACTTATGCTAATGTGTAATTAAATATTAATTACACCAACAACAACTTCTTGTAAAAAACATTGTGATATGCAAAAAGATGAAAAAAATGCAATAGATTACAAAATAAAGATGCAAGACATAAACTATGCACTTAGAAACTGATGAAGAGTTGACTAGAGATTGCAGAGACTTCTGAAATTCTAAATTTTTTAACTTTTAAGCCTATTGGGAGTAAGTCACCAAGTTGGGTGATTTAGTCCCAGTTTAGGGAAACTGCCCAAAAAGTTGTTTCGGCCAAATGGGTATCTAAAACTATAAAAATCTCTAAAAAAATAGGTTCAGTGGGGCTAAGTCACCACTATTGGTGACTTAGTCCACTTATGAATTTTTAAAAATTTGAAACTAGAGTTGGGAGCTCTTGGTCTGCTCTTTCTGTTCCTCGAGGTGTCCGAATCTGAATCTCTGATTTTCAAGCTTGAAAGTGACTTTATTGGATATTTTAGCTTTTCAAGTAAGGAGAAATATTCAATGAGTCTTCAATGATTACCAAGTTTTTAAGATACCTAAATCTACAAACACACAAGGAAAGAAAAAGAAATGTTAGATATTAAGGCATGTGGGTTTTCTTTGGTCCAACCCGTTTTAGGTAATTAAACCAAATGAAGAAGAAATGTAATGAAACATGCAATAATGGAATTAGTACCTTTCCATAATGATTGATCTTGATTTGCTGCAATAATGGTTGAAGAATCTTGCTCTTGAATGCCTTAGAAAGCTATCTTAATGACTTAGAATGTTGAAACCCTAGCTTACTTGACTTGACAACATGATGAGTGATGAATGAAATGATGATAAGTGGGTATGTGCAGGATCATGGTATGCCAAAAAGTGGCAATATTTGTAGGGTATGTGGCTGATGACTTTTTTTTCACCCAAAATTAATGAAACGAAAAGGGTTTTAGAGGAGATTCTCAGCTTTCCAAAAATATAAATTATGATTTAATTTGAATTTAATAAATAATTATTATTCATTTTCTATTAGAATTATGACTAAAGTCCCGATCGATAGGCTGATTGAAAAACATCTATAACTTTCAAACGGTATCATATTTTTGAATCCAAAACATGCGTACATTCTATGCTTTACATAATATAGGATTAAAAAGAAAAATTAAATTTCATGAATTTTTGACCAAGTTAAGGTGGTCGACAGACGAAGTTTTATATTTTCTAAAAGTTGTAATAAAAAATTCATAATTAATTATTTACTTGGAAAAAAATTACAAAAAATATGCATCACATCCGACATGAGTCCTCTACTTATATATAAAATATTACAAAAAATATTATCATTTTATTATGGTTAGGGTATTTACAGACACCTACTTCTTATTTTTCCCTGAAATTTAAGTACTAATTGAAATTTCAAATTTTCACCAAATAGATTTTATTTATTTTTAAATAAACCTAGTATTTTAGAAACTACATTCAATTTTCTATAAATTCTATTCTTACATATTTTTGAAATAATATAGATAACTTATTCAAATATTTATGTCAAGTTGCCTAACACTGATTTTTCTGAATTTTTTGCCACTTAAGGGCCTGTTTGGCATACCGTGATCCTGCACATGCCCAAGTTATGAATTAGGGTTTAAAGGTCTCCTTTTATAGAGGAGAGTTAAGAATAAGGATCATGATCAAGGGCCAAGATTAAATTAGAAAATAATTTAATCAAGGGTGGAGGTTCATTGAGAGAAAAAAGACATGGATAGATAAAAGACTTGAGGTGGAATATAAGATTGGCACAAAAAAAGAGGTGGTAAGAGAAATTAAATAATAAAGATTGTTTAATTTAGGTGGCCATCATAGGAGAACTAAATAAAATATTTCAAAAGAAAGGTGAGAATAAATTATATAATTAAATAGTTAAAAGTAATTATTTAATTGGAGAGATAAACAAAGGATAAATAATTAAATAAATATAAAATTTATTTAATTATAGAGAGAAAATGCTAATGAATAATTAAATAATTAAAATAATTATTTAATTATAGAAGAAGAGGGAAAACTAACTTTTGAATTAAAATAATATTGACTTAAATGCTTAATAAGAGTCTAGAAAAGTATGAAAGTGATTTACAAAACTTTACAACACCTTTACAAGAAATCATTTAATGCATTTGCAAGGTTCCAAGACAGAAAACTAAGTTTTTGTTGGAAAAACAAGGACAAACAACTGAGAGGTGGGGGGTGAATCAGTTGTCACAGAATATTTAAACTTTTCAAACTTAACTTTAACTTAATCTTAGATCTAATGAATCAACAATAAACTGTAAACAATCAACACAATAGTGACATAGAGAACATCAAGATTTTTTATGTGTAAACCTTGTTAGGGGAAAAACCACAATGAATGTCAGTCCACAATATTATACACTGTTAAAAGTATAATGATAAATAATGGGAATGCGCATGCATTTAGGCACACTACCTAGAGCTCACTACTCAAATACAAGAGGGCTCACTGGCCAAAGAAGACACACTATCTTATAGTAATTCAGATTAGATCTGCAAGGTATGAACTAAGAAATTAGCTTCTGCAAAAGCTTTATTGTAGTTCCAATTATGCACATAAATACTCCTTCACACTTCACTCACTTTTCTCTGCACTCGAATGATTTGAACACTATATGCACACTAGAACTTTCTCTGGCACTCATTTGGACCTCACTTCATTCAAACAATCTCTCTTATATATCTGCTTCGTGGATTTAGATCAACAACTTAGTCGGCCAAAAGAAATATGAAAATATAAAACATAGACATGATGTTGGCCCAAATTTACGAATGAATTTACAATGTGAATCAAACATCGTAGATAACAATATAATGAAAACCTAAAACAATATCCTCGAGCACTCCAAACATTCAAATTTTAATCTTCAAGGATCCACAACACATTACAACCACCATGTCAACCAAGAACATGAAAACTCGAACATGCAATGAAAAAATCACTGACCACAAGCACACCAATTGAGGCGGATGTGCAACAAAGATATAGCATGATCTAGAAACATCCACAAGCATCACAAACCATCAGAGAAACATCCACAAGAACTAAACTTACTGAAATCACACCAACTTCAATCAGGAACACTAACTAAAGCCACAGAAAAATAGTCAGAGCACAACTATTCATAACACAATCAAATATTCACATGGACCTCTGAAACTTTAAGTGGATAAACTAGATACACTCAACATTAAACCCTTTATTCCACAATGATTGATCATCAATGTATTGAGCAATACACCTTCATGACCTTCACTATTCCATTGACAACTTGCAACTCTTTTTTTAACAATTTTCTCAATATCCTTGACATATCTAGCTTTCAATACATCAATGCTAATAGTGTTGACATCAATGACAACCACATATCAGAAACACAACCACAACATCCAACAATCTCCCCCTTTGGCATTGATGGCAACACATGATGTGAAAAACACCATCAACACAACTCTCAATTAGTACTTACACCCCCTTAGATTATGACTCTTCTCTTCCACAAGACTCTTCTCCTCATTATGTTTTTCACATTGCTCTTCTCCCCCTTTGACATCAATGAAAACATAAGCATTATCTTTCCATCTACAAGCACTAAACCACATATCTACACATCTAACTACCCCCCTTGAGTAGTAGCCATAGAAACATCAATCTAGATTAGAATATAGGTATGATGCACACATATTAATGCATGCAAATGCATCTTTTAGTTCTTATCAAGAGGGGTAATTACCCCTATCATCCCTCTGAGATACTCAAAAGCATCTTTCAAAAATGGATTAGTGAAAATGTCTTCAATTTGCTCTTTGGTAGGCACATACTCTAGTCTAACTTCTTTCTCACTCACTTTCTCCCTCAAGAAGTGAAACTTGATTGATATATGCTTGGTCTTAGAGTGTAGCACCAGATTCTTTGATATGTTATTGCACTTCAGTTATCACAGTATATGGCAATAGGCTCATCATATTGTTGGATCTCAGTTGTGATCATATGGTTTGTCCTTGATGACAAAATCTCCTTTAGTTGATTCTACTTGTTGACAGTTTTTATTTGGTTTCTCATGCTTTATCTTGTGACAAAAAAGGAACATTTCGGCATGAAAATGCTTGGGTCTCCCCGATCCAATTCTTTGAGAAATATCTATGTTTCCTATTGGCAAGACATTTCTGATGACATAATGATTTTTTCTTGTATACTAGTAGCTTTCGGCATGACAGTGATCATGCTCTTGGCGATAGAAGAAATGTCTACTAGCATAGTGTAATCCCATCAGCATGAAGTCACATCAAGATTGCAATGTTACACTGACCGATGGTGAATGGATGCGTATCGTCAAGAGTCAGGGTTCTCAGAATAGGTCTTGGCAAAGTGGTTTTGTCTCGCCGACATCACTTCTGGGATTCACTTTGGCCTGACTTATTGTTTTCGATGTGAAGTCATAACAAATGTGCTATGTCACACCGATCGCTGGTTAAAAAAATTGCATATCGGCATGAGTTTTTATTTCAAGGGAATATCTTAGCAAACACTTTGGTCTTACTGACTAAGTCTTTTTGAAGTGCTTTCAGCGAAAGTTTGGCATGATCTCAGCGATTCAGTGTATAAAGTTCTTTTGGTATTTCAAAGCTTTTTTTCCAAGAGGTCTCCCCAAAGATTGTATGTTATAGCGACATCACACAAGGGATTTCTATCAAAGGCTCATCAGTGTGAGATTGATATTCTCTTGGTGATCTATTGTGAGTTCAGGATGTTTAAGAAAAATAAGGGGCAGTCTATATAATGTCTCTCTGATATGAAAAGCTATAGTGATAGAATGATGGTTTCATTTTGGTGAAAGATACTTTCTGTCTCATCAACCAGAAGGATGTTTGATTGCTCTCAGTGTAGCATGTTGTATTTGATATGTCTTCTCTCTAAATCTGATGTGTCACAGTGAAAGCGAATTGAATGTTTGGCAACATTAAAGTTTCCTTTGGCATAACATGTCATCGATGGAAATAAAAAGGTTTAGGGAAAACATTTTGAGCTTATTCTTTTTGGCTGGGTATCGAACCCTCACCTGGCCACCATCATGAGTGTTTTTGTTTCTATTGTTTCTAATTGTAACAGTTCTTTCAGAGGTTTATGGTAGGTTTACTTGGTACATTTCTGACTAGAAGCTCGACAATGGATAATGGAGCCATGGGAGTTACAGATCTATCTGGTATTTTCATTTATGTGTTTCCTACTAGTTTATAATAACCATTTTCTTTAACTGCTCTCGGCATCTCTATGACAAATGATGCCCTGACTGAGTATTGTCATTCATTCATTAGAGGTTATGATTTTCTATGGTGGACAATTGTGTTTTTTATGTAGAAAAATGAACTCACATGTTTCAGATTTGTTGAGAAAGACTCTTACCTGAGTTGGTTGTTCTATCGTTACTCTTGAAGATAGTTACCTATCTGGCATGTAAATCAAGATGTATATATAGAAGCAAAAAAATTAGTTTTTTGTTTGACTGTTGATGTAACTCTAAGATTATCATTCCTTGGCTGTATAAAAATATATGGATAAATCTTTGCAATAAAATCTGTATAATAAGATGCAAAGATTGTGAGTTTATTCTCTATGAGGTATTTTAGGGATTCAGTTATTGAATCTTTAAGGTATTCTGTAGATGAGAAAACAGAGAGATATGTGATTATCTAAAAATAAAGAAACCCTCTGAATCATTATAATTGTTCAAAACATAATTTGAGGGGTTGGTACTCCTTGAGATAGATATCTCTAAATGAGGGGTTGGTGCTCCTTGAGTGGGTGCTCAAAAATTAGCCTATAAGGCATTGTGAACAGTTGATTATAAGATTAAGCCAAGAAGGCATTTATGGAGTGGTTTTTATACCCTAGGAGGGTTTTCCACTTGGCAAAATATTGTGTCTCTTTGTTCTTATGTGCTCTTTCTATTTTACTATGCTATTGTTTTTTCTATTCACTGTTGAGTTATTACTTTTCTTAATTCTATTTATGAATGATTACATTCAACTCATGAATGCATAAATTAGAGTAATATTGAGAACAAATTTGTGATATGTTTTGAAGTTTTTAAAATTGGTCAAATCTGTTAAGTCATTGATTCACCCCCCCTCTTAGTGTCATTTTAACTCCAACAATTGGTATCAGATCGTAGGGTTATTTTATAGGTTTTAAATTACCTTGGATTGATCTTGGTCTTGGATTTTGTTTTTAATGGAACATTCTCAAGAAGGTGCCTCTATAACGAGAGCTCCTTTATTTGATGGAACATATTATGTGTTCTAGAGAATAAGAATGGAAGATTTTCCTGTTTCTTTTGATGTTGATGTTTGGAGCATTGTTTTAGCAGATTACAATGTACCAGCCAGTATTCCCTCTGATGCTCTTGAGAAAGACAAGTATGAAACAAATGCCAGAGCTAAGCATTCCATCATGTGTGGATTAACTAAAGATGTGTTCATTAAAGTCATGCATTGCAAATCTACTCATGGAATCTAGGAAAAACTTGAAACTATATATCAAGGGAATGAGAAACTCAAACTTTCAAAAATCATTACTCTCAAACATCAGTTTGAGGAGTTGAAAATGAAGGATGATGAGAAAGTGGTTGAATATTTCCTAAGAGTTGATGAAGTTGTTAATGGAATGAAATGTCTAGGTCAAGAGGTTAATGAATTTGATGTGGTCATAAAAGTTGTTAGGTCCTTACCATCTAAATTTGAATCTAAGGTTTTATCCCTAGAAGAAAATAAACACTTTGATAAGCTTACCTTAGACATCCTGCAAGGAATTCTTGCTGCCTATGAAATGAGAACTAGAAAAAAAAATTCAATAGGAAAAGAAACTACCTTTAACTCTGAAAAGAAAGAAAAAGTCGATGTCATTGAATTAGAGTTGTCTGATTATAAAGAGTCTCATTTTGTTAGAAGATTTAAAAAGGGATCAGGAAAATATAAGGGAAAACTTCCCTTTAAATGTTTTAATTGTGGAAAAATAGGTCACTTTGCTGCAAAGTGTCCCTATGATGATCAAATCTATGACAACGAGACAATTGAAATACAACCTAAGAAGAAGGCTTTCAAACCTAAATGAAACTTCAATTTTAAAAAGAAGAAAAGTTTGTTTAGTAAGGATGAATCTGATATTGAGTCTAAAGACTCATTAGCTGATGAAGTTGAAACTTTTTTCATGGCTGAAATTACTCAGCAAAATGATTCTAACACCATTGACACTGAAGAAGGTGAAGTAGATCTTGAAAGTGAGCTGAAATGTGCTCTTCAAGAGGTCAAAAAACTCAAAAAACAAGTTCTTTCTCAAGAACATAAACCAGATCAAGATTTGATCTCTCTGAAAACTCAGCTTGAAGAAGCTAAAAGAGCTTAAGTCTATCTTAGAGAGACTGTAAGCTGCAAAGATCATGAAATTCAAAAACTGGGACAATAAGTAGTCCTTCTTAGGATGGAAATTGAAAAATATGAAAGCACTATAAAACTGAATGAGATGCTCAGCAAGCAGAAAATGTATAAAGATAAATCTGGTGTAGGTTTTGAAAAGGGTGAATGCTCATCTGACAAAGCAAAATAAAACCCCTCTACTGAAATCAAAAGCTCAGGTTCAAATCACTCAGAATCTTGTAAGGATCATGTTAAGTTTTTTAGAAGTAATAGATCTTCATACAAGGATAATTCCTTTTTCTATGGTTATTACTTTTTCTACAACAAATTTGGTCATAAAGTGAGTACTTGTAGGCTTATGAATTCTAGAATACCCAGGTTTGGTCTTAGGAAACACTATGGTTTTGTTAGATAGATTAAATTTTTTAAATGCAATACTTTAGGACATTCTGTCAGACAGTGCAGAACTGATCTGCAATCTAAATAGCAGAATATTAAAAAGGTTTCGAACCTAAGACTGTCAACAACATTGAACAAACTATGTTGGTTCAAAATGCTTTTCATTCCAAGAAAAAGTATTTATGGGTCTTGGAAAGTGGGTGTTCTAACCATATGACTGGCGAAAAGGACAAGTTTATCAAACTTGAAGATTATGTAGGTGGATATGTTAAGTTTGGTGATAACTCTGGTATTCAAATTAAAGGTAGAGTTTCACTTCTTCTGAATGAATATAGTCCTATCTATAATGTGTACTATGTGGAAGGTCTCAAGCACAATCTTCTAAGTGTCAGTCAAATCTATGATAGTGGTTATCATATTCTTTTTAATTCACAGGGATGTGAGATTAAGAACAAGCTTGGAAAGGTTGTTGCAAATGGAAGGAGGACAAAAGGAAATGTGTACAATCTCCTTGACTCATTTTGCAATGACAATATTCAAGGTATGTGTCTAATGGGCCAAATTGAAGAGAGTTGGTTATGGCATAAAATATTAGGACACATAAACTTTGAAAATCTGGTTAGAATCAGTAAGAATCAAAATGTTAGAGGTTTACCAATTCTTAACAAGCCAGAAAATTCTGTGTGTAAAGAATGCTTAAGTGGTAAACAACCTAAAATCAGCTTCAAGACAAAAGAACACTCTTCATCAAAACCTCTACAGCTAGTGCATACTGATTTATGTGGACCAACCAGAACTAGGTCTCTTAATGGTGAAAATTACTTTATGCTTTTTGTAGATGATTATACTAGAATGGTATGGGTCACATTTCTTAAGCACAAATCAGGAGCCTTTGAAAGGTTAGGAATCTAATCTGAAACTCAAATTCCTTCGATCAAACAAAGGAGGTGAGTTCACTTCTCAAGAGTTTATCGATTACTATGAACAACATGGTATTAAAAGGTAGTATGCTGCATCAAAAACACCTCAACAAAATGGGGTAGTTGAATGTAAGAATAGAACTGTGAAAGAAATGGCTAGAACCATGCTAGATGAAGCTAAATTGTCTGACATGTATTGGAAAGAAGTTGTTCATATAGCTGTATACATTTTAACCAGAGTACAACTTAGGGTGAAATATAAACACACTCCTTATGAACTTTGGTATGGAAAAAGTGCTTCTGTCAAACACTTTAAAATTTTTGGAAGTAAGTGTTTTATCAAGAAAAATGATGATAACCTTGGGAGCTTTCAATCAAAGAGTGATGAGGGTATCTTTTTGGGATACTCAACTCACAACAAAGCTTACAAATGTCTTAACAAAAGGCTTAATAAGATCATTGAAGTTGTTAATGTAAAATTTGATGAAAGACCACATCTGAATGCTGAATCTTTGTAGAATAATGAGGACGAAGAACTTAGATTTGAAATAATTTCTGAAGGAGTTGGAACAACAAAGTCTATTGCTAAATCAACAAGCCCTAAAACTGAAAATACAAGTCTTGAAAAGATTGCATCAAATGCTCCTTCGAAAAATCTAGCTATATACCATCCCAAAGATCAGATTATTGGGGATAAAAATGTTGGAGTTTAAACTAGAAGAAAGGCTGCATAATCTGATGAAAAGGCACAGATTTCTTTATGTCTAGTTACTTAGTTTGAGCCTAAAAAATTTAATGAAGCTCTCATAGACTCATGTTGGCTTAATGCTCTGCAAGAATAAATTGATCAAATTGAGAAAAATTAGACTCGGGAGTTAGTCCCAAGACCAGATGACAAAAATGTCATTGGAGGCAAATGGATATATAGAAACAAGGTGAATGAAAATTGTAATGTTATTCGCAACAAAGCAAGATTTGTCTACAAAGGCTATTCTCAACAAGAAGGTATTGATTTTGGTGAAACCTTTGCACCCGTGGCTAGATTAGAATCCATCAGAATATTCTTGGCTTATTCAGTTTACAAAAACTTTACTGTTTATCAAATGGATGTCAAAACTGCCTTTTTGAATGGATATTTAGACGAAGAGGTCTATGTTGAACAGCCTAATGGATTTATATGAAAAAATAATCCTAACCATGTTTACAGGTTGAAAAAGGCTCTCTATGGCTTAAAACAAGCACCTAGAGCTTGGTAATCTAGGCTAGATAGTCATTTAATTTCTAATGGATTTGTTAGAGGAGGTGTAGACAGTAATCTTTATGTTAAAACTGAAGGATTTGATATTTTAGTTATTGAAATTTACATCGATGATACTATCTTTGGCTGCAATAATGTCACTATGAGTAAAAAGTTCTCTCAGTTAATGGAATTTGAGTTTGAAATGTCAATGTTAGGAGAATTAAATTTCTTTTTAGGTCTTCAAATCTCTCAATGTGAGACTAGAATATTTCTTTCTCAATCCAAATATGCTAGAGAGATGCTTAAGAAATTTAAAATGGATGAATCTCATCCTGTTAGCACTCCAATGGCTACTGGATGCAAACTTACTAAAATTAATGATTCTCCTGATTCAAATCAAACTGAATACAGATCAATGATTGGTAGTCTCTTATATTTAACTACCTCCAGACCTAACATTATGCAGGTGGTTGGCATTGTTGCACATTTTTAGGCATCACCTAAAGAATCTCATGTCACTACTGTCAAACAAATTTTTAGATACATTCAGGGCACTCTTGATTATGGTCTTTGGTATCCTAGGAGCAATGATTTCTCTTTGATTGCTTATACTGATGTTGACTAGGCTGGTTGTTTGGATGATAGGAAAAGCACTAGTGGTGCTGCATTCTTTCTTGGTGATCATTTAGTGGCATGGCATAGCAAGAAACAAGTATTTGTTTCTCTCTCTACTGCTGAAGCAGAATACATTGTTGCCACTTCATGTTGTACTCAAGTACTGTGGATGAGTCAGACTCTATTTGATATGGGTATTGATGTTTCTAAACCTATTTCCATTCTTTGTGATAACACTAGTGCAATAAATATTTCAAAAAATCCTGTTATGCACTCTCACATGAAACATATTGCTATTAAGTTTCATTTTCTTCAAGAAAAGGTTTTGGCTAATGAAGTCTGCTTACAGTTTGTTGGATCTCAAGATCAGCTGGCTGACATTTTCATTAAGCCCTTAGCAAAAGAGCTATTTGAAAGGCTGAGACTTCGATTGGGAGTTATCTCTCAATCATTACTTCACTAAATCTCCAAGCTACTATTTAGGGGGAGCATGTTATATGTTTTGATTCACTTACTACTCTCCTACAATCTTGGTTGCTGCACTATTACTCTTTTTGCAGCTGTTTCTCATGATATATTTTTTTGGCTTCTCTATTGTGTTTCATGGAAATGCACGATCTTCTCTTCTACTCTTTGTCTTTGAGGCAAAAAGGGGGAGAGTCATTTGTGTTTTTCCATCAAGGACAAAGGGGGAGTTTGTTGGATCTCAGTTGTGATCATATGGTTTGTCCTTGATGACAAAATCTCCTTCAGTTGATTCTACTTGTTGATAGTTTCTATTTGGTTTCTCATGCTTTATCTTGGGATAGAAAAGGAACATTTCAACGTGAAAATGCTTGGGTCTCCCCAATCCAATTCTCTGAGAAATGTTTGTGTTGCCTATTGGCAAGACATTTTTGATGAAATAATGATTTTTTCTTATATACTGGCAGCTTTTAGCATGACAGTGATCGTGGTCTTGGCGACAAAAGAAATGTCTATTGGCATAGTGTAATCCCATCAGTATGAAGTCATAGCAAGATTGCAATGTTACACCGACCTATGGTGAATGGATGCATATTGGCAAGAGTTAGGGTTCTCAGAATAGGTCTCAACGAAGTGGTTTTGTCTCGCCGACATCACTTCTGGGATACACTTCGGCCTGACTTATTATTTTCAGTGTGAAGTCAAAATGAATGCGCTATGTCACACCGACCACCAGTTAAAAAAAATTCATATCAGCATGAGTTTTTATTTCAAGGGAATGTCTTAGCGAACACTTTGGTCTTACCGACTAAGTCTTTTTGAAGTGCTTTCGGCGAAAGTTTGGCATGATCTCAGCGACTCAGTGTATAAAGTTCTTTCGGTATGTCAGCTTTTTCTCCAAGAGGTCTCCCCAAAGATTGTATGTTACAGTGACATCACACAAGGGATTTCTATCAAAGGCTCATTGGTGTGAGATTGATATTCTCTTGGCGATCTATTGTGAGCTCAGGATGTTTTAGCAAAATAAGGGGTAGTCTATATAATGTCTCTCTAATATCAAAAGCTATAGCGATAGAATGATGGTTTCATTTTGGTGAAAGATACTTTCTGTATCATCGAATAGAAGGATGTTTGATTGCTCTCGGTGTAGCATGTTGTATTCGATATGTCTTCTCTCCGAATCTGATGTGTCATAGCAAAAGCGAATGCTACGCCCTTAATATTAGTGTACATCGGGTTATGAATAGTCAACTTGTGGCTATCTTAACTCTCTATTAAGTCATATTATCATTAGTATATTGTTATTTTGTTGTTTACGTCAGCCTAAGTCTTATATAGGTGTGTCTAAGTTGTCCTAGGTTATATCCTTGGCATAAATAGGTATATATAGGAGGTTGTGAGTCTTATTTCATCATCAAGTGTGAAGTTTGTTCTCATTAGAGATATTTGGAGGTTTTCCCCCTCGAAGTAGCTTGTTATTCTCAGTTATTATCAAGTATTTGCAGCATATTTCATATCATATTCTTTTATTGTGCAAGTTATTTCATAACAAGTGGTATCAGAGCATGATCTTGGCACCATAGAGGCAAGGTTTTTCTCAATTTTAGAGGTGATTTTGGGAAGAGCATATCTTTCAGATTTTAGTAAATTTTTTTCTAATTTTTAAAGGGTTATTGAAGAACATATTGAAGAAGCTACAGTATAGATTTTAGAAGAATTGGAGTAGAATTAAGTGAATTATTTTAGAATTAGGGTTTCTACACTATTTTTTTGGAATCTACATATCTCGCACATCTTGTTGAATTGGAGTCTAATTTTTATTGGGTTTTTGAATACATAATAAAGGAGATTACAGTTAAAATTTTATAGAATTTAAGTTTCATTTGTGTGATTTATTTCAACATTAGTGGTTTCCATCATGACGGGGCCTACAACAAGGGGTAAAAAGAATGTTGTCACTCCGGGGAAGACTCCTGATAAGGATGGTGAAACAATCGAGGATGTTACTCATAATGAGGAAATCAATAAGGTCAAGGAAGACATTTCCTCAATTAAGATGGATATGTGTGACCTAAGAGGAGATATATCGGACATATGAAACATGTTAAGCGCCTTTATGAATAAACCAAGAAAGGAGGTCTCAAGCAGCCAAGAACCAGAAGAAGAAACAAATGAAGAAGGAGAAGAAGAAGAAAAAGAATCAAAAGAAGAAGAAGAAGAAGAAGAAGAAGAAACAAATGAAGAAGAAGAAGCAGAAGAAGAAATTAAATCGAAGAAGAAGCGAAAGAAGAAGAAGAAGAAGAAGAAGAAGAGGCATATGGAGAAGTAGAAGAAGAAATAATAGAAGAAGAAGAAGCAAAAGACCAACCAGAAGAAGAAGAAGCAGAAAAAGACAAAGAAGAAGAATAAGATGAAGAGGATACAAAAGAAAAAGAAAAAGATAATGAAGAAGATGTAAAAGAAGAAAAAGTTCCTAATCAATCTATTCAACCAATGGAAGGGTACCATATATTATTCCTCACCTCTTACTCTATGACACGTCAAAAGGTTCAAGTAAAGGAAGAACAGATTCATTGCCATCAAGAGCTTGATGTCAAGGGAAGACAGATCTTGGAGCTGAAGTTAATTTTCTAGACACGCATGAAGTTGGTGACATCAACAATTCCAAGTTACCTCATTACATGGAAATGTTTTATAATTGAAGATGCTAGATGGGAGGACAAGGAGTTCATTCAAAAGAATCCAAACTTGATTAGCATTGAGGACAATGCTTCTTTGAAGAAGGAGGGCATGCTACACCCTTAATATTAGTGTACATCGGGTTATGAATAGTTGACTTGTGGCTATATTAACTATCTATTAAGTCATATTATCATTAGTATATTGTTATTTAGTTGTTTAGGTCAGCCTAAGTCTTATATAGGTGTGTCTAAGTCGGCCTAGGTGATATCCTTGGCATAAATAGGTATATATAGGAGGTTGTGAGTCTTATTTCATCATCAAGTGTGAAGTGTGTTCTCATTAGAGATATTTGGAGGTTTTCCCCCTCAAAGTGGCTTGTTATTCTCACTTATTATCAAGTATTTGCAGCATATTTCATATCATATTCTTCTATTGTGCAAGTTATTTCATAACAGCAAATTGAATGTCTGGCAACATTAAAGTTGCCTTTGGCATAACGTGTCATCAATGGAAATAAGAAGTTTTAGGGGAAACATTTTGAGCTTATTCTTTTTGACTGGGTATCAAACCCTAGCCTGGCCACCATCATGAGTGTTTGCGTTTCTATTGTTGCTGACTGTAATGGTTCTTTCAGAGGTTTATGGAAGGTTTACTTGGTGCATTTCTGACTGGAAGCTCAATAGTGGATAATGGAGCCATGGGAGTTATAGATCTATCTGGTATTTTTATTTATGCATTTCCTATTGGTTTATAATAACCATTTTCTTTAACTACTATCTACATCTCTATGACAAATGTGCCCTGACTGAGTATTGTCATTCATGCATTAGAGGTTATTATTTTCTGTGGTGGACAGTTGTGTTTTTTATGTAGAAAAATGAACTCACATGTTTTAGATTTGTTGAGAACGGCTCTTAGCTGAGTTGGTTGTTCTGTCGTTACTCCTAAAGACAATTACCTATCTGGCATGTAAATCAAGATGTATATATAGAAGCATAAAACTTAGTTTTTTGTTCGACTATTGATGTAACTCTAAGATTATCATTCCTTGGCTATATAAAAATATATGTATAAAACTCTGCAATAAAATTTGTATAATAAGATGCAGAGATTGTGAGTTTCTTCTCTATGAGGTATTTTAGGGATTCAGTTATTAAATCTTTAAGGTATTATGTAGATGAGAAAATAGAGAGATATGTGCTTATATGAAAATAGAGAAACCCTCTAAATCATTATAATTGTTCAAAACATAATTTGAGGGGTTGGTACTCCTTGAGATAGATATCTCTAAATGAGGGGTTGGTGCTCCTTGAGTGGGTGCTCAAAAATCAGCCTATAAGGCATTGTGAATAGTTGATTATAAGATTAAGATAGGAAGGCATTTAGGGAGTGGTTTTTATACCCCAGGAGGGTTTTCCACTTGGAAAAATATTGTGCCTCTTTTTTCTTCTATGCTCTTTTTTTTTTACTATGCTATTGTTGTTTCTGTTCACCATTGAGTTATTACTTTTCTCAATTATGTTTATAAATTATTACATTCAACTCATGAATGCATAAATCAGAGCAATATTGAGAACAAATCTATGATATGTTTTGAAGTTTTTAAAATTGGTCAAATATGTTAAGACACTAATTCACCCTCCCCTCTCAGTGTCAGTTTAACTCCAACACATATACCACTCTGATATCCTTCAACATCTATTTCATCCATAGCATTTGAGTACAATTATTTGTAGAAGCACTATATTATACCTCAGTAGTAGATAGGGAAATGGAATTCTACTTTTTGTTCAACCAAGACACCAACTTCTTCCATAGGAAGAAAGGACCACCACTATTGCTTTTCCTATCATCCACATCACTTGCCCAATCTGCACTAGTATAGGAATTTAGAGTAAGATCATCATCTTTAGGGTACCAAATCCAAAAATCAACTGTTCCTTTTAGGTATCTAAAAATTCTCTTTATAGCAGTCACATGAGATTTTTTCAGATCATCTTGGTATCTGGAAACCATACACACATCATTCATAATGTCTGGTCTAGTCTAAGTTAAGTAAATCAATCCATCAATCATTTATCTGTATCTTGTTTGATTTTCCTTTGTAGAATCATCATTTGGTGTTAACTTGTAGTTGCTTACCATGGGGGTACCAACAAGCTTTGAGTCTTCCATGCCAGACTTCTTTAGTAGCTCTCTAATATATTTAGATTGAGATATGAAAATTCCATTGTCTAACTATATGACTTACAATCCTAGAAATAACTTCATCTCTCCAATCATACTCATTTCAAATTCACTTTTCATTTCATCAGAAAACTTCATACATAGATCATCATATCCTCCAAAAAGAATGTCATCAACAAAAACTTTAATAATGAACTCTTTATCATGATCCATCTTAAAATACAAATTGTTGTCAGCAGTAGCTTTGTTGAATCCAAGCTTTAACAAGTATTTCTCCGATCTAGCATACCAAGCTCTGTGGGCTTGCTTGAGTCCATATAGAGCTTTCTTCAGTCAGCAAACCATGTCTTCCTTATCTGTCAATTGAAATCCATCCGATTGTTAAAAATATACCTCTTCTTCTAATTCACCATTCAGAAACATTGACTTCACATCCATTTGATAGAATTTGTAGTTCTTATATGCAATATAAGCAAGAAATAATCTTACAACTTCAATTCTGGCAATAGGAGCAAATGTTTCTTCAAAATCAATACCTTCCATTTGTGAATACCCTTTACATACCAATTTTCTTTATTTTGAACCACTTCACCTTCTTCATTCAACTTATTCTGAAAGATCCATTTAGTTCCAATCACTTTTTTATCTTTAGGTCTAGGAATAAGAATCCATGTATCATTTTTCTCTATCTGCATCAATTCTTCCTTCATAGCTTCCATCTAGTGTTCATCATTATAGGCTTCATTAACATTGTTAGGCTCAGTATTGGAAATCATACAATGCTCTTTTTCAATCCTTCTTCTTGTTTGCACACCTTTATTCTTATCTCCTATAATTTTATTTTTAGAATGACTGAACCTTACATAACCTTGGAACTTTAGGATTCTCTCACACTTTTGGTTCTTCTATTCTTTCTTCTACACTTCCACTTGTCTCTCCTTCATGGCTTTCTTAATTTACTAGAACACTTGGAACTTGATTCTATGTATGAGCATTCTTCCCTTTGTCTATGCTATCTTACTTGTCATCTGAGTTATATTTGTAGTATTCAGATGATCTAGCAGAGTCCTCATCAACTCTAACATTTTCACTTTCAACTATCTTTCTCAGTCTTCTATTATAGCACTGGTAAGCCTTGTTCTTTGTAGACTAACCTAGAAAGATTCCTTCATCACTTCTTGCATCAAACTTGCCTATTTCCTCATCTCTCTTGATATAACACTTGCTTCCAAAGATCTTGAAATATTTAACAGTAAGCTTGTAACCAAATCACAATTCAAAAGGAATCTTACAAAAATTACTGTTGACATTTACCCAGTTTAAAGTGTATATAAAAGTTCTTAGAACTTCTCTCCAATATATGTGAGGCACATTTCCTTCCAACATCATCATTCTGGAAGCTTCCAGAATAGTTCTATTCTTTCTCTCCACGACTCCATTTTGTTGAGGGGTTCAGGGAGCAAATAATTTTCTTTTGATTCCATGTTCTTCACAAAAAGAATCGAACTTCCGAGAAGTGAACTCACCTCCTTTGTCTAACCCTAGGCATTTTAGTTTCATACCTATCTCATTCTCTACCATATCTTTGAAACTTTTGAACTTCTCTAATGCTTAACATTTTTCTCTTAAGAAAGCAACCCATATCATCCTAGAGTAATCATCAATAAGCGACATAAAGTACCTTTTATCTTGTATACTTTTGATTCTAGAGGGACCGCATAGATGAATATGTACCAGATCGAGTACTCCATTAGAATGATGTTGTTTTCTCCAAAAAGAGGCTCTATTTTGTTTTCCCATCTGATATTCCTTGCATATTGTGTTAGCAGGCTTCACTAGCTTAGGTATATCTCTTACTGCTTGAGTGGAGCTTAACTTGACAATGTTATCAAAGTTCACATGACATAACCTCCTATTCCATAACCAAATTTCATCTAATTGAGAAATTATACAACTTTTATTTGTAGCACTCAAGTGAAAATATTATCTCTTGTCTTTGTACCTAATCTAATCATGTTTCCAGAACTTCAAAGTATCCTGCATCTTCCATCTTTAAACTAAAGATCGTAACCCTTGTCCACCATTTGTCCAACACTCAATAGATTATGTTTCAAGCCTTCAATATAAAGGACATCATCAGTGTTATGTTTACCACCAATACAAATAAATCCTCTACTATGAATCACACCAGCATTGTTATCTCTTAACCTTACAACCCCACCGTCATATTTATCCAGACTTACAAATTTACTTTTGTCTTTATTCATATGATGTGCACATCCTCTATCAATAACCCACTAATCCTTTTCTTCAATTCAGGTTGTAAGAGATTTCTCAACATTTTGATTATTAGCAAATTCAATAGCCACCAAACCATTTTCCTTGATAGCAATGAAAACCCATTCATCTTCATTTCCACTTTCTTAATCAGATTCTTCATCAGTCACACCTTCTTCAACATAATAGAATTTCTTTTGAAATCTAGGTTTATTAGGCTTAGACCTAGGAAATCTTTCAGGACACCTTGAAGTAAAATGACCTATTTTACTACAAGATAAAAATTTAATAGGTAAATTTCCTTTGTACTTACCTTGTCCTTTGCCTTCTTTCTTCACAATCAGTGGTTCCAGCTCTAGTACCTCTCTCTCTTCCTCTTCAAGTTGTTTCATCTCTTCCTCATACTTGAATGTCTTGCTATAACTCACTCCCAGATCATATCTTGGCTTGCTTCTTTTGGATAGAGGCCTTAAATGTAGATTCAATCTTGAAAGCAGAATCACCAAATTCACTCAACTCAAAGGCAACATGTTTACCATTCAACACATCCCTTGTCACATTTGTTACTATTATGAGCTATTAAATAGCATGAGTCTCTGATTTGTAAGAGGGAGGAAATGATCTGAGCACTTTAGCTACAATTTCTTGTTCATCCAGGGTACCACCGACACATCTAATACCCATCACAAGTTCATTTACTCTTTGCATAAAAGAAGTAATATTTTCATCTTCACCCATCTTCAAATTTTCATACTTGCCTTTTAAAATTTGTAGCTTAGTGACCTTCACAAGTGTATCTCCTTCATAAAAATTCTCCAACTTCTTCGAGATCTTATGAGCTATCTTCAAATCCATCACATTTTCCATTTCTGAATCTATCAGAGCACTCACCAATGTTTCAATAGCCCTAATATTAATCTCAACCTCTTTAATCTCATTAGGAGGGACCATTTTGAGGAATAACATATCTATATTTTGTAATATTCTAGAAGGGTTCTCCAATACATATCAAATGGAATTCCATTCTCTTCTTCCATAGAGAGTAGTTAGTTCCATCGAATCTAGGACTGTCCTTCTTATATGATGCCATCTCGGATCACCTCAAGCTTTTAAACTTCTTCAGAGGAACCTGCTCTGATACCAATTGTTGGAAAAACAAGAACAAAAAACTGAGAGGGAGGGTGAATCAGTTTTCACAGAATATTTAAACTTTTCAAACTTATCTTTAACTTAATATCAGATATGATGAATGAACAATAAACCATAAACAATCAACACATTAGTGACATAGAGAACACTAAGATTTTTTTTGTGGAAAGCCTGTTAGGAGAAAACCTTGGTGGATTTTAGTACACAATATTATACCTTGTTAAAAGTATAATGATAAATAATGGGAATGCACATCCATTTAGGCACACTGACTAGAGCTCACTGCTCAAATACAAGAGGGCTCACTACCCAAAGAAGACACACTGTCTTATAGCAATTTAGATTAGATCCATAAGGTATGAACTAAGAAATTAGCTTTTGCAAAAGCCTGATTACATTTCTAGTTATACACATAAATACTCCTTCACACTTCACTCACTCTGCTCCACACTTGAATTATTTGAACACTATGCAAACACTAGCACTTTCTTTGGCACTCATTCACACTTCACTTCACTCAAACAATTTCTCTTATATATCTGCTTCATGAATTTACATCAACAACTTAGTCGGCCAAAAGAAATATGAAAATATAAAACATATACATGATGTTGACAAACTTACAAATAAATTTACAATGTGAATCAAACATTGTCAGCCACAATATAATGAAGACCTAAAACAATATCCTCGAGTGTGCCAAACATTCAAATTTGATTCTTAAAGGATCCACAACACATTACAACCACCATGTTGGCCAAGAACATGAAAATGCGAACATGCAATGGAAAAATCACAGACCATGAGCACACCGATCAATGTGGATGTACAACAAAGATAGAGCATGAACAAGAAACATCCAAAAGAATCACAAACCATCAGAGAAAAATTTGCAACAACTAAACTTACTAAAATCACACCATCAATTAGGAACACTAACTGAAGTAGCAGAAAAAATGTCAAAACACAACTGTTCATAATACAATCAAATCTTCACACGAACCTCTAAATCTTTTGGTGGATAAACTAGACACACTCTACATTAAACCCTTTTGTCCACAATGACTGATCATCAATGTACTGAGAAATACACCTCTATGACCTTCATTGTTCCACTGAAAACCTATAACTTTTTCTTTAACAATTTTCTCAATATCCTCGACATATCCAACTTTCAATACATCAATGCTAATAGTGTTGACATCAATGACAACCACATATCAACAACAAAACCACAACAGCCAACATTTTAATGATTTCAAATCCTAGATCTGATGTCATCTTGTCTTATTTGAATTTAAGGAATTATGAATAAGATAAGTATAAATACAAGGCTATTTCACATAGTTTCACCTAAGAATTATGATGCAAGAAATCCTAGAAAATTCAAGTTATCTCAAGAGAATTCAAGAGAATTTCTAAGGCATTCAAGGGAAGATTATTAAAATTTATTGTAGCAATCAATGATCTATTTTATCATGTCAAATTCATGCATGTTGTTGAGCTAATGCAATGATACAACATTGATGATCAAGTTTGGGTATTCAAAGCTATTATCTTATGTCAAGTTCATGATCAAGATATACTCTCATTGAGGCCATTTCATGCTAAGTTTTAGATTTGCAATCCAAGGTTCAATTGAGGATTGGTGAGTTGTGGCATTACAATGTTCATTCATCATTCCTTTATGCATTGTTTTAATTGAAGGTTTAATTACCAATTCCATAACAATCAACATTTTTTTCCTCTTTGATGTGTGATTGTAGGTTTTAGGTTGAAGATCAAGTGTAGAAAAAAGTTGTGAAAGATGCAAAGTTGTCAAAAGTTGTTATCTTTCTTGCAAAATCATGGAAAGTCTTCTATAGAATTTATTTCTAACTTTTAGGATCTGAACACCTAGGATCTAGGAGTACATGCATTGCAGAACAAAACCCATAAATTGATTTTCCAAAACCCTAGCAGGGACCTTGCTACGCCCTTAATATTATTGTACATCGAGTTATGAATAGTCGGCTTGTGGCTATCTTAACTCTCTATTAATTCATATTATCATTAGTATATTGTTATGTAGTTGTTTAGGTCAGCCTAAGTCTTATATAGGTGTGTCTAAGTCGGCCTAGGTGATATCCTTGGCATAAATAGGTATATATAGGAGGTTGTGAGTCTTATTTCATCATCAAGTTGTGAAGTGTGTTCTCATTAGAGATATTTGGAGGTTTCCCCCTCGAAGTGGCTAGTTATTCTTAGTTATTATCAAGTATTTGCAGCATATTTCATATCATATTCTTCTATTGTGCAAGTTATTTCATAACAAGTGGTATCAGAGCATGATCTTGGCACCATAGAGGCAAGGTTTTTCTCAAGTTTGGAGGCGATTTTGGGAAGAGCATATCTTTCAGATTTTGGTGAATTATTTTCTGATTTTTAAAGGGTTTTTGAAGAACATATTGAAGAAGCTAAAGTCCATATTTTAGAATAATTGGAGCAAAATTAAGCGAATTATTGTAGAATTAGGGTTTCTACACTATTTTTTTGGAATCTACATATCTCGCACATCTTGTTGAATTGGAGTCTAATTTTTATTGGGTTTTTGAAGACATAATAAAGGAGACTACAGTAACAATTTGAGAGAATTTAAGTTTCATTTGTGTGATTTATTTCAACTTTAGTGGTTTCCATCATGTCAGGGCCTGCAACAAGGGGTAAAAAGAATGTCACTCCGGGGAAGACTCCTGATAAGGATGGTGAAACAATCAAGAATATTAATCATAATGAAGAAATCAATAAGGTAAAGGAAGAAATTTACTAAATTAAGATAGATATGTGTGACCTAAGAGGAGATATATCAGACATATGAAACATGGTAAGCACCTACATGGCTGAATCAAGAAAGGAGTTCTCAAGCGGCCAAGGTGAAAATTCTAGGTCAACTACTACTAACACAAGCTTTAGTACTCCTATGGGATATAGGAATTTATTTCCAAAGGTGGATATGAAAAATTTTGATGGTAAAGATCCTCTAACATGGATAAACCAAATGGAGATTTTTTTTGAAGTACACCAAATCCCAAATGGACAAAAGGTCACAATGGCTTCCTTATATCTAGAACCAGATCAATTCATTTGGTATCATTGGCTTTGCACTCATCAAAGTAAAAAGGGGCTCACCGTCTCATGGTCAATTTTCATAGAGGAAATCCAAGCACAATATAGCAATAGTGTCACAGACAACTTCTTCAGCCAACTAGCTAAACTTCAACAAATAGGATCAGTTAAGGATTATATTCAGCAATTCCAAAATCTATCCTTAAGGGTGGATACAATTACGGAGGAAAACTTGAATGACTTATTCTTGGGTGGTCTTGAGGATCACATTCAATATGAGGTACGCATGTTTAGCCCTAGTTCCATAAATGAGTCTTTTATCTTAGCATGCAAGGTAGAGGAGAAGTATTTGATTCCTAAGAAGCAAGGGGCTAATGTGACAAGAGAGAAAGGATATTCAACACAACCTACTAAGTTGAATCCAGAACAAATTGAGGAGAAAAGAGCAAAAGGCTTTTGTTTCAATTGTGATAGCAAAATACAATCGAGGACATAAATGTAGTGAAAAGAAATTGTTTTATATTGAAGGTCCCAATGAGGAAGAAGAGGAGGAACCCATACTAGAAGATGAAAGGGAGTCAAATGAGGAATCACATGATTCCCAACCAATCATTTCTTGTCATGCACTCTCAGGACTCAACACTCCACAAACTCTCAAGGTGGTGGGGTTCCTAAAGAAGTAGAAGGTAACAATGTTGATTGACTCAAGTAGTACTCATAATTTAATCATCAAAAAGTTAGCTACTCATCTATATTGTTTCATATATCCAGCTCCAGAGTTTCAAGTTTTGATTCCAGATGGTGGTATAGTTAGTTGTTCAGGGAAGTGTCATAGCATTAAATTATCCATGGGAGATTATAAACTTGATACCCCAATGTATGTGATATCCATGGGTGCAATAGATATTGTTTTGGGAGCATAATGGCTTACTACATTAGGAACAATTGAGATGAACTTCCGAGAACTATTCATGAGATTTCAATCAGAAGGAAGGCTAGTAGAGCTAAGGGGGTTGAAGGAAAAATCTCCACAAATGGTAAGCTCTCATCAAATGCAAAAGTTGCTTAAGAAAGGAGTGGATGGATTTGTGGCCCAACTATGTTCATTAGAAGTCTCTCAATCTAATACTCCTACTCATCCAGATTTGCAAGATATAATTGATCATCACTCAGTTGTTCTTGGAGATATGCCTAAAGGACTTCCTCCTAAGAGGGATCATGATCATGCCATACAGTTAGTCCTAGGGAGCCAACCACCGAACATCAGGCCTTACAGGTAACCACACATAGAAAAGAGTGAGATAGAAAAGATTGTTGAAGAGATGCTAGAGGCAGGAATCATTAGGCATAGCCAAAGTGCTTACTCCTCGCTTGTGGTGATGGTACGTAAGAAGGATGATACTTGGCGCATGTGTCTATATTATAGAGTGCTCAACATGTACACCATTAAAGATAAGTTTCCAATTCTAGTCATTGATGATTTGCTAGATGAATTAAATGGAGCTATGTTTTTTACCAAGTTAGATCTTCGATCTGGTTATCACCAAATTCAAATTAAGGAGGAAGATATTTGTAAGACAACATTTCAGACTCATGAGGGTCATTATGAATTTTTGGTGATGCCATTTGGTCTTACCAATGCACCATCTATATTCCAAAGTTTGATGAACTCCATTTTTAAGAGGTTCTTGAGAAATTTTGTGTTAGTATTCTCTGATGATATATTAATTTATAGCAAGACTTGGGAAGAAAATTTGCAACATGTGGACCAAGCATTACAAATACTTGAAGATCATAAACTCTATGCTAAGCCATCCAAGTGTGCTTTTGGTCTTACAGAGGTGGAGTATTTGGGACACATAGTTTCACATGGAGTAAAGGTGGACCCTAACAAAATTAAGGCTATTATGGAATGGCCTATTCCAAAAACCATTAAGAAATTGAGAGGATTCTTGGGATTGACAAGGTACTATAGAATATTTGTGAAGAATTATGGTAGTATAGCAGCACCTCTCACCACTCTATTGAAGAGGGATTCTTTTCATTGGAATGAGTCTGCCAATACAACATTTGAGAGATTGAAGGAGGCTATGTGTACAACTCCAGTACTTGCCACTCCTAACTTCACCAAGGAATTCATTGTGCAATGTGATGCTTCTAGAAATGGGATAGGAGTAGTGCTCATGCAAGAAGGTCGACCAATTGCTTTTCAGAGTCGTCAATTAAAAGGTAAGAATCAACTAAAACCTATTTATGAGAAGGAAATGCTAGCAATACTCCATGCAGTGAAACAATGGTGGCCTTATCGATTGGGTAGACATTTCAAGGTTAAGACAGATCGTGATAGCCTAAAATATTTTTTTGAACAATGACTATCTTCTGAAGAGCAACAAAAATGGGTAACTAAGATGTTAGGATATGAATTTGAGATTGTATATAAGAAAGGGAAAGAAAATATTGTCACAGATGCACTTTCAAGGAAGGATGAGAAAGATGAAGCATTATTGTGTGCCCTTTCAATATTACAAGCAAATTGGGTGCAGGAAGCCAAAGCAGAGTGGCAAAGTGATGTTGCAACAAGTAATCTCATCGAGCAATTAAAAAGTGATCCTAGTAGTTTAGATAAGTTTTGTTAGAAGGGAGATACTCTTTGGTATAAAGAGCGTTTGTATCTCTGCAAGAATTCCAACCTTAAAATCAACATTCTCACAGAGTTGCATGAGTCTCCAGTGGGTGGTCATTCGGGATTTTTGAAGACATATCATTGATTCAATCAAGATTTCTTTTGGGAGGGGCTAAAGGGTGATGTTCAAAAATTTGTGGTTGAATGTTTGGTGCATCAAAGGCATAAAAGGGAGACAATTAAGACACTAGGTCTCTTGCAACCCTTATCTATTCCTAGCCAGCATTGGCAAGAGGTACCCATGGACTTCATCACAAGGCTTCCCATATCTAAAGGTCATAATGTCATCATGGTGGTAGTTGATCGACTCACTAAATATGCACATTTCATTGCATTAGCACATCCTTTTACAACAAGTGCAGTGGTTAAAGCTTTTTTGGAGAATATCCAAAAGCTACATGGTACACCTAAAGTTATTATTAGTAATCGTGATCCTATCTTCACTAGTCACTTTTGGAAAGATTTATTCTCATGTTTAGGTACTCAATTGGCTCTCAGTTCTTCATACCACCTTCAATCAGATGGGAAAATAGAGGTTGTTAATAAGTGTTTGGAAGGATATCTATGTTGTTTCACTTCAGAGAAATAGTCTCAGTGTGTAGATTGGCTACCACTTGCGGAATGGTGGTATAACACTTCTTTTCATAGCTCATCAAAAATGTCTCCATTCTTGGCACTTTATGGATATCATCCTCCTTCCATCACATCATCAATTAAGGTGTCCCCAAAATTTTAGGCAGTAGAAGACCACTTGCTTCATCAACAACAAGTACTTTCAGGACTCAAGGAGAATTTAGCCATGGCACAAAATCGAATGAAACAACAGGCAGACCAACATTGTAGTGAAAGAAGTTTTGAAGTTGGGGATTGGGTCTTCTTGTGATTGTAGCCTTATAAGAAAATATCACTAAATCAGCAAAGAAAGAATAATAAGTTGTCTCCAAAGTATTATGGTCCATACCAAATCATGCAAAGGATTGGTAGTGTTGCCTACAAGCTTGAGTTGCCACCAACAAAGATACATCCAGTTTTTCATGTTTCCTATTTGAAGAAGGTAATTGGGCATAATATTCCCACTCAAACAACACTTCCTAATCTGGATGAAGAAGGAAGAATCATTTTGGAACCAGAGTGCATTCATCAAACATGCACAAAGAAGCTGAGGAATAGAACTATCACTTAGTATCTCATCCAATGGAAGAATTTATTAGTTTAAGATGCCACATGGGAAGACGAGGAGTTCATTCAAAAGTTTCCAAACTTGATTAGCATTGACCACAATGCTTCTTTGAAGAAGGGGGCATGCTACACCCTTAATATTATTGTACATCGATTTATGAATAGTCGGCTTGTGGCTATCTTAACTCTCTATTAAGTCATATTATCATTATTATATTGTTATGTAGTTGTTTAGGTCGGCCTAAGTCTTATATAGGTGTGTCTAAGTCGGCCTAGGTGATATCCTTGGCATAAATAGGTATATATAGGAGGTTGTGAGTCTTATTTCATCATCAAGTTGTGAAGTGTGTTCTCATTAGAGATATTTGGAGGTTTTCCCCCTTGAAGTGGCTTGTTATTCTCAGTTATTATCAAGTATTTGCAGCATATTTCATATCATATTCTTCTATTGTGCAAGTTATTTCATAACAGACCCATTCACCAGTAGCTAAATGAGTCCTTAGTAAGGCCTAAAAAAACACTTTTTACAATAGGTACACAAAATTTTACCCTCTTAAAACCTACTTTTTGATTGGTATAATTGTTAGGTTTTTTTTATATTCATCTATGAATAATTGAATGAAATAACTAGTGAAAAGAGGGGTAAATCATCTTGATTACATTTTGGTTCATCAACCCCTCTCTTTGCCTATGTTTCATTTTGGTGAACCAAACTTCTTGAGCATTGTAGTTTTCTGATTTTGGAGTCTCTTTTCATCTTAGATTATATCTTGCATTAATTTTCATTCATTTGCATTGAATTATATCTCATTTAGTGTGTCTAAGTTTGCATTCAAATTTGCATTTCATCTACGGTTTTAGGATTGCACTGTTTGCATTCTTTTAATCTGAAAAATACAAAAAAATGAGTCATCTTGCATATCATTTAGATAATATAAACTTTCATTTGAAAATTGAAACAAAAACTAGGTATTTTAGGTCATCATTTTGTCACATTTTCAACTTGCATTTCACATTGCATTTCTAGAAAATTAAATTTGAAAATTATTGTAGTAGACCTAAATTTGAAAATCATTGGAAAGGACTTGAAAATATTTAAAAATTAGTTTCAAAACCCTAATAAAGGACCCATTCACCTTATGGCGAATGAGTCCCTAATTCGGTCTTGATCTACATTTCTGGAAATCAAAATCTTCAGTTTTATGCTTTTGTTTGTTGCTTTTAGATTTCTATTACAGTTTCTTAATTTTTTGTTTCATTCATTTCATTAGATCTAGCTTAATTTGGCACATTTAGTGCATTGTGTTATTTCAAAATTACATTTAAAATATTTCATTTTCATATTTTTGCATATTACAAATATGATGAGGGTGCAGCCCGAGACTTAGAAAATAACCCACAAACAAGAGAATAATTTTATTATTTAGAAAATGGAGCTTGTTACATGCAGAGGATCTCAAATCCCCAAGTTCTAAAGCACATGCAAGTTACAAAAAGCTACAAAATCACCATTTCACAATATGCGAGCTTGTCCCCAAAAAGTTACCCAAAAATTAGAAACCCGCCCATAAATAGAGATCCTCTTTAGTTTGGAGCCAAAACAACATTCAAAATTGAGTTTAGGTGGTTTGGCGCCGAAAAACTACAACTTGAAGTTCAAATTTCGAAAAACATTTGCAAATGTATCTTCTAGAAAGTGTGCCAACTTCCCGGGGCCATAACTTTTGATCTAGGACTCTGATTCGCGAACCGTTTGAACCATTGGAAAGGTCTCAAAGTCAATAACGTGCTCAAAATCCACTACACCAATTTTGGAAAGTTTCAGGGCCATTCTAGGAACTCTAGGTGCCTCAAATCTAACTCAAAAGATTTTCAGGTGCAAATTTGGGAAACTAAAACTGTAATATCTTTCAACCCAGGAATAGAAAATAAAAACCATAAATTGGGAATTTCATTATGACGAAAAGGGTATCCAAAAATGTAAAAACATCTAAAAACTAAGAAACTTGAAATTTAACTATTTTTGGGTGATGCAAGTTTTCCCTTACACCACTAGATGCTCCTACATCAGACACCTAGGGTAATTTGAGAAGTGACCCGTGACATCTCAAATGGTTGAGGAAAAACCAACCGGTCAACCGCTGCCTTAGATAGCTAGGATGAATCTTCCATAGGCCTTCCTCTCCATTTCACCAGATATTCTTCGTACTACATATTTCTGGTACTCCTTCCCACATGACTATCCAAGATTGCTTCAATCTCCTCCCTTTCTAAAGTAGGTGCTAGAATGCCATACTGCCCTATTGCTGGTGCTTCCTTCGTTCCACCTTCATGATACTCTATCAAATCTAAAATGTTGAACATAGGGGAAATGTTGATTCCATCAGGCAACTCTACCTCATATGCATTCCCTAAATCATGCTTCTTCAAAATCTTACAGGGACCGAATTTCTTCATCTTCAATTTGTTATAGGTTCCCATGGGAAACCTTTCTTTCCTCAAGTGGACCATTACTTCATCGCCAGTCAAACTCCTTATTCTTCCCTTAGCCTTATATTGCATATTCATCTTATTAATGTGTTCTAGTACCTTCTCATGTATATTCTTGATGTTCTCTTGCAAAATCTTCAGCTTCAGCACTTATTTTCTTCTCTTGGTCCATCTTCCTCAATTCTGGAGCTGTTCGGGGCTACCTCCATACACAATCTGGAATGGTGATCTACTAGTGCTTTTGTTGACAAAATTGTTGTAAGAAAATTCTTCTTAGGGTAAGATCAAGTCCCATCCCTTTGGTTTATCTCCTACCAAACATCTCAATAGGTTACCCATACTCCTACTAACAACCTCTGTCTACCCATCTATTTGTGGATGGTGTGTAGAGTGAACTTCAACTCTGTCTTCAGCTTCTTCCACAAGGTCCTCCAAAATTACCCCACAAATTTGGTGTCACAATCTGAAACAATACTCTTTGGCAGACCATGTAGCCTCACCACCTCTTTGAAGAACAAGTCAGGAATGTGAACTGCATCATGGGTCTTCTAACATGGAATGAAATGTGCCATCTTCAAAACCTATCAACCACCACAAAGACTGAATAATTCCATCGTTGTGTCCTTGGAAAACCAAGAACAAAGTCCATACTTATATCCTCCCATGGCCTCTCTGGTACAAGTAAGGGCTGATATAAGCCTGTATTCTGGCTCACTCCTTTAGCCATCTGACATACCCTACAACTTTGTACAAACTTCTTCACATCCTATGACAACTGAGGCCAATAATAATGTTCACTGATAATGGCAATGGTCTTATCCCGACCCAAATGTCCTGCCATTCCTCCACTATGCTTCTCCTTTATTAGGTTATCCCTCATGGAACTCCTCAGGATACATAATTGACTTCCCTTAAATAACATGCCATCCTGGATTATGAAATCCAGCCACCTTGTCCTATCTACTGTAACAGTCTCCTTGCAAACTTTCTGAGCCTCTGTGAAATTAGGATCTTTTGCATATAGTGTCTTAAGTTCATTGAACCCAACCACTTCAATCTACATCTTTGTCATCAATGTATGCCTCCTACTTAAAGCATCTGCAACCATATTTGACTTCCCACTCTTATGTTTCAAAACAAAGGTATAACTTTGCAAAAACTCTACCCATTTCATATGCATCTTATTTAATTTTCCCTGACTATTTAGGTACTGCAAGGCCTGATGATTAATATATAGAACAAATTCCTTTAGAAACAAATAATGTCTTCATTTATTTAATGCTTGAACTATTGCATAAAATTCTTGATCATATATAGAATACTTTCTCTTAGCATCATTTAGATTTTTACTGAAATAGGCAATGGGCTTACCTTCTTGGCTCAACACTGCTCCAATGGCACAACCACTGGCATCACAATCCACCTGAAACACCTTGTTGAAATCTGGGAGGGATAGAATAGGTTGCTCTGTTACCTTCTACTTCAATAGTTCAAAACTCTTTGCCGCTCAAGTGCTCTACTTGAATTCTTTTCTATCCCCTCTCATTGTTTAAGTCAGGGGTCCACAAATACTACTGAAGTTTCTAATGAACTTTCTATAAAAACTAGCCAAACCATGGAAAGATCTCACCTCAGTAGCAGTTCTTGGGGTAGGCCATTCTAGAATAGCCTTCACCTTCTCTAGGTCCATCTTGAGACCTTAAGCTGAGACAACAAAACCCAAGTACACTAACTCCTCTTCACAAAACTGCACTTCTTCAGATTAATCAATAGTTTCTCTTCTCTTAACTTCTCAAAGGCTCTCCAATATGCATCAGATGCTCATCCAATGTCTTACTAAAAATCAAAATATCATCTAAATACACAATAACAAAACTTCCTAGAAATTATTTTAGTACCTCGTTCATGAGCCACATGAATGTGCTTGGTGCATTGGTTAGCCCAAAAGGCATGACTAACCACTCGTATAGGCCCTCTTTGGTCTTGAAGGCAGTCTTCCATTCATCTCCCTCTCAAATCTAGATCTGGTGATATCCACTCTTCATATAAATCTTTGTGAAGTACTAAGCTCCACTCAAATAGTCCATCAGGTCATCCATCCTTGGTAGGGGAAATCTGTACTTGATTGTTATCTTGTTTATGGCTCAGGAATCTGTACACATCCTCCACTCCCCATCCTTCTTTGGTGCTAGTACTGCAGGTACTGTACAAGGACTCAAACTCTCATGTATCAAACCCTTTCTCAACAACTCTTGAAATTGTCTATTCAACTCCTCATTTTCTACTAGAGTCATTCTATGAGCTGCCTTATTTAGCAAACTAGATCCAGGAATCAAGTCAATCTAATGACTGATCTTCCTTATTGGTGGTAAACCCTTAGGTACATTATCAGAAACAATATCTTGAAACTCATCCAACATCCTAGAAACTTCTTCTGGAACCTTCTCACTATCCTCCTTACTCACTTTAGGAATCAATGCATAACAAACACACTCATGCTTCATACCTTTTAAAAAAATTCTTCCATCTATATAACAAATTCTAGCACTACTGCATACCTTTTCTTCAGTCTCCTTCAGGGGTTTCAACTTGTGCTGAACCCCATCCTTTGTCAAAGAATAAGTGTTTGCATGGCCATCATGTATAGCTCACCTATCGAACTACCACGACCTCCCCAACAACATGTGACAAGCATCCATGGGGATGATATCACAAAGTACCTCATCATGGTAGCTCCCGATCTTGAACTTTACTAGGCACTGCTCATTGAACAAAACTTTGTGGTCTTTCTACAATGAGGCAATTCGATATGGATGCAAGTGCCTTTCCCCCTTCAGCTTCAACTTTGTGACCATCTCTTATGAAACCAAATTATCAGTGCTCACATCGTAAATAATGACATCACAACATTTTCCTTCACACTTGCACCTTGTGCAAAATAGATTCTTCCTTTGTTTTGGTTCCTTTTCCTTAGTCACTAGGGCTCTCCTAATCACTAAGGCTTCTCCCCTTTCAGCATCATCTGAATGTTTAGATTAGGCCTCCTCATCTGCATGCGCAACCCTTCCATGACCTTATGGCCTTTTGTCTGCCCTTCCTTGGTGTTGTGGATATTCATAGGCTCGATGTCCTTCTTCACCACACTAGAAACACGTTCCTTTGAAACCACCTCTTCCAGATCCTTGTCCATATCTCCCTCATCCTCTACCTCTTTGATCACCACTATTTTGATCACAAGGGCGGTAGAAGTTGTCATTCCTTTGGCTTTGGCTAGTACCCACATCTTCACTTTTCTTTTCATCATCATTTCGGCTTCTTGAAGGTCTTCCACCGCCCCTTCCACTCTGACCTCCTAGTCCTTTTTGCTTGCCATCAAATCTTTTGTTCAGCTTCTCTTCCACCTTCAGGCCAAACTGATACACATCCTCAATGGTGGTCATTCTGACTAGGCTTAACTCCTTCTGAATGCTCAGTCATAACCCATTAAGATATCAGGCTACCTTCTCCTTGTTGGCCTCTATGTGGCCTGTCCTGATGATTATCTTGTGAAAATCTTCAATATATTCTTTCATAGATCTACTTCCTTGCTTCAACCCTTGCAATTTCTTCAATAGATCTAACTCGTAGTCCACTGGTATGAACTTCTTCTTCAGTTTCTCTACCATGCGATCCCATTTGGTGATATTTCCTTTTCCTCTTCGATTTCTTTCCAACTAGACCTCTTTCCACCAAATACTGGGATGGCCCTTCAACTTCATTTTCACAAACTTAACCCGATTTGGGTCCTCTATTTCCTCATACTCAAAATATTCTTCTAGCTCGTTGATCCAGCTGATCAACACTTCCGGGTTCAGACTTCCGGAATAATTGTGGACTTCTGCTTTGGGTCTTTTCTCGATCTTCAAAATGGCCCTTATTAGCCACATTTGGTCTTAATCAATTGCTTCTTCTTCCTCTTCTATATTTGAACCTTCTTCCTCTCCTTCATCCTCACTTTCCTCCCTCAAGTTTAACCCTCTTCTCAACTGCTCTTGTAACACATCAATCTATCTTTGGAGGGCTACCAATGCATCTCTTCCACTAGCATTTCTGCCACCTTGACCACCTCTTGCACCACCATGCCTACCAGGCATCACTCTTGGAGGCATCTTTCTTGACCTCGACCCAAAACCACGGTCTTGGTGCGAACTGCCTCACGATCAGTGATCTATCCACACACTCAAGAAAACCCAGTCTGATACCACTTGATGAGGGTACAGCCCAAGACTTAGAGAATAACCCACAAACAAGAGAATAATTTTATTATTTAGAAAATGGAGCTTCTTACATGTAGAGGATCTCAAATCCCCAAGTTCTACAACACATGCAAGTTACAGAAAGCTACAGAATCACCCTTTCGCAATATGCGAGCTTGTCCCCAAAAAGTTACCCAAAAATTAGAAACCTGCCCATAAATAGAGCCCCTCTTTAGTTTGGAGCCAAAACAACATTCAAATTTGTGTTTAGGCAGTTTGGCACCGAAAAATTACAATTTGAAGTTCAAATTTCAAAAGAACATTTGCAATTGTATCTTCTAGAAAGTGCGCCAACTTCCCGGGGCCATAACTTTTGATCCGGGACTTCGATTCACAAACCGTTTGAACCATTGGAAAGGTCTCGAAGTCAATAATGCGCTGAAATTTTGCTACACCAATTTTGACAAGTTTCAAGGCCATTCTGGGAACTCTAAGTGCCTCAAATCTAACTCGAAAGATTTTCAGGTGCAAATCTAGAAACTAAAACTACAATATCTTTCAACCTAGGAATAGAAAATAAAAACTGTAAATTGGAAATTTCATTATGACGAAAAGGGTATCCAAAAATGTAAAAATATCTAAAAACTAAGAAACTTGAAATTTAACTATTTTTGGGTGATGCAAGATTGCCCTTACACCACTAGATGCTCTTGCATCAAAATAGAAAATTACCTTGTTTAAGCCTAAAAATTTGACAATGGATAAGTGTTTTAGCAATGTATGGAAGTATTTGTTTTCATTGGTTGATGTTTCAAGTTGTGTTTTTGGAAATGATCCTAATGCAATTGAACCTACTCATGCTCACCCAATTCCTAATGGGTGTCCTTGTGAAGTTAACATCATTGGAGAAGATGATGCTAGCATGAATGAATTTATAAATGATTGATTTAACAATTTTGAAAATAATGCATCCTTCTATCCTTCCATGAAACAACCAACACAAATTGAGATGTTTTGTCTTTTACATCTTGAAATTGAGTGAAAAACTAAGATTAAACTTCCAACAATGAGTGAAACTATTTCCTCTAATCATACTTATCCATCTTATATTAAAAAAGTGACTAATAATCCTATCAAACTTGAAGAGACTTATGACCAAGGCTTTAAGATTTTAACCAATCAAGATCCTCCTCCTAACATAAGTGTCTTCCTTCCTACAAAACAACCAATGTATCATAAGAATGATAGGGTCATGTCAGGTCTTTTTTTTCAACATCCACCTCAACAAATCGATGAATCAAGCAAGCAACAAAAGCCTTATAAAATCAAGAAACTCAAATTTCCATGTCCTGCATCTAAAAATGAAAGAATCTTACACAAGCTTCTAAATCAAGGACTTATAACTATAACAATGGAAATAGGGTGCCCCACCTTTTAAGAGATGGAGCACAAGGATATGGTCCTATTTCACTCTTTTTCATTTAAGGAAACCCTAGACATCTCAATCTAATGAGAGAATGAGAGAGAGAGAGATCTGCTAAAGGTTGTCCTAGGGTATGATTAGAGACTGCAAAGGGGTTCACCACTAAGCTAGGGCTTGGAAAGACAAGTAGCACAAAAGATCTAATTATGAAACTTAATGATATAAAAGACTCTAATAAATGATCTAGAAATAAATTTAAATCAAAATAGGAAACTAAGAAAACAGAGAGGTGCACATGGAAAACTGTAGCACCTCGACAATCAACTCTGAAAAAGCTGAAAAATGCTAAATTTAAGGCAAATTGGTACTAATATGCCAGGTTGGGCATTTCAATCCTTGATTAGGGTTTTTGGACTAAAACAAGAATCTGGTAATGAAAAGTTTGGATCTTCAAAAATTTGGAAAATTCACTATATGGGGACTCATACACCACAAGTGGTGTATCATTCATGGTTGTATTTTTTAGACTATGAAGACTTGAATCTAATCTTCAATCTCTTCTCTATCTTCTCAACTTGATTTTTGGATCTGAAATGTCAAATTTTTCTATGTAGATGTCTTTTAGTGATCTTGTAAATAAGGTGACAACTTTGACAAATTTTCACACTTGACAACTTCTTCCAATCTTTCTCTTCAATGTTTCTTCAACCTAGATCTACAAATCACACACTAAATAGAGGGGAAAATGTTGTTTTGTTAGTAGAGAGGGGTTTGCTTTGGTCAAATCTTGTTTTGGTAATTAAACCTTAGAATGAAATGAAATGGAAAGGAGGAATTATGAATGAACAAAATGATA
Organism: Sequoia sempervirens; assembly: GCA_007258455.2. NCBI lineage: Eukaryota > Viridiplantae > Streptophyta > Pinopsida > Cupressales > Cupressaceae > Sequoia > Sequoia sempervirens. The sequence continues at coordinate 231,905,111 of VDFB02271358.1, forward strand.
TGTTGCAACTCACCAAGCCCTAGGAACAAAAGGCTGCAAACATGTATGAGATGGCTAGCATGAATGTAGATCTTACATATTGCTTGAATAAGATGGTTCTTGACATGAATGCTTTCTTGAATCATGAAATCCTAGATCAAAAATGTTAGCTAAACAAACATGATGCATGATGAATTTGACATGATGCTTGATACTTGAATAATGCTCCAAAATGCTTGATATTCAGTTCTTGAAGGCTCTTGAATGCTCTTGTAAACACTTGTAATCACAATTCTCTAGAATTCATGAATACTTGAAAGCTTAGGTCACTTGATTTCTTGTTAAGAGAAAATTGAGTGAAATAAACTTGTATTTATACTTGTTTATGCCAAATTTCCTGAAATTACAACACTACAAGCTGAAATCAGATCTAGGAGAATAAAATCCCATCAAAAAACTGAATTTAATTTAGTTTTAAGCCACACATGACTCATACATCTAAAGTGGAATATGAGTCTCATTAGGTAAGGCTTCGGGACATAGTTTTCAAGAAATGCTTAGATTTATGCGAAATCCAAATTGGGACCCCAAAACTTAGGTGGGACCCATACACCCAAGGTGGCATGTGAGTCCTAGGTCACTAAACTTGGACCATACAATCCAAAAACACATAAATTATGATTGGATATTGGTGAATGTCAGGACTAATCTTGGAAAGATGCATTAATTAAGGCTTGTGGATGCAAAATAAGGCCAATTAAAGCATAAAGAAGACTAATTAATTAATAAAAACCTAGATTAGTTTGAAAGTGTAAAGGTACACTTTACAACACCCTAAATAAGGCACAATTAGGTCCACTTAGCTCACAAGGGCCCAAGACCTAATGTGAATGTGTTAAACACATTACAACACTAAATCAAGGCCACAATAAGCTTAATTTAACAAGGAGGGCCCGAATGTGTGCAAAAATGTAGAGGGATACATTTTCCATCATTACAATAACATTACCACCCATTAGAGAAAATCATAATCCAAATCCCAAGAACAAAAACATGTCTCATTGTTGATACCATAGAGTTCTTGGACATAGTACCAATGAGTGTTGTGCTTTAAAAAGAATATTTAAGAATTTTAATATCATAAAAATAATCCCTTGAAGCATGCATCTTGCTCCTTTCCATGTAATATTTGTAGAATATTAATATTATCACTATTACCTGCTATGCATTCATTGAAAATCATTCCCTTTATTACAAGGAGCTCATTCTCATCACCTATCTCGGCTCATCCTTGTCCTGCACTTAGCTGGGACAAGGGGTTAGTTAGCCTTGTCCTATTTTTTGGCATGTGTTGTGGTCCCTTTTGGCTAGTTGTCTACCTTCCACATATAGTGACCGAGATTGGGATACAAACAACTTGCTATAGGTTGGCTTGCATGTGCCTTACTATTCCTTTGCATTGTTTTTATTTTCATGTTTCTTTATGTGATTGCATGTGTGTAATTTGATCCCCTATATTGTTTTTTTGGATGTATATCTCTCTCTCTTTTTGTGCATTCCTCTATTTGTAAATACATTCTTCTATATGTCATAAATGTTGATCATCAAAGCTTGTGCCTCTCTGATAGTCTTATGGGAAATTCAATGAGTGTGGGACAAATTGTGTCTCACTAAATACCTCTGAGATTTTTATAGAAAGTTGGCTCTTCTTTGTGGTTTGGAGATAAGGGGAGAAGGAAATGTAAACATAAAACATAAAAGGTGATATGCCAAACCTTCTACAACATTTCAAACCCAAATCATTCCTATGAGTGATATAATTAGACACAAAATGCGACAACCCTTCATTTTTGGAAAGAGAACGAACAACGAAGGCTAACATCAAGCACAATGTAGACTTTCAAATCTTTTCATAGGTAGTGTTCATTAAGGTATAATTAAACATAAATATTTCTATGAGTAATAGGAAAATATCTCAGAAATCACATGAACTCTTCCTCCTAATACAACATATTATAACAAAATAACATTCAGAAAAACATAGAAGTACAATGACATAATCTAGTTTTCGTAAGCTATTACTCTACTATACGAGCATACAACATCAAAATCAGCTACTTAAACTATCCAAATTTAGCTTGCAAGATATAGTGTTTCATTTAGAACGATAATATAAAGAAAGAAAGATTAAAAAAGGCCATATATGCATAATATCAACAATTTCTCCTCAATAGTTTGTGCCTTAAAATATCAAATGAACTTTGAAATAGAGGTCAGATGCTAATCCGAAAATAGTTTAAGCCTTAAAAGATATAACATGCCAAAGGAAAGTAGTTTTGCAACTTTACTCCTAAACATAATTCTAAAACCTAAAAAAAATTAAGAAAATTTTCTTTTAACAAAAGAAATTGCAACTTGGAATCTAACCCCCAATTGTGTCGCCACCCTTCTTTATAGCCACCAAAAGAAGAAAACACTGCCACAACACAAAAATAATTTCTCCTAAATGTTGATACTTGATAGCTGACATTCTGATTTTAGATCCTTGGTTAGGTCACAACAATATTTTCTCATTAATTATCAGTTGTTGGATTAATGCCCTTCAGATATTTAGCAAAGATAGAGATTTGTAAATGATCAAATTGTAAAAAAAGTCTTGAAAAATGGTCTTGTTAACCAATCCCATCATCCAAAGGAACTGACTCAAAGCTTCCATCCTAAAAACCAAGAAAAACAAAAGGCCAACAATCTTTGATAAACTCCCAGAAGTTATCCCCTCATAAGAGGTGCAATCCTCCTGTAGCGAAGAGATGACACATCACGCAGGCGGGGATTCCATGTTTTCTAAAAAATGTTTTGGAGAAAACTTCTACCAAGCTAACACATGTCTTGAGCCCTCCTCCGAAAGGAAAATGATAAAAGAAAGTTATCTAGCCACCACATGGCACATTGCCCATCTTTTTGATCGGTGTTGCATGGGACTTCGCTTGTGGAGGTATGAACCCATGATAAAAAAAAGTGTTTCACAGTACTAGTGACTCATAGGGGCCTTCCCTTGCAGAGATATGAACCCATCTCTCTAGAAATTCTTGGTGTTTAAGGAAAGCAGAGTGTTGCACCTATCATTCTACTTCAATTGGTAAGGGCAGACTGTGGATGAGCCTGTATACTTGATCAAGTTGGAAGACTTCCTTGAAAGACATGACTTGCCACCTTGTAGTAACCACTCCAAGGTAATGATAAAGATGAGAAAGGTGAAAAATATCGCACTTGATCTCATCGGCTGTGTGCGTTGTACTTGAACTCAGGAGTTCTGTAGAAGTCTGACCCTTTTTTTTTATAGCTTCTATAATCTATTCTACTGTCTGCACATCTCCATCTAGGGAGAAAAGAGGAGGTATCCTATAATTGACCGAGACATTGAAATCATTTTTTACTTCCTCAACTCTCCTTTCCAACACCATCTAGGAATATTTGCACTTTTGGGGACCTTATGGGAGTTGACAATCTCGTTCGCTTTCATGGAAGTGACTCTCTAGTCAAAAACTTAGGCATCTTTCATGATTTCATTGGAAGCCACACAAAGCATGGAAATTAAACTTTGTGATTCTGCTACTCGAAAGTCAAATTTCTAAAGAATGTGATCATCCATCAAGCCAATTTTCCAATTTATTTCTCAGACATCCCTCAAGAATTATAAGATGGGCCTGAGAATAGGAACCATAGCTACAATCTATTCCTAGTGTGAAGATACCAATCTTTTTAGTAGTGAGAGGGACCCGACCTTCTAAGCAACAACCAACTCTTGACTAAGATAAATCTCGTTGGCTCTTGCATTCTCCTCTACTTGATCCCTCTCCTTGAGAGAATTCACTAGTTTAGAGCTTATTCTTCTAATCTCTTGGTTGTGGGTCTCCAAAGAGGACACAATCTCTTGTTTCTCTAGCTTCAATCTTTCTACCTCTTCCTTGCCTTCTCGACACTTTGGGAAGCTTGATATCAGACACTATCTAGATATTTCTATAGTTTTTCATAAATACCTCTATACTCCATGTTGGTCTAATGTTGGGTGGTGAGGTCAACTTTCAATTTTTTGATTCAACATTTAGCCAAACCTGTTTGCTTTGTGCTTCTTCAAGCAACCTTGAGGTTTCCCCTTTCTTACCTTGAATCTTCATTATGCAAGCCATCTCAACATCCTTGGCCTTGATTTTAGTCTACAATCTTCCCACTGTTTCCCTCACATTAACAAACTCTATCTCACGCTTCTTCAACTTTTTGTCCAATCTTTCATAATCTGCATAAACTACCTACTGGGTGGTCTTAGATAAGACCACTTTGTCACATGGATGAGTTTCATTTAGATCTAGTCCCATCATCTAGATTTCATAATCCTCCATTTTCATTTTCCCCTCAAGCTTAGCCATGAGTTGTGTCATGGTGGCAATTAGGAGAGAATTTTGCTCCTCATTAAAACAAACCTCGATCTTCTTGGTAGCTAGTAATTCAGTTTTCTTCAACAACCGTCTTTGTTTAGCATTTTGTTAGGCCTACTTGGTTGCATTGAAATAATCCTAGAGGCTTTGAGGGACATCAAAAATTTGTGCTGCAATAGGGGCACCAAGAGGGAAACCAAAAAAGGTGACAAAAGGGGAGACTTCAAATGTATGAGCATGTGGTGAAGCGAAAGGGAGCGTTATCATGGAAAAGGGTGGCACACCAAGCTGAGACTGAACAAGGTAGTTTCCACAAGTGGTGAAGAGAGATATGGTTGGGAAGAAAGGTGTTTTATTGGAAGATGATGGACTAGGAGTGGGGGTTAGCATGAATGTATCAACTCTTTCTAGAGGTGTCCTTAACAAGGCGATCAGAGAGTCAACAATGACCGAAGCGGATGTTGCTTTCTTGGCATGTGGGGTAATTTTAAGGGGTTCATTACAAATAGGAGGGGGTGTATTTAGGATTATCAACTCAGGGCAAAAGGATGGAGAGTTCTTTTCTATGGGAGGAGGTAAGGGGGCAACCAAAGATGTAAAAAAAAGAAGAGGGAGGGAAAATTACCTAAGCTACAGTAGTCAGGACATCTTGTAGGGTGGACTCCACTTCTTCTTTTCCTCAGGCTAGCATAATGGATATGCCTAGATCTTGGACCCACCTTCTCTTTTCATGACCAAAACTAACATGTTCCAATATCCTAGCCACCAATCCCTCTGAAACTTGGCCCTCGACAACCGCAATGGATGACACTCTTGGAGATTGCCAGGATCTCTTTCCTTTACTTTGGTCACTAGAGGAGGATGCAAATCATGAATCCATTCACCTTGAATCCTTTCGACTATTAGATTCCTAAGGCTAGGAAGATCGACGTAGATTTTATTCCTCGTCAATTTTGTAGCCTGTCTCTGGATTGCTATTATCAGTGTCAGCCTCCTTATCATAAATCTCTTCAAACTCATCATCTTGTGGGAATTATCTGACAGGGAGGGTGAGGCACCGTAACTCTTGTTGGAACCTCCGGAAGTCTACCTTCTTTCTTTCTAACCAACCTCTTTTCTTCATTTGCGTATTAATATATTTTCATATTAGAAGGTTCCTATGATACTGTACCTTCAATGTGTAGAAACTTAGCCATTTTGGTCATTTGAAAGGAAATTCTTTCAAATCAATGTACACCTCCATGATTTCTTGAGTCAAATTCTTCCTCCTCTTGAAGTATTCCTACTTAACATGTTTCACACTATAAATCCTTCATAGTTTATAGTCCCACTTATTGTAGATGAGGACCAGGCCTAAGGCTTCCAATAGATTCTTGAGCTCATCCTCAAAAAATCACTTCATCAGTGATACCTAACTATTAGCAATATTGATGGGAAGTGGATATAACTCTGTTTTCTTTCTTCTAGTGCCATAGATCTTATCAACAATGGCCACTTGGTGGCATGCCTCTAATGGGAAGACTATGTATGTCACAAATCTAGGGAGTCAGAAAGACTAATTGAAAAATCCATGGAATCTAATAAATGTAAAGTCCATGCCCAGGAAGTAATCCACTAGGGTTATTAGGATTTGCATCCATTGTAGGACCTCAAGAGAGAAGTGGCCAAAAGATCGAGACAACAATTCTTCAAGCAATGGCTTCAAAAAGTGATCCATAAACCAATAATATCCCCCTATTCTAGAAAGTACATGGGTCCACACAAAAGCTGGCTAGAGACAACCCCTTTCATCTAGCCTAGGCACTGGTATATGTTTCCCCAACCATTCATAATTTTGATGCAAAACCAAATAAGCCAAGAAAGAAGAATACCTAAATTTTGACTAAATACTATAATTCTTTAGTTGGTTCAACATGTTTCCAGCTATCACCTTGACAAAATCATAATGCCTCTAGTCCTTCTCTCTTTCTAGCACAAAATCCAAGCTGAATTGAAAATGAAGAACCTAAGCATCATTGTCAAGACCAAAAATCCAAGCCAACATCGAGAACACTGATTATGTGTCCCTCTTGAATTTCTTGTATGAAAGAGGAAAAAGGAGATGACCTCTATCTGGTCGTTCCTTTGCTTCATCTTCATAAAAAAATATTCTTCTGGCCATTTCTTCCCCAAAGAGATCCATATTTTCTTCATCAAAAAGTTATGTGTCCCAGGTCATAGGGATACACAACATGTCTCATATGGCTTTAGCAGAAATGGTAACTCTAATCCTACCATTCTGAATGACCCCTATTACCTCATCAAATCTCTTGACACATGCATCGACTAACTTTAGGCATGGATGTACAATGGCCAACATGAACTGTGGAAAACCATAATTCAAGAGCTAAAGTGCAAAACCCTCGGCTGGCTCATACCTAAGTTTTCTCTGAAGCACACCTTCTCTAAGACTTTTAGGGTTAGCCAATAACTTGGGGTCAAAAACCTTATTGGCAATATCTTGCACTTCCTCTCTTTCTACATACTTATCAACTGGCACCCTCTTGTAGAATTTGAAAGGTTGCTCCTCCATTGTCAGGGTGTTGAGGAACAAATTCTACCTAAAAAAATTGATGTAGCCAGGTCATTGGATTGAAGTTGCAGCTTGTCTTCCAAAGGTTGAGGGTTCCACCATGGTTGTATCAAGGAGTTGTAGAGAATTTCCTTAGCAAAAATAGCCATTTTCCTTTTGCTTGAAAAGGAAAATCTACTTTTGAGTGCAATTAATTCTCTTGCTTGTACATGCAACTAAGACTACGCTATTACTATTAGTCCATTAAATGTTGCCACCAAGGTGATACGTGTGAACATGGGATCCGTATCCCTCGAGAATGCATAAAACACTATGAAAGTGGAATTAGTACATTATCCCCATTTCCTTTTCAACAAATAAACTCGTTGCATTGAAACACATGCTTTTTGCTATGTGGAACATGTTGAAGTGATGCAAGGTACCTATTGTGTGGTCTCACAACATGCCCCAAGACTAAAAGCTTGGGGACCAAAGAAAAAAAACTTTATACAACTCTTATGGTAAAAGCTAGCAAGTTGAAAGATCATTAGAAGTGAAAATCCAAAGAGAAATCTTAATCAAAGAGTACTTCATAAAGAAGCTATTACAGGTACCAGGTACTGGAAACTGAAAACATTTAAAAATGAAAAATTGTATTGTGAGTTTAATGGAAGGGTCTGGTCCAGTAAGACTGAGTTAAGTAAAATGGAAGTTTGGTAAAATTGAGGTTCGAGAAAATTTACGGGTAAAGCTGAATACTAGGTACTAGGTACCGAGTTGCAAAGTAATGTAAAGTTTTAAAATATTTTTGAAATTATCTAATGATTCTGACATTCTAGTAATCTGGTGTATATATGAGGATTTTATAATACACTAAAAATCATGTTAATTACATGATTCTTTTTGCATTAATATTTGAATATTGCTTTTATTTACATGAGATGTTATAAATGTTTCTTTCTTCAAAGGGATTTAATATGTGGAATTTGTGAATGTAGGAGATATGGATTGTGATGCAAATTTTGGGTATGGAAAATTAGGAAAATTCAATTTACAAACAAATATGATGTGGTTACCAGGTTCAAAGGTACATTTCATAAGCTCATGTTGGAGTACAGGTTGTAAAGATGAGCTAGATACTAGCATTCAGGGATGGTGGATTTCAAGCATGCAGTATAGAAATGTACACATTCCAAGGGAAGTTCATTCTTGGATTGTTCATATCGAGAAAGAACCTAAAATGTAGGGATTGAACCTCCACCTGATCACTCTTATTTTACGGGAAGTGACTACATTTTGTTTGAACTGATTTGTTTGATTCCAAAAGGAATTCTAGCAAAGATGAAAGAGTAGAGCCTGAAGAGATTCAATGTGAAATTGAAGTTCACTTCATTGACTTTAGTTGCAATTCTCCTATTAGTCACAATATTCCATGTGCCTTAGTGTAATTGGTCCCTTATATTTCATCTCATGTATTTTTCTTATCCTATATGATCCTTGTGTTCTATAAAAGGCCAAAAGATACCCCTTTTTAATTTTAAGTTCAAAATTTGTTGATTCTAGAAGAGCATAAACTTTTCTCATTTTTGTTCTTTTTTCCTATTTTCTAGATAATTCTGGTGTAAAATTTTATATGCGCATAGACATTGATTAATATCAGAGCTTATTAGACAGCTACCTATCTCAGTATCTTTTGTAGCTGGTTTTGTTAGTTCAGCCAAACAAGACTATATGCTATGTCGTTTAAAGGTATATACAGAAACTACTTGGTGTTCAAACAATTCCCTCCTCTTCAAAAGCTCACACCATTTTATATGTAGCTCTGAATGATCTAGTGAATTATAAAATGATTTGCTTTGTTTTAGTTGATTCTTTGGTACATGCATGGAGAATAACTGGGAGCACCTTTTAATTTTTCAGTATTTTTATTCTTTATTTTAAAGTAGATGTCTAAATTTCTAAAAATGTTCCAAAAAATAGATGAAGGAATGGAAGTTTATTGAAAATATTTTAAGTTTTCTATGAAATTGCTAAATGCTTAATGCTAAATCTACTTAAGTGATAACAAAGGATCAGGTTAATGTCATGGAATTTTATTTCAAATCATTCAATTTTCATGATATTTTTCTTTATGAACTGCTTTGAAAACTCAGTTTCTAATATAATTCAATATTGCCATAGTCCCCTCAAGATTAACAACATCATCACATCAAACTTGAGAGTGACCCTAGTGCAACCATGACCTGGCTATTGAAGACTTGGGATTAAACTGAAGCCAATATTTCTTTGTCAAAATCAGAATTCCTGTTAGGTTTTCTTGTTTCATATCTTTCAAGAAGAATTGTTCTCTTCGCGGTCCTATATATGAAGGTATTATTCACCTTGTTTTCTTGGGAGTAAAATCATCATCAACAGGAGCTAACAGTAGGAGGGCCATGACTGTCACCATCATATACTGAATTATTAGTTTTGAGTTTTTTAACAAGAAGTTTACAAAATGAAAATGAGTGCAGACCAACTTTTTAAAATGGAAGTTGAAAAACTCTCAAAAAAATTTAACTAGATATTATATCCTTTGTGTTTATTCACCTTTGGTAGAGTCATCAAGTGTAGAATTCATGATACAATTGATCACGGTGAACTCAAATGTGAAACATTTTTAAGTAGGGTAAGTCTTGCCATAAGTAAAGTGATTCCATTAATAGAATAAGTTTTAACTACTAAAAGAAAAGGATCGTTAGTGAGAAAAATGTTAAACCCTAGTGAAAGTGGAAATATTAAAAAACTGATTGACTCCTCAAAATAGTTGGAAAACTATGATTATTATAAAGAAAATATTAACATTTTGCAGGAAGATAGGCGAGAATGCCAAGATTCATGGATATTGCATCAAAAATCAGGAAACGGTATGCATGAGTCATCATTCTCTCTATACATGGAAAATGTAGATAATGAGGAGTGAGAAAATTGAGTGGGAAACACATGTTTTGTGCTCCAAAATGAAAACTCACAAGTTATAAAAGGAAAATTTCTTGATTTCATACAAGATATAGAATAACAAGCTTTTAATTTTTCTTTCTTTCATAACAATATAAATAGTGATATCTTTTGAGTTTACAAAATGCAAAGTAAAGATAGGACTGAAGACATGAATATTTTCAGAGGAAACAAAGAAATGAATATAGTTGTTCATGAAGATGGACCAACGCTAGAGGAAGGTAGATTATTGCTACATCAGGTGAGATGTGTGCAATCAATCTTTAATGAGATCATTTTCATACATATGAGCCAGATTATTGGTAAGTGCACTTTTGAATTTATGCTAAATCAAACACAAAAAAATTAAAATAATTCATTACTATAGTAGGATAGTAGAAATTTTGTTACAAGAATGTAAAGACAAGCCTGATGTGATTTATACCAGAGTTGTAAAATAAATAGTCCTAGAAACTAAGGTAGATTGTTTTATTAGGGTAGTTAGGGTTTAATTTTCTTTTTTAAGGGTTTTGTTTCTTTTGTTTCTTTTGTTTCTTTGTTTTTCTTTTTTTTTCTTTTCTGTTGTCTAGCCTAGAATTAGCAAATTTTGCTTAAGATTTATCTTACACATGAGAGTTAATCTCAACATTTATACAATTGAACTGTGAACTGTAAAATAATAAAACCATAAATAGTAAAACATGCTTTAAGAAACAAAAAAGATATATATGTGTATATCTTGTATATACATGAGGTATTGAAAATCCCTATTCAAAAGATTAAAAAAAGTAAAAAAAGAGTATGCGGAGTTGCATAAGATAGTAACCATTTAATCAACATGGGATGCCTCATCTATTAGGGCTAAATACCCTATGTAGGCACACTCCTGGTGAACTTCAAAGTCTTGAATATGGAGGTCAGTAAGGAAAGGCCAAAGTGGAACCACTTCCCCATGTTCTAGGAACTGAGGAATATCATCCATGGAGGGAACCCCTATGGTCAGATGTGCAACTGATAAAATAAAATCAAGATTCTCCAAATATTTAGGCCTCACTATTAAATTGGTAGCCGAGCATACATCTTCCATAGGTAGCCCAATATCTAGAAGAGATGCTAAAAAAAGAGAAGCTATATCAGAGTAAAAATGGAAGTAGCGGTTGGATTCAACATACTTTTTCCCAAGGACCAAGCACAAAATCAGTACAGTAAAAAAAGAACTCCTAATGAAGAAATTTTTTTCAAGCCTTTGCAGTGTAATACTCCCTAAGAAGATATTTTGGTAATGAGAGAAACCTAAGAAAACTGGAGTATCCATGGCCAAGAAGCAAAAAAGGAATGCATAGAGAAAAATTACAAAAATTAAACAAGGAAGTTAAAGAGAAAGTGTGAAGAAATTTGAGAAGGAATGCAAAATTTATAGAAAATTGTGAAAATTGTTGTACATAGTTGCCTCGAGTAAAGTCTTGAAAATCGTAAGCAAGGTGGCAACTGGACAATTATTCTCAGAGTTAAAGGTTAAATAGAATTAATTCTTTGCACATAGTTGGTGATAAATTGCTTCAAATTTGTTCAGTATGAAATTTGTAAATCAAGCAAGTTAAAGATTTCAAAATTAATGGTTGTCATTTCATATTTTTTAAGAGCCATATTAATTATAGAGGTGCTTATGTGTGTGGAATGTAAAGAAAAATGAAGCATGCAAGGCAATACACATCACCATCTGAGTCAGTTGAGAAAATAATACGTGTGAATTCAGTCGTGTGAATTTAATGTAGAATAATGTGATCATGGTTCGAGGTAACCATGACATTCTTGATCAATTAATTAAGACTAGCACCATCAAATCAAAATATCTAGCAAAGATTTTAGTAGTTGCCATAAAATTTCAATAGGAGGGGTGGTAACTAATGTTTCTAAATTTAGATTTAAATTTGGTGATCAAGTTGTCTGTTGCTAAATTTTAATTTATGCATATTTTTTAAACTAAATAGCAACCTACAGTTAGCTAGGATTTGGCAAAAAGTAGTGAAATTTATCTGGAAATACTTACCCATAGGAAATTATTAAATTAGTTTTGGGAAGTAGTGAATCCATGAAGGGATTTGTATTGAATGAAAAATCAAAAAGTAACCTTCACTACCACTATAACTCCCAACTTGATAGTGGAGCTTCATTCCCTGCAAGTTGATAAAAGAGCTATTGAAATATCAAAAGTGAAAAATGAGCTATCATTGCTATATCTAAAAAAAAAGAGATGAAAATTAACTCTTTAGGCTATCCAAATAACTCTATCGGGGCTATGGATGCTTGACCAATAGTAGATCTATGTTTGGAGGAGTTATAGAGATAACCTTGTCAGGGCTATGGATGCTTGAATCGTAGCAAGGCTCTATCCCTAGTTGGCTTTGGAGGATTACTATACTATGAAGTTCAATGTTTATAAACTGATTCTTTTCACTAAGTTCCAAAATGGGAAAATTTATGGGTAAAGTTGAATACTAGGTACCAGGTACTAGGTTGCAAAGTAAAGTTTTAAAAGATTTTTGAAATTATCTAATAATTCTGACATTTTGATAATCTGGTGTATATATGAGGATTTTATAATATGCTAAAAATCCAATTAATTACATGTTTGTTTTTGCATTAATATTTGAATATTGGTTTTATTTACATGAGATGTTTTAAATGTTTCTTTCTTGAAAGGGATTTAATATGTGGAATTTGTGATTGTAGGAGATATGAATTGCAATGCAAAGTTCGAGTATGGATGGTTAGAAAAATTCATTTTGCAAACAAATCTGATGTGGTTACTAGGTTCAAAGGTACATTTCATAAGCTCGTGATGGAGTACTGGTTCTTGCAAAGATGAGCTAGATACTAAAATCTTGAGATGTTGGAGTTCAAGCATGCATAATAGAAATGTACACATTCCAGGGGTAGTCCATTCTTGGATTGTTCAAATCGAGAAAGAACCTGAAATATAGGGGCTAAACTTTCACCTAATCACTCCAATTTTACAGGAAGTGACTACATTTTGTTTGAACAGATTTGTTTAATTCCAAAAGGAATCCTGGAAAAGATGAAAGAGTAGAAGCCCAAGAGCTTCAATGTGAAATTTAAGTTGACTTTGTTGACTTTAGTTTTAATTCTCCTATTGGTCACAATATTCCACATGCCTTGATGTAATTGGTCCCTTATATTTCTTCTCATGTATTTTTCTTATCCTATCTGAGCTTTGTGTTCTATAAAAGGCCAGAGGATACCCCTTTTTCATTTTAAGTTCAGAATTTGTGGATTTTAGAAGAGCATGAACTTTTCTCAGTTTTGTTATTTTTCCTATTTTTTGGATCAGTTTAGCATAAAACTTTGTATGCATGTAAACATTGATTAATATCAGAGCTTATTAGATAGCTACCTATCTTAGTATATTTTGTAGCTATTTTTGTTAGTTCAGTCAAACAAGACTGTATATTGTGCCATTTAAGGGTGCATACAAAAACTACTTGGTGTCCAAACAATTCCCCCCACTTCAAAATATTGCACCATTTTATATGTAGTTATATAATTCTGGTGAAGTATAAAGTGTTTTTCTCTGTTTTAATTGATTCTTTAGGGCATGCATGGAGAATAATTGGGAGAACCTTTTAATTTTTTTATATTTTTATGCTTTATTTTAAAGTAGATGTCTAAATTTCTAAAAATGTTCCAAAAAATAGAGGAAGGAATGAAATTTTATTAAATTATTTTTAGTTTTCTATGAAATTGTTGAATGCTTAATGTTAAATCTACTTAAGTGATAGAAAATGATCAAGTTAATGTCATGGAATTTTATTTCAAATCATTCTATTTTCATGATATTTTTCTTTATGAACTACTTTGAAAACCCAATTTCTAATATAATTCAATATTACCATAGTCCCCTCAAGATTAACAACATCATCACATCAAACTCGAGAGCGACCCTAGTGCAACCATGACCTAGTTATTGAAGACTTGGGATTAAACTGAAGCCAACATTTCTCTGTCAAAAGAAAAATTCCCGTTAGGTTTTCTTGTTTCATATCTTTCAAGAAGAATAGTCCTCTTTGCAGTCTTGTCTGTGAAGGTATTATTTTCCCTATTCACCTGCAAGTGAACTTGTTGTCAACAGTAGCCCCTAAAAAGATGTGACCATTAATTTTTTAGAGCTTCACGTGTTAATCCATGTCTTTTCTCATTAACAAGCTAGCTGGCGCTGATGATGGAAAAGGAAACATGTCAAAAATTAGTGTATGAGACCATTTACTCCCAAAGATTTATTTCTCAAGGAATTCCATCAGATCCTCCGTATGATTCATTTATCTTCTATGTTTTGTCTTAAAATTTTCTCGTTGTTGTCGGGCTAAAAATAGATAGTCTATTGGTTGAGTTTTTTGGATCACCTTTTCTATATATAGCTATGCCACCTTTTGCAACATTCATTCAAAAATATAGTCTCTTAAGTTAGTAGGTCTTTTGCTTATTCCCATTCCTCCATAATTCATTGGTTATGAGAATGTCTGTTGGCTTAGACACTCCTATTCAACTCCTTCCCAGGAGACCACAATACTGCTTTGTGGGAGAAGTCACTAGTGACAGAATCAAGCGTTTGGTAAAGAAATGTGACAGCCTCATCATGGTAGCATTCAAATAGGTGGTCAACATAGACTTCATTACCAATGAGAACTAGCTCCAGAGCCATTGTAGCATCCTTTCCAGTTTTGTGGCCTCCCTACTAGACTTGAATGTTTCCAAGACAATGGTAATTGAACTGTGCCACTAGATGTTCGACACCTCGCTGATGGAAGGGCTTGGCGAGATAGTGCAAGTTTCCATCCCTAGTGTTGGTATCCCAAGCACTATGGACCTCCATAGACATGTGGAATTTGGAATAGATGTACTTTGGTTTCCCTTCCTCTCTAATTTCTACACCATGGATATTGAGATGCACTGCTTCTCTTCTCAGCCCTCGACCACCTTTTTGTAGTGGGAGAATGGTGTGGAGCATGTTCCAGGACTAGTTTTGAGGAAGCACTTCAACTTCTTGGTGTAGAGTCATGGTGTGTAGGCCTTGAGCCTGTGTCATGGAGTTCGCGTCTATTGTGTCTTCAACCCCTTTTTGCACCTTGACAGACAAGGAGAAGAATAAGAAAAGAAAAGAAGAAGGACCTACTAACGAGCCTTTATGGCTTCCTAGGTGATGACTAGAGGCCTTTTTCTAACTATTTTTTGCACATTGCCTCCCTTTTGGATCTTTTGGCTTGGTAACTCTTTTGGGGTTTGCTCGAGAGAGCATTATGTTTAAATTTAAGCCTCGGGCTTTGCATTATATGTAAAATTTGTGATAAATACAATATAATACAAGCTTTTACCTCTTATGTGTTATTCTTTGAGTGTTTTATTCTCAAAATTTTAAATTTTTTTCAATTTTTTTTACATATGGTACATAACTATTAATTTTTTTAAAGAACTATGCATTTTAATGGAAAATATTTAGATAAATACTATTCACCAGTATATCTAAAGAATTCCCTTCCATATCTTCAATCTCATATGCGTTCTTTTCTTTGCTTGCACTGATTTGGAAGGTTCCCTCCCATAGTGCTTTAGATTTCATGTGTTACCTTGGTTTTGCAATACGTTCATCATACTTTAGCACTTATAAGCTCCCTTCTTCGAATCTTGGGTTAGAAGTCAGTTTGTCAAACCATTGCTTGATTGTTTGCTAGTGATTGATCATGGCTCCATAATCCTTTTCTCTATCTTCCTCCAGTTTGAGGAGTTTGGCCAACAATACTTCCATTCCACCATTTTCTTCAATCTCCAAAGCTTTCAATAGTTGTAAAGCAGGAATTTCTATGGAAATGGGTAACACTACCTCTTTTCCATACATTAACTCGTAAGGGGAGGTATTCAAAATTTTCTTGGGAGTAATTTAGACCACCTACAGAGCAGCTTGCAAATGCTTGTGCCAATCCCTTTGCCGTTCTGACCCAACACACTTGATTAACCTAATTAGGTTTTTTTCGGTGGACTCTACTAACCCGTTCCCTTGAGGGAAACAATTTGATGATGTTTTAAGGAAAATACCATGTTTAATTGCAAAATCTAACATCCCTAACTTGAAAAAATCTCAGACATTGTCGGATATAATGGTCTTGGGCAGACCAAATCTAGCCACTATTTCTTCAAGGAAATTAACAATTTCATCCTTTGTTGCATTCTTTAGGGCTACGAACTCTGTCCACCTTGTAAAGTAAATAGTTTTCATGAGGATCCACTTGTGTCTAGCATTGGAAATAGGATTTATCATTTCAATAAAATCCAAATCCCATTGGGAAAAGGGTTTTTTAGTTACAATCGGGCTCAGGGGTAAAACGACATTCTTTCTTTTTCCAACAAAATATTGGCATTCTGTACACTTCTGCACCAAATTATGTGCTTTGGAAAACATAGAGGTCCAATAATATCCTACTCACATTATCTTTAAAGCAGTAATCTTGGTAGAGAAATTTCCACCCTCATGACTATGATGGAATTCATTGAGAGCTCTTTTCACCTATAGCTTGTCAAGACATCGGAGCAACACACCATCATAATTTATTTTAAATAGTACATCCTCAATTAATACATAATTGGTGCCTTGCAATTAGTAGTATCTACTTTTGTGAAGTGTAAGGCTAGTTAGGTAGTTCCCTTTTTGCATATATTATGTCTGATTAGCCACCCAAGACTCTTTGAACTCAAATTGGTTTGAGCAAACCTGATTGGTCTCCTTTTTAGATACAAGACTTGTTTCTTGTGTGATGTATTCACACAAACCTCTTCCCCAAACTAGCTTGGTTGATCTGATGTCCACATCATATTCTAGGATCTTAGTGATCCAATTTTCTCTTTTTTCTATGATCTCACCTTCTGTGATATATTCCCGCACATTGGGATGTGCTACAAGGATAGTGATCTTGTTGGCTAACACCAAGTTTTGGAACTTTTTTAAACTTTTAACAATGGCAAAAGCTTTCTTTTCTACAAAGTTATACCTAACTTCATAACCTTTCAAGGTTCTAGAATGGAATAAACTATGGTGTTCTCCATTGTTCTGATCACCTTTCTAGGTAAGCACCGAAGCTATACTATCCTAACCACTGTATACATAAAGTAGGAAATCTTTGGAAAATTTTGGATTAGCTAAGGCTGAAACAGCAAAAATAGCTATCTTTATTTGCTCAAAACCTTCCTTAACTTCAAGGGTCCACTTGAACAATAGATTCTTCTTAACCATTAGTGTGATAGGCCTCACAATACCAACAAAGTCTAAAATGAACCTACTGATGAAATTGATTTTCCCTAAAAACAGCTATAGTCCTTTCTAGTTTACTAGAAGGGGGTAATTCCATTATAGATATAACTCTTTCAGGATCTATTTCTATTCACTCTTTAGACACTACAAAGCCAAGTAGCTTACCTTGAGGCACTCTAAAGACACACTTTTTGGGATTTAAAGAAATCCTAAACTATTGGCATTTCAGGAAAACCTTTTCTAGATGATCGAAGTGATCATCCTTAGATTTTGGAAAGACTATTAGGTCATCCAGATATATCAAAATAATTAGGTTGATTAAAAATTTGAAAGAAATATCCATTGCTCATTGAAAAGTTGCACCAGAATTTGATAGTATGAATAGCATCTTGGCATACACAAATGTTCCCCACTTAGTGGTAAACGTCATCTTGTGTTGGTCACTACTACACCCTTAATATTAGTGTACATTGGGTTATGAATAGTCAGCTTGTGGCTATCTTAACTCTCTATTAAGTAATATTATCGTTAGTATATTGTTATTTAGTTGTTTAGGTCAGCCTAAGACTTATATAGGTGTGTCTAAGTCGGCCTAGGTGATATCCTAGGCATAAATAGGTATATATAGGAGGTTGTGAGTCTTATTTCATCATCAAGTTGTGAAGTGTGTTCTCATTAGAGATATTTGGAGGTTTTCCTCCTTGAAGTGGCTTATTATTCTCAGTTATTATCAATTATTTTGAGCATATTTCATATCATATTCTTCTATTATGCAAGTTATTTCATAACAAGTGGTATTAGAGCATGATCTTGGCACCGTAGAGGCAAGGTTTTTCTCAATTTTGGAGGCGATTTTGGGAAGAGCATATCTTTCAGATTTTGGTGAATTTTTTTCTAATTTTTAAAGGGTTTTTTAAGAACACATTGAAGAAGCTACAATACATATTTTAGAATAATTGGAGCAGAATTAAGTGAATTATTATAGAATTAGGGTTTCTACACTATTTTTTTGGAATCTACATATCTTGCACATCTTGTCGAATTGGAGTCTTATTTTTATTGGTTTTTTGAAGACATACTAAAGGAGACTATAGAAATTTTTTAGAGAATTTAAGTTTCATTTGTGTGATTTATTTCAAAATTATTGGTTTCCATCATGATGGGGCATGCAATAAGGGGCAAAAAGAATGTTGTCACTCCGAGGAAGACTCCTGATAAGGATGGAGTAACAATAGAGGATATTACTCCTAATGAGGAAATAAATAAGGTCAAGGAAGAAATTTCCTCAATTAAGATGGATATGTGTGACCTAAGAGGAGATATATCAGACATGTGAAACATGTTAAGCACCTACATGGCTGAACCAAGAAAGGAGTTCTCAAGTGACCAAGGTGAAAATTCTAGGTTGGCTACCATTAAAACAAGCTTTAGTACTCCTATGGGATCTAGGAATTTATTTCCAAAGGTGGATATGCGTAATTTTGATGGCAAGGATCCTCTAACATGGATAAACCAAATGGAGAATTGTTTTGAAGTACACCAAATCCCAAATGGACAAAAGGTCATGATGGCTTCCCTATATCTAGAACCAGATCAATTCATTTGGTATCATTGGATTTGTACTCATCAAAGGAAAAAGGGGATCACCGTCTCATGGTAAATTTTTATAGAGGAACTCCAAACACAGTATATCAATAGTATGACAGACAACTTCTTCAGACAGCTGGCTAAACTTCAACAAACAGGATCAGTTAAGGACTATATTCAACAATTCCAAAATCTATCCTTAAGAGTGGATACAATTATGAAGGAAAAATTGAATGACTTATTCTTGGGTGGTCTCAAGGATCACATTCAACATGAGGTATGCATGTTTAGCCCTAGCTCCATAAATGAGTCTTTTATCTTAGCACGTAGGGTAGAGGAGAAGTATTTGATTCCTAAGAAGCAAGGGGCTAATGTTGTAAGAGAGAAAGGATATTCAACACAACCTAATAAGTTGACTCCACTACAAATTGAGGAGAAAAGAGCAAAAGGGTTTTGTTTCAATTGTGATAGCAAATGCAGTCAAGGACATAAATGTTGTGAAAAGAAATTATTCTATATTGAAGGTCCAAGTGAGGAAGAAGAGGAGGAACCCATACTAGAGGATGAAAGGGAGTCAAATGAGGAATCACATGATTCTCAACCAATAATTTCTTGTCATGCACTCTTAGGTTTCAGTGCTCCACAAACTCTCAAGGTGGTGGGGTTCTTAAAGAAGCAAAAGGTAACAGTGTTGATAGACTCTAGTAGTACTCATAATTTCATCAACAAAAAGTTAGCTACTCGTCTAAATTGTTTTATATATCTAGCTCCAAAGTTTCAAGTTTTGATTGACGATGGTGGTATAGTTAGTTGTTCAGGGAAGTGTCATAGTATTGAATTATCCATGGGAGATTATCAAATTGATACCCCAATGTATGTGATATCCATTGGTGCAACAGATATTATTTTTGGAGTACAATGGCATACTACATTGGGAACGATTGAGATGAACTTCCAAGAATTATTCATGGGATTTCAATTAGAAGGAAGGCTAGTAGAGCTAAGGGGGTTGAAGGAAAAATACCCACAAATGGTAAGCTCTCATCAAATGCAAAATTTTCTTAAGAAAGGAGTGGATGGATTTGTG
Source organism: Sequoia sempervirens (assembly GCA_007258455.2). Taxonomy (NCBI): domain Eukaryota; kingdom Viridiplantae; phylum Streptophyta; class Pinopsida; order Cupressales; family Cupressaceae; genus Sequoia; species Sequoia sempervirens. The sequence continues at coordinate 231,925,045 of VDFB02271358.1, forward strand.
GCCCAACTATGTTCATTAGAAGTCTCTCAATCTAATGATCCTACTCATCAAGATTTGCAAGCTATAATTGATCATCACTTAGTTGTGCTTGGATATATTCATAAAGGACTTCCTCCTAAGAGGGATCATGATCATGCCATACAGTTAGTCCCAAGGAGCCAACCATCGAACATCAGGCCTTATAGGTATCCACACATACAAAAGAGTGAGATAGAAAAAATTGTTGAAGAGATGCTTGAGGCAGGAATTATTAGGCATAGCCAAAGTTCTTACTCCTCACCTGTGGTGATGGTATGTAAGAAGGATGATACTTGGTGCATGTGTCCAGATTATAGAGTGCTCAAAATGTACACCATTAAAGATAAATTTCCTATTCCAGTCATTGATGATTTGCAAGATGAATTGAATGGAGCTATGTATTTTACCAAGTTAGATCTTAGATCTGGTTATCACCAAATTTGTATTAAGGAGGAAGATATTTGTAAGACAACATTTCAGACTCATGAGGGTCATTATGAATATTTGGTGATGCCATTTGGTCTTACCAATGCACTATCTACATTCCAAAGTTTGATGAATTCCATTTTTAAGAATTTCTTGAGAAAGTTTGTGTTAGTATTCTTTGATGATATATTGATTTATAGCAAGACTTGGGAAGAACATTTACAACATGTGGACCAAGTATTAAAAATACTTGAAGATCATAAAATCTATGCTAAGCCATCCAAGTTACTTTTGGTCTTACAGAGGTGGAGTATTTGGGACACATAGTTTCACATGAAGGAGTAAATGTGGACCCTAACAAAATTAAGGCTATCATGGAATGGCCTATTCCAAAAACCATTAAGAAATTGAGGGGTTTCTTGGGATTGACAGGGTACTATAGAAGATTTGTGAAGAATTATGATCATATAGCAGCACCTCTCACCACTCTATTGAAGAAGGATTATTTTCATTCGAATGAGTCTGCCAATACAACATTTGAGAGATTGAAGGAGGCTATGTGTACAACTCCAGTGCTTTCCACTCCTGACTTCACCAAGGAATTCATTGTGGAATGTGATGCTTCTAGAAATGGGATAGGAGCAGTGCTCATGCAAGAAGGTCCACCAATTTCTTTTGAGAGTCATCAAATTTTAAAAGGTAAGAATCAACTAAAACCTAATTATGAGAAGGAAATGCTAGCCATCCTCCATGCAGTAAAAAAATGGAGGCCTTATCTATTGGGTAGACACTTCAAGGTTAAGACAGATCATGATAGCCTAAAATATTTTTTAGAACAAAAACTCTCTTCTGAAGAGCAACAAAAATGGGTCACTAAGATGTTAGGAGATTACTTTGAGATTGTATATAAGAAAGGGAAAGAAAATATTGTCACAGATGCACTTTCAAGGAAGGATGAGAAAGATGAAGCTTTATTGTGTGCCCTATCAATATTACAAGAAAATTGGGTGTAGGAAGCCAAAGTAGAGTGGAAAAAAGATGTTGCGACAAGTAATCTCATCGAACAATTAAAAAGTGATCCTAGTAGTTTAGATAAGTTTTGTTGGAAGGGAAATACTCTTTGGTATAAATAGTGTTTTTATCTTTGCAAGAATTCCACTCTTAAAAACAATATTCTCACAAAGTTGCATGAGTCTCCAGTGGGTAGTCATTCAAGATTTTTGAAGAGATATCATCGAGTCAAGAAAGACTTTTTTTGGGAAGGGCTAAAGGGTGATGTTCAAAAATTTGTGGTTGAATGTTTTGTTTTTCAAAGGCATAAAGGGGAGACAATTAATACACCAGGTCTCTTGCAACCCTTATCTATTCCTAGCCAGCGTTGGGAAGAGGTATCCATGGACTTCATCACAGGGCTTCCCAAATCTAAAGGTCATAATGTCATCATGGTGGTAGTTGATCACTTCACTAAATATGCACATTTCATTGTGTTATCACATCCTTTTACAACAAGTGCAGTGGCAAAATCTTTTTTGGAGAATATCCAAAAGCTACATGGTACACCTAAGGTTATTATTAGTGATCGTGATCCTATCTTCACTAGTCACTTTTGAAAAGATTTATTCTCATGTTTGGGTACTCAATTGGCTCATAGATCTTCATACCACCCTCAATTAGATGGGAAAACATAGGTTGTTAATAAGTGTTTGGAAGGATATCTATGTTGTTTCACTTTAGAGAAACAATCTCAATGGGTAGATTGGCTACCACTTGCAGAATGGTGGTATAACACTTCTTTTCATAGCTCATCAAAAATGTCTCCATTTTTGGCACTTCATGGATATCATCCTCCTTCCATCACATAATCAATAAAGGTCTCCCCAAGAGTTCAGGCAGTAGAAGAGAACTTGCTTCATCAACAACAACTACTTTTAGGACTCACAGAGAATTTAGCCATGGCACAAAATTGAATGAAACAATAGGAAGACTAGCATCGTAGTGAAAGAAGTTTTGAAGTTGGGGATTGGGTCTTCTTGAGATTGCAACCTTATAAGAAAATCTCACTAAAGAAACAAAAAAAGAATAATAAGTTGTCTCCAAGGTATTATGGTCCATACCAAATCATGCAAAAGATCGGTAGTGTTGCTTACAAGCTTGAGTTTCCACCAACAACAAAGATACATCTAGTTTTTCATGTTTCCTGTTTGAAGCTCATTGGGCATAATATTCCCACTCAAACAACACTACCAGAGCTCAATGAAGAAAGAAGAATCATGTTGGAAACAGAGTGCATTCGTCAAATAGGCACAAAGAAGCTAAGGAATAGAACTCTCACTGAGTATCTCATCCAATGGAAGAATTTACTAGTTGAAGATGCCACATGGGAGGATGAGGAGTTCATTCAAAAGTATCCAAACTTGATTAGCATTGAGGACAATGCTTCTTTGAAGAAGGGGGCCATGCTACACCCTTAATATTAGTGTACATCAAGTTATGAATAGTCAGCTTGTGGCTATCTTAACTCTTTATTAAGTCATATTATCATTAGTATATTGTTATTTAGTTGTTTAGGTCAGCCTAATACTTATATAGGCATGTCTAAGTTGGCCTAGGGGATATCCTAGGCATAAATAGGTATATATAGGAGGTTGTGAGTCTTATTTCGTCATCAAGTTGTGAAGTGTGTTCTCATTAGAGATATTTGGAGGTTTTCCCCCTCGAAGTGGCTTGTTATTCTTATTTATTATCAAGTATTTTCAGCATATTTCATATCATATTATTCTATTGTGCAAGTTATTTCATAACAGTCACTCTCCTTTACATATACCTAGTTATATCCTAAAAAACTATCAAGCAATGAAAACATTTTAGATCCAACCACTGTCTATAGAATTTTGTCCATCGATGGAAAGGGGTAATGGTCCTTCAATGAGGCCTTTTTCAAGTCCTAAAAATTGACTCAAAGTTTGATGTCTCTATTCTTCTTTCAGACGAGTACCAGATTTGAAACCCAAGTGGAATGTTTGATCAAATATTTGATTCTTGAATTGACTAACTTGGTGAGCTCGTTTTCCATCAAGGATTCAACCTTTGGGTTGACTCGCCTTTGTTTTTGTTAGATGGGCTTGGATCCTTCCTCCAAGTCAATGGTATGTTGAATTATACCTGGGTCATAACCTCTTAGATCATCATAGGTCTAGGTGATAACTCCATTGTACTCATAACATAGATCCCTTAATCTTTCTTTATGTTTCCTAGAACCTCCTTTTTTACTTTCAACTTTCTACCACTTTAGACATCCAACTCTTCATAATCTCTTTCATCTGTAGTGAAACTTCACTTTCCATTTCTTGCATCTTCAAAGTCAAAGAGGTTCTCAAGGGAAATCAACCCTCTAGGAAGCTTGTTCCCTTTTAACTAGATGACCTGCCCTTCGGGAAATTCTACTCTTGAGGGCGAACAGTTGGGAGTCATTCCTCCCTTTTGTATGAAGGTAGCAATCTGAGTATCGTCACCAAAAACTTTCCAATTTTCATCATTGTTGGGAATTGAGTGTCATATGATAACTTTCATTGCATTTTACTTGGTTGAGTCAAAAACTAGTTCAAATTGTGACCCAACAAATGCCATTCAATTAGTAACACTATTTTGAGATCAAGGAATAACTTGTATGTTGAGGGCTTCGAAACTCTCAATTAGGTCCCAAATCTGATGTCTATATGACTTCATTTGGGTGTTCTTTGTAGTTGCTTGACCACAGACTTGGCTCACCACCAACTCTAAATCTCTAAAAGCTTGGACTTTCTTTATACCCATTATTTTTGCAAGGATTAGACCATGGACCAAGGCCTCATATTCAACGTCATTATTTGAGAAGGAGAACAAAAAAGGGTAAGCTTTGAGATTTTTTTATCCCATCAGACATAGTAAATGGACACCCACTCTCGAGCCAGCTTTACACTTGGCACCATCAAAATATAGGGTTCATAGATAATTATCAAATTGGTGATCAGATTTCTCCTAATCCTTCATTACTTTCAGAAAGACTTGATCACTATCAAAAATCACATAGGTGCCTAGCCCTGTCGCATGTAAGTTGTTGAAAGGATCAGAATCAATGAATTGGTTGAGCAAAACCTCTTCTTTAGGAGTCTAATCACTTGTATCCCCTTCATCTTCTAGCATTTCCACACAATATTTCTCCTATTGAGAGATAGAAGTATGTGGGGCTTCAAAGCATAGGACTGCATTGTTCACAATGTGTTCAGGATGCAAGCATTTAGAAAGAATCTTCATATTCTCCCCATGCTTGGTTCTCAATATCAGGTGGGACTAGTCAAGTGCCAAGTATCCACTAAGCTTGGCAATGAAATCTCTTGATAGACACATTTTGAAGACCAGTAGAATGCCCATCACTATTACTTTTTGTGTGACTATTTGACTTGGGCATGAGAAGAGGGTTAAAGACAAGTCTTTTATCCAACCAACAGTTGGGACTTTCTTCCCATCTAGTTGCATGATTCCTTTCTCGAGGGGCTCATACCTAAGCTCTAAGGCATTAGCCACCTATTTTTTCATGATAGCTGTACTGGCTCCCAAATTGATCATATTATTATGCAAAATATTATTTCCCAAAATAAGTGTTAAAAAGAAAGGTGTGAGCTTCGACCTACTTACCTCTTTCTTTTACATTGTCCATGTCATTTACATACACTATAGCTTTTGGAACTTGAGGTTCGATGTGGGTACTTTGTCTTTTCTTTGATCGCACATCGAAGCTACTTCCATCCAAGGAATTTTCTCTTCTTTTTTCAATGATTCTTGAAGCAGATTATTTTTTTGGGAATAGATATGACATCCCACAATGATACATTGGTGGGCACCTTCTTCAATTTCTCCACCACATTAACTGTCTTGAATGGTTGGGCCTTGGGCTTGAATGGTAGTATTTCTCTCATTTTTTAAAGAAAATGTTTTGACGTGACTAGGCTTGGTATTTTGCTCGCCTCTTTGTTAGGAAACAATAGATTATGTAGCTTCAAAATAGGTTGGATGATAGGTGAAAAAAAAAGATTCTCTTGTGGTAGTGATTGACACGGCTAAGGTCGTGGTAGAGGTTGTTGCACATATTCCCTGGTGAGAATTCTTTTAGACCTCATATTGTAATCCAAGTATACTTGTAGAGTGCTAATCATATAAAAAAATTCATGAATACTACATCTTCTTCCTCCATCCATGAGAATGGCACTTGATCAGGAACAATGCATAGCTCTTGATCTAGGGACATCCCTTGCATTTTTGCTCTAAAACAATTAGCATTCTCCATTTCAGAAGACTCATATTCGTCTGCACTCAAGAGCACACCTTTGCTTCTTTGTTCTGCTATCTTCTATTGCATATTTCCCCTAGGGAAATTTTGGGGAAGATGACTATCATTGCATGGGAAACACCATATGTTCTCCTCTTCTGCCAAGTTGCTCTGGCTTGGGATCATCTCTTTTCTCTAGTTATCTTTTGTCATCTAAAGTGGCATTGTGACCAAAACTATTTGGTTTGTGGATGTCATCTGTTGGCCTCCTCCTCAGGAAGGCCTCTAGTATGTGTTCTATTGATAGGATGGCCTACTTCCACTATAGGTTTGGGTGCTTAGATTTGGAGGCATCACTTGCTGTCATTTGATGATAATATACTCCTTAATAAAATTCCATATGAGACTCTTCATGTTGTTAATATCTGTCACAACTGAGTTGGAGTTTGACATGTTGTTTTGGGTGGCTCGATATGCATACATGGACTGCAGCATGATCGATGTTGATCGCATAGCAGGAGTGCTTTGGGAGGATTCTTCTCAAGATTTTCTAGAGATTTCCACAAACATAGGCATAGTGGGTCATGGTGGGAGCTTTCTAGCATCAATAAGACTATTTTTTGTGCACAACCACCTCATATGTGTCAAGAAAGATGTCTCCTCCCATGGAAGTTATCATAACTACAATGTTTGAATTGATAGCCTTTAGATAGAACATGAACACTATCGCAAATAGGGGTCAGGTAGTCACATGGATCCTCTACCAAGTTTTATCAAACTTGGTGTTGAAATCACTCATGGCCTCTTGCGAGGCCCTTTTGATGGTGATTAATTGATGTAATAGTGAAGAGTGATCTCTCTTTTTCAAAAAGCATTCGAACAACCTCTCTCTGAGTTGGTCCCAAGATATAATAGAGCTTGAGGCCAAAGATTGATACCAATCTTGGGCTTTTCCTTTGAAAGAGGTGTCTAATAGCCTTAGAGAGATATTCTCCTCCACTATATTATGTACCCTACATACCTTTGCTATATCTCGAAGGTGTTCAAAAGGGGTTTTGAAGTATTCTCCAGAGAATTTTGAAATAGTCTTGAGGGCGCTAGTAGGTATGGTAGGCCATACATCTAGGGGTGTGGGTGGTTGTAGCAGACTATTACTATCCCATGTTATGAAATTTCTAGGAGTAGGGGGAGGGACATGAGCCATAGAGAAAAGATTCATGTGAATTGGGTATATAGGTATTCTAATCTAGAAGTTTGAGCTTCCAAGTGGAGTAGATAAATCTCTAGATATTGGGCTCTTACTTCTTACTCTATTACTCCTTATAGGTGATATAGAGCCTGTAAGTATTCTCCTCCTAGGGACTAAGGTAGGTAACTAAGAGTTTTGGAAGTGGCCTCTCAAAGATGCTCTTGTTTGGACTCTAGGCATGAAACTTCTAGTTTCCTTCCTTAGCCTAATTCAAAAAATATTTCTGACTTCTAATCAAGCATTTGGAAAAATTCTTGTCCCACCGGGCGTTCTAGGAAAAGAACTATTGACCATCAAAGCTTGTGCCTCTCTAATAGTCTCATGGTAAATTTAGCGAGTGGGGGACAAATTGCGTCTCAATGAATACCTCTAGGATTTTTATAGAAATTTGGTTCTTCTTTTGGGTTTGGAGATAAGGGGAGAAATAAATGTAAACATAAAACATAAAAGGAAATGCACCAAAGATTTTACAACATTTAAAACCCAAATCATTCCTATGAGTGACGTATTAGACACAGAATGCCACAACCCTTCATTGTTGGAAAGAGAATGAACAACAAAGTCTAACTTCAACCACAATGCAAAATTTCAAATCTTTCAGTAGGAAATGTTCATTAAGGTCTCATCAAACATAAATATTTCTATGAGTAATAGAAAAATATCTCAAAAATCACATGAAATCTTCCTCCTAATACAACATAGTATAACAAAATAACAACTTTCAAAAAAATAGAGAAGTCCAATGACATAATCCAATTTTCGTAAGCTTTTACTCTACTATACGAGAGTACAACATGGAAATAAGCTACTTAATGTATCCAAATTTATCTTGCAAGACACAATGTTTCATTCAAAATGATAATATAAAGAAAGAAATCTTGAAAAAGGCCATACATGCACAGTCTCAGCAATTTCTTCTCAATAGTTTGTGCCTTATGTAAACACATATTTTAGCCCCTTAATGCTCTCTCTAACACTTCTACGGTTTTTCACCTAAAAGGAGAGAGATGGGACAAAATGCATGTGTCTACACTCAAGATTTATGTAATATGGGTGCAAAATGTCTGAATAAACTGATCTAAATGTAGAAAGCTAAACAAGTATATTGATCATTAAGTGAAAACTAAAGAAATGCAAAAATACCTAGAAATGAATGCAAACTGTAAAAAAAATAGATAAAACTGAAAGTGTGCAGCTAAGATATTTAAGGAGGATGGAAAAGACATTTGAAATGTTGTTGATGCTAATTTTTAGGCTTGGTGGGACTAAATCACCAGGTTGGGCGTTTTAGTCCTAAGTCGGGGAAAATGCCCAGAAAGTTGTTTCAGCCGCAGTGGGACTAAGTAGCCACCTTGGGTGACTTATTCCACTTTTGAATCTTTGAAAATTTGGAAGTGGAAATGGAAACCCTAGGTTTGCACTCTAGTTTCCTAGAGGCATCTGCTTCTAAAATTCTAATTTTTGGGCCTGAAAGTAACTTTTAGTTGATATTTTGGCTTGGTCAACTAGGGTAAATCTTTAATAAGTCTTCAAAAAAAAAATCAATTATCTTCAAACCCTCAAAAGTTCCTAAATCTACAAATACACAAGAAGAGAAGAAGAAATGTTGAATTTTAGGGCATGGGGGTTTTCCTTGATCAAACCTATTTTTAGGTAATTAAACCAAAATAGACAAAGAATGTAATGAAACATGCAATAATGGAATTGATTACCTTTCCATGATGATTTATCTTGATTTTTTACAACAAAACATGAAGAATCTTCCCTTTAATGTCTTAGGAAGCTATCTTGATGACTTGGAATGACAAAACCCTAGCTTGCTTGAGAAGAATAATAAACATGAATGATGAAAGGAAGAAGAGTGAGTGAATTCTAGTGAAATGAGAGGGAAAATGCTTTATTTATTCAAAATTATGCATTAATTACCAAAAATACCTCATTACAGGCCAACCTTAGGTCTTCAAGAATAAAAACCAAAAAGAAATCCAAATTAATTTTGATTTTTGTGCCACATGGGACCAAGTTGCCCAAGGTGGTGACTTAGTCCAGCTAGGAAATTTTGATTAGATTTCAGGAATTGAGATGTATTAAATGTTTTTTATTTGGTTCTTCAACAAGACACTTAATTACAGCTTGTAAGTGCATAAAAGGGCCATTTAAAGCATAATAAAGGTGTACGCATTAATGAAAATCCTAGGAAAGTGTGAAATTTTGTTACAAGAGTTTACAACACTTTGAAATATGACTTGGTGAGGTTATTTGGATGAATTATAGCATTATGGTCCTAGAAAAGTGTGAAGATGTGTTACAACACATCACAACACTCTTGCATGACAATGATAAATGTATTTTATTCAATTTACAAGGACCCAAGACCTAATGTGGATGTGTAAACACCTCACAACACTAAGTCAAGGCCTCATTAAGTCCATTTTATCATGAGTTCATCCCAAATCAATCAAGCAAAAAGGGATACTTTTTCTATGTCCACATTTAGCCCCCACTTTAGTGAGAGGATGAACTTGCTTCAAAATCACCCTAAAGTAGCCATTCAAGAGAGATCCAAATGTATAGATGTAGAGATCAAGAAGGAAGCCAAGCCCCCATGATCAAATAACACAATGAAAAGAAGAGAAAATGGAGTTGAAAAGATGCAGTATCTCTAGGGCCACGAAACATAAGATCATCCACAGGGTGAGTAATCCGCAATATGCTCACTCTGGGGCCACAGAGCTTCAAGTTGTTCATAGGGTGAGAAATACCAAAAGATAAAACATACACTAGTTGGTATGCACATAGGTGGCTATGAGGAAATTCGTACCTCAAAATGGGCTTCCCACTCAACTATATCAAAGTTATGCCTCCTAATAACATTCATAAGGCACCACAAAGGAAAGTGGTTTTCGAGCTCTATGATGTAAGCAAAACTTCATATGCTTAACACTCATAGACATTGTTAATGAAACATGGTGTAAGGTTTGTTCAAAGGGATTTTGCTTAATTCTTGCAATGTCTCATCTTAGGGAACATTGTATCTAATGCTTCCAAGAGAGGAATAGTGAAAATGGTCTCATCTTGTTTCCAAGAGAGGACAAGTGCAATGTCTCATCTTGAGCAACATTGTTCGTAATGTTTCCAAGAGAGGAAATTGCAATAAAAATAAAATCACACAATGAAATGTGAGTGGTGATGTATGCCCCCACTTTAAAGCAGTTCTGAACACTGGTCTTGTGAGAAATTGCTTTAAAGTAGAAGGAGATATGAGAGCTTACTTGGAAAGCCCTATGCCAAGTCATATGTTTCCAATAAGCTACGTCATGAAAGAGGGGTAGTATGTCACATGTGAGCCAACTTAAGCCATTTCATCCACATCTAGAGCTTGCTCTTATATGTTCATGAAAGGTTAAGATATAGCCAAAAGAGGCAACAACAAGTGACATATGAGAAGAGGGCTACATAACCCCTTGCCCCCACTTAGTGTAGGACAAGGGTGAGCCAAAATGATTAATGAGACATAAGTAGAGTGAAAATCAGTATCAACTAGAGGAATTAGGTGCCCCCACCAAGGGAAGCATGCCAAATGCCTTAATATGTTAGATTTTACTACTCAAAGCTTGACATTCATTATTGGAATGACCATGAATTCTATTATATTTGTAAAATGAATCCTGTAATAGAATTTCTTTCAAGTTCTTAGAGGAAGGGATATCAAGTGATCTTGGAGGAGTCTCGACAAGATACCCTCTTGATCAAGGGGAGAAGCAGTTTCTATTTTTGGTGGCAAAGAGATGGCTTTCTAAGTATAGGAAGTCATACCTTCGCAAGACTCTTTAGATTGCAAGATGACAGTGACATTAAGCGGGGATGTATTTGTTTATTTGTTTTCTTGCAATGAAGAATGATCAAGACTATTAGTGTCAATTAGTTCAGGATGCACTATTGTTATATTTGGTTTAGAGGAAGTTTTTGTGATATGATTGATGTTGAGCAAAGGTTTAGTTATTTCTAGTGAGGATCTATAGGGTTGAAGATACCTTTTTCTTGAGAACCACAAACTTTTCCACTATATCCAAGTTGTTTCATGAATTCATAACCTTTTACATAAAGCTTTTTCATTTCTTTTGAATCGGGTGATTGTTCAATATTGTGTTCATCAAAGGTTTTTGTGTAATTTTCTTCTTTGTCTAAAGTGGTTGAGGTGGATGTTGTTTAAGGGTTGTCTATGTTTTTGTTTCCCCTATTTATATTTTTGTGTATTATTTTGTATTATCCCATGAAGTCATGTTCGAAAACCAAGCAAACCTAATCACCTTCTAATAGTTGGATGAATTTTTCAATAGGTTGTTCCATATTGCTTTGTTGTACGAGTTCCATTTGTGTAATTGATGTTGGCGTATTTAAGGAATTTTCTTTATTTTTCTCAATAAGACACTATAAGGTTCAAGATCAATGTCAAGGGTGTATACTTTTTTGTTGTAAATGTATTTCATTTTTTGATGAATATTGGAAGACACCCCAGGGCATGTGCAAGATCATCATGGAAAAAATAGGCCCTTAAGTGGCAATGGAAATTTAGAAAATCAGAGTTAGGAAAATTGACATCAAAAATTTGAATAAGTTATCTATATTATTTCAAAAATATGTAAGAATAGAATATGTAGAAAATTGAATGTAATTTCTAAACTACTAGGTTTATTTAAAAAAAAATCTATTTGGTGAAAATTTGAAATTTCAATGTAGTAGTACTCAAATTTCAAGGAAAAAATAAGAAGTAGGTGTCTGTCTAACCACCCTAACCACAATAAAATGATAATATTTTTTAATATTTTAGATATAAGTAGAGGAATCATGTCTCGATGTGATGCATATTTTTTGTAATTTTTTCCAAGTAAATAATTAATTATGAATTTTTATTACAAATTTTAAAAAATATAAAACTCATATGTTTGACCACCTTAACTTGGTCAAAACTTCATGAAATTCATTTTTTAATCATATAGTATGCAAAGCATAGAATGTGATATCGTTGAAAGCTATAGATGTTTTTAATTAGCCTATCAATTAGGACTTTAGTCATAATTCAAATAGAAAATAAATAATAATTATTTATTAAATTCAAAGTAAAACATAATTTATATTGGTGGAAAGCTAAGAATCTCCTTTAAAAACCCTTTTCATTTCATCAATTTTGGGTAAAAAATTCACCAGCCACATGGGCCATCATATCACTTACATATTGCCACTTTTTGGTCCATCATGATCCTGCACATACCTCCCATTCATTGCATGAATCCATAGTCTACCTAAGATAAGATTACATGAAAGTTCATAAGGCATAACATGGATTGGTGTATTCAATGTGGCCACTCCAACTATAAGAGGTATAATGATTACACCAAGTGGTTTCTTTTTGATATTGTTAAATCCCTTAATGGATAAAGAATCAGGTCGAATACTTAATTGATTAATTCCAAGCCTATCGAGAAGTCTCACACTACACACATTAAGAGCAGAGCCAATATCTATAAGAGTTCTCTTTATCCCTATTCATTTGTATTGCACTATGATCATGAAAGCTTCATTTTATTTTTGCACATCCAAAGAGGGAAGTTCACTTTGGTGGAAAACAATGTCATTGTTTATTCCTTGAATGATGGTTGCTCTATCATTTGGTTTTTCATTAGAAGGAGCAAGAACTTGTTGCAAGGATGCTTGAATCATGTTGTGATAGTGAGGGGAGACTTGAATAAGATCCCATAATGATATTTTAGTAGGAGTATTCTTTTGTTGTTCAACAAGATTGTACTCCTTTCCACTTTGTGGAGATAGATGAGGAGGACCTGGTAAGATGGTATTAGGTGAAGGTAAGGTGGTTGATTGTTGTGGTTGTGGGTTTTTTCTAGTGTTATATGTATGAACAATGGGATGATGACTCAGTTGATGTGAAACATTATTCTTAGGAGGGTAAAGGACAAGTTCAAGTTTATTGTGAGCTTGTTGTTTGTGTGAAGTTGGGTAGAAAATTAGAGGATTTTCAAGATGTCCTATGGGGTATGTATGAGGTCCATTGAGAAAGAGTGGGATCTAATGGACACTTGTGCATTCATAACCTTAGCGGTCTGAGTTTGATCTATCTCTAAGAAAGGGAAAGCACAAATCACCTATTTATTTAAGGAAGACACATTATTATTGTTGTCATTTCTTAGCAGCATGATATTCTCCCTAGAAGGAAGGTGTTTAGAAGAACCAAAAAACCACATGTTTGTAACATTCAAGGTTTGGTTCTTCTAAAAGGACTTCATCATGAGTAAGGGAGTTATGAATGGTGGAATTTGTTTGATTAGAAGAAGGCTTGATTTGATTATCGATTGTTTCTAAGGTCTCATTCTCTTGTTCCATATTATCTACCTTACTTGGAGAGCTTGTAATATGTTCATCCAAAGTTGAATGTTGTAAATTAACTTCATCACAAGTGGGGGAAACATCAAGAGAAGGACCATTATTTTTTTCAAATAGATTATCCCAAGTGGTAGGATCATTAGGGAAAGGAGGATCAAGGATTTCATTATTCTTAATAGGGATATCCTCTAACACCAATTTATCCTCTTTACATAGAAGGTGGGTATTGGGAGAAGGGGTAATTATGCTTGTCATGGCTATGAAGAGTAGGTAAGTTTATGGTTAGAAATGTGTTTATGATCTCGTATTCTTTTTGTTTAACATCTGCCAAAGGAGAATGAGGAGATGGAAAATGAAGACCTTCAACACTTGTAACTTCTTTCACCAAGATATCTTCGTCACTAATAGGAGAGATAATAGGAGAAGAACAAATGTTATTTTCATGATTACCTATGGTTGTGCTAGGTTGGTTGTCAATGTCATCCACTAAGAGAGGTAAAAGGAGAGAAACAACTAGGATTCTCAATACTCTCATTAATTGATTCTTCTACTAAAATATCTTCATCACCAAGAGGAGAGATATGATGAGAAGAACAAGTATGAGCATTAGGAATGTCCAAATTTGTATTCTCCTTCACAAAAAACACCCTCATAGGGAAGGGATAAGAAATTTTTTTTAACATGTTTAGATATATAAGGTACTAACATTGTTTGAACAAAAATGAAAAGCACATGTAACCATTTCATGAAATGTTGCAGCAATATAAATAATGTATGTGAAATGATGCAGGACATTCTTATGCAAGATTTAAAGAATGTAGATAATGAATATGCAAGAATGGAAAGCACTTTTAACAAAAATCTGCAAAGTTTGATGAATAGAAACATTTTGTGTGGAAAAGCAAAAATTACTTTTATGCATGTTATGCAAAATTTAAAAAATGTGAGTATTTTCAGACCTAGGTATGCTTGTAATGGAAATGATTTGAAAAATGACTATTAAATTGATGGTTTTGAGCTAGATGCATGAAACACTGGTTCTTGAAAGATTCTATACTTATAGTATATGATACTAGGAGGTCTAGGAAGCATATAAATGAGGTTTTTGGCATTGTAAATGATAGTGAATAATCAGGATAGGGACTAAATCACCTAGACTGGCGACTTAGTCCTAGTAAGGGATTTTTGCAAGAATTTCAAGAATTTTCAATGAATTTTAATGAGTGATGTAGTATATGATGATGGGATAACATGCAAATATAGGTTTTCAAGGATGTATAATGATTAAAAATGCAAAAATGCAACCTATATTCATTTTCACTAATGCAAAAATTTGAAACCCTAGATGCAAATTAAGTAATGGAGATCCTAATGCAAGGCTAATATGAGCTAGATCTAGGATTAGGAAGGACTCCAAAAAATAAAAGGACGTATTCTAAATGCAAGTTCACCAAAATGTAAAAAAATATTTTTGCACCTGAGGATTCTGTCTAGCACTTCTAGGGGTTTTCACATAAATGGAGAGAGATGGGCCAAAATGCATGTTTGTACACTCAAGATTGATGTAATGTGGGTGAAAAAAGTATAAATAAACTAATCTAAATGTAGAAAGCTAAAGAAGTATATTGATCATTAAGTGAAAACGAAAGAAATACAACTTTTTAGAAAACACATTGTTTAATGCAAAAATACCTAGAAATGAATGCAAACTGAAACATAAATAGATAAAAATGAAAGTGTGCACATAAGATATTGAAGGAGGCTGGAAATGAAATTTTAAATTTTGTTCATGTTGATTTTTAGGCCTGGTGGGAATAAATCACCAGGTTGGGCGTTTTACTCCTAGTTTAGGGAAACTGCCGAGAAAGTTATTTCAACCAAATGGGTGTTTAGAAATGCAAAAATCTCTAGAAAAAATCTCAGTGGGACTAATTCACCACCTTTGGTGACTTAGTCCACTTTTGAATCTCTAAAATCAAAAGTGGAAATGGAAACCCTAGGTCTACACTCTTGTTTCCCATAGGTGTCCGCTTTCTGAAATTTTGATTTTTAGGCCTTAAAGTGACTTTTAGTTGATATTTTGGCTTTGTAAACTAGGAGAAGTCTTCAAAAAGTCTTCAAAAAAATATTCAATGGTCTTCAAACCCTCAAAGTGCCTAAATCTACAAACACACAAGAAGAGAAGAAGAAATGTTGAATGTTAGGGCATGGGGGTTTGCCTTGGTCAAACCCCTTTTTAGGTAATTAAACCAAAATAGAGAAAGAATGTAATGAAACATGAAATAATGGATTTTATTACCTTTCCATGATTTATCTTGATTTTCTACAACAAAGCATGAAGAATCTGCACTTGAATGTCCTAGGAAGCTGTCTTGATGACTCAGAATGACACAACCCTAGCTTGCTCGAGAAGAATAATGAAGATGAATGATGAAAGGAAGAAGAGTGAGTGAATTCTAGTGAAATGAGAGGGAAAAACATTTATTTATACATAATTATGAATTAATTCCTGAAAATAACTCATCATAGGCTGACCTTAGGTCTTGGGGAATAAAAATACGAAAGAAATTTAAATTAATTTTGATTTTTTTGCCACATGGGACCAAGTCTCCCAAGGTGGCGACTTAGTCCACCTTGGAAATTTTGATTGGATGTTAGGAATTGAGATGTATTAAATGTTTTTTATCTAGTTGTTCTTCAACAAGACACTTAATTACGGCCTATAAGTGCATAGAGGGGCCATTTAAAGCATAATAAATGTGTAAATATTGATGGAACACCTAAGAAAGTGTGAAATATTGTTACAATACTTTACAAAACTTTGAAATAGGACTTGGTAATGTTATTTGGATGAATATAACATTATGGTCCTAGAAAAGTGTGAACATGTGTTACAATACCTCACAACACTCTTGGAAGACAACAATACATGTATTTTATTCAATTTACAAGGACTCAAGACCTAATGTGGATGTGTAAACATCTCACAACACTAAGTTAAGGCCTCATTAAATCCATTTTATCATGAATTCTTCCAAAATCAAGCAAGAAAAAAGATATACTTTTTCCATGTCCACACCTTAAAATATCAAATGAACTTTGAAATAGAGGTTGGATGCCAATCCAACAATAGTTTAAGCCTTACAAGATATAACGTGCAAAAGGAAAGTAATTCTACAACTTTACTCCTAAAAATAATTCTAAAACCTAAGAAAACTAAAGAAATTTTTCTTTTAACAAAAGAAACTACAACTTGGAATCCAACCCACCATTGTGTTGATGCACTTCTTTATAGCCATTGAAAGAAGAAAACACCGCCATAACATAGAAGTAATTGCTGCCAGATGTTGATAATGTTAGCTCTAAAAAATGCAAGAAAAAAGCCTCAAGAGGCTACCAATCTCTTGATACACTTTAGGGTAATAGAAAAGGTCAAAAAGCTTTCAACCTTCTACTCTTCAAGTGCTACCAAACCTAGGTGGGTGTACCTATCGGAATGAAGCAAACTTTATGTACTTATGATTATCTTTCTTAGAGTGATTTGTCCACAATAGCAGATGGAAGTGAACAAATGAAATCAAACTTGAAAGTAGTAGCACTATTCTGATCTAATCCTAAAATGAATGGTTAAGTAATAGATGTAAAGAAACTGAATGAATCCAAATGATGAAGTGCAGAGACTAGTGCCTTATTGGGTATGCGAAGTAAAATGAGATCAAAATGAGCAACACTTCTCTAGAGAAAACTCAAATTATCTGGCATATATTATGTTTACAACTTGTATAAACATGCAAGAATGTGATTACTAAGCTCTACTTGAACAATCCAAATGAATCTCTCTGATTACTGTGATCAACTAAAAGGATTTAATCTTTGCTTGAAAGAACAAATCAATGGACCACATAGATACAACAATTGTGCACTGATAAATTGAAAACAAATTTGTTATACCAATTTAAACAATCAGAAAGAATCCATCCTAGAGAAAACTTAGCAATACTTTCATTAAATTCAACAAATAATTGACACTAGAGAAATGTAGCAACATCAACTAATTTGCATAAATACCTCCATTATGAAATCATGCAACAATAGTCTCTGATCTGATTTTATTCTATTGTATCTACTTGTGCATCAAATATCTAATAATTGGTCCTCACTTTACAATTACAAGATGCCTATTTATACACCAATATCAAAAAACATATCATATTGAAATCCAATGTCGGCCCTCCACAGAATTCGGGTTCAAAATCATGTCGGCCTACAATGGTTCTCAAGCATTTTACATGTTGGCCACAGTATTTGAATTTTTGTTACTCATTAGTGAGACAGTCGCTAAGAAATCTTGTTAGCTATGCCAAAGGAAATTCAATCGTTTCTCATCCCATGCCTATCGTGCTTTGCCATGACTTTCAACCATCGAGGAGAAAACATGTCGAATACCTTTATGTTTCCCCAAGATCTCTTTTCTGCTATATTTGTTCCAATCGCTGAGACACAAGAATCATTCTCACCGAGACACAACCTTCATTCCATCTGCTTCACTGTGACTAATCTGAATTAGAGAAACATCATACAGATTACATTATGTTTCATTGAGATCCCATGTGATCAAACCTATTGTCATGACTTATCGTTCTCGGGGAGATATCGCATCGACCAAATCTTTGTCTCAACAAAAAATCCTGAGCTCATATTAGGTTGCCAAGACAACAGTAATCTCACACCGATAGAAATCCCTTTGTGTAATGTCGGCGAGACCGAAGGTCAGTCACCAAGACCTTATTTTGATAACCTTATCTCTCACCAAGCTGTTCATTTAGTTGGCAGTCGGTGTGACAAAATGAAATCGCTATGAATTTACACCGAAAGCAACATGTTAGGCCAAAGTGAATCCTTTGCACAAAAGTTGGTAAGACAAGAAAGACTCGCCAAGACATGATGCCAATAACACTTTTATTTTTCTGATAGACCCCTCCTCTATTGCCAGAACCACATGAATGCTATGTCGATAGAAGCCCATAGGTGAATGTCAGTCATTGTAACAATGATCAAGTCCTACCGAAACACCTACAACAAACATATGTTAACACAAAGGCAACACGGGTCGGGAAGACCTTGGTAGACCTATGCCAGTATGGACAATGACATGGAAAATGCATGACATAATAGATTGACGGGATAAATATGAGCCAAAATACAAGCAAAATGTCATGAAATGAGCAAAATGTGCCAAAGGTAAGAACCACATGGAGACTCAAGGGTATGAAAGATATGTAAAAATCATCATATTTTTATAGTTCCAATAGTGGCTCCATCTGGGGATGAGTGATAGTAAGATCATTGCAAGGATCCAGATCTTTGGGTGAGCAGACTAGACATAGAGTGATGAACTAGTAAGAAGAATGGAAATAGAAATGAAGCATGATGGAGTGGAAGGAAAGTGAATGCAAAATGGAGATGAATGGAAAATGAAAGTGAAATGGAGATGGAAAAAATCCTAAACTACTGTGCATGGAAAATAATTTTAAAGAGGATAAGCAAGAGTTGTCCATGCACTGGCAACCCTTAATCCTCTGTGTTGCTCAAGAGAATAAATGCTTCAAGAATTTCCCATGAATAGGAAATTCCTGATCTTCACTAGCCATGTTCTGTAGATAATATGAATCTTCACCTTTATTTCCAACAACAACAAAAGGTCCCAGCCACAAGGCTTCAAATTTACCATGCTGGCCCTTCTCCTGACATCTTGCATTCCACATCAACACCAAGTCACTTTCTTCAAATTTTCTATCATTTGCCTTCTTATCAAATAGATACTTCATTTGTGTCTATAACTTTATATTTTGGTTTTGAGCAACTCTCCTTATTTCATCAAGTTCAGCCAGTTGCTCTATTCTTTCCTCCATAGGTTCAAGAACATCCAAATCTTCCTGAAGGACAAACTTGTAGACTAGTAACAAATTCTGCAAAGGCATCCTGGCTTGTGCTCCATACACCAATTCAAATGGGGATTTTCCAATTTCCCTTTTAATAGTAATCCTATCAGCCCACATAACCAGTTTTAATTTCGAATCCCAATCCTTCTTGTTTTTTCCTAGCATCCTTCTTATAATCTTCAAAATACTCTTATTGCTAGACTCTGCTTGTCCATTCACTTGTGGATGGTAAGGAGCTGCATAGAAATAGTAATGCCATATGTGTCACAAAAACTCTTGAACTCATCTAATCGGAAACACATTCCATTGTCTGTGATTAACCTCAATGGTGTTCCAAATCTAGTAATAATGTTATCCATTAGGAAATTTGTCACCACCTTACTTGTAGCCTGTTTAGTTGGGATTGCTTCTACCCATTTAGTAAAATAATCAGTGGCAACTAGTATCCACTTGTTTCCTCCACTTGATCTTTCCTATATCTCTCCAATGAAATCAATTCCCCATTGATGAAAAGGGGCATCAGCCTACAAAGATCGAAGTGGCAAAGCACCCTGATACTTCAATTTTCTAGATAAATTCTGGCAAGCTTCACATTTTCTCACATGTGTAAAAGAATCATTAAAAACCTTTGGCCAATAGTAACCTTCCTTGAGAATTTTGTGTACAGTCATCTTTGCTGAATAATGTCCTCCAAAAACTCCTTCATGCATTTCACTTAAAAAATGCTTGGCCTATGACTCATCCAGACATAACAACAGTATACCATCCATGTTCTTCCAAAAAAGATCTCCATCCATGAAAACATACTTTGATGCTTGCAACTTCAATGTTCTCTTCTGGCTGTCACTCAATCCTTCTTGACACTTCATGTACTTAAGGTAATGCATGATATCAGTATACCAAGGGGTGTGCTCAATGCTTGCAATTGCAGTCCCTTCCTCCACATTATAGACTTGACTTGCTTCAATATTTGATTCTACCATCAGCCTAGCCAAGCCTTTGCCTCTTACTAGCTTAGTAATCTATATTTCCATGTCAAACTCTTGAATCTTGTTGATCCATCTGCATTTTTTCCCTATAACTTCAAATTGTGTGAGAATGTCTTTAACAGCTGCATGAGGGACATAAGCAATTACCTTTGCTCCAACAAGATATGATTTGAATGCTTTAGTAGCCTTCACTAATGCAAATACCTATTTTTCCATTATGTCATACTTCAATTCAGACCCTTGTAATAATTTACTAAAGAAAGACATAGGATGTTCATGACCATCCCCATTCTTTTGTAACATAACAACAACAATAGTGTACATTGAAGCAAATGAAAATATCTGAAAAGGCTTTGCAAAGTCTGGAGATTTAAGAACAGGAGCCTCCTTGATGGCCCTTTTGATAGATATGAAAGCTTCCAAAGTTTCTACAGTCCAATCCATTTTTTGTCCTTTCTTCAACATTTTTGATATGGGCTTAATGATCTCAGCAAAGTTAGAAACAAATCTCCTAACAAAGTTAATTTGTCCAAAGAATGATTGTATAGCCTTGATAGTTTTAGGAATAGGAATTTTATCAATAGATTCAACCCTCTCAGGATCTATTCTAATTCCCTCTTTTGAAACAATATATCCTAAGAGCTTACCCTTTGTGATTGCAAAATGACACTTCTTTGGATTTAAACTAATACCATATTCAAGGGTTTTAATAAATACCTTCTCTAGATGTTGCACATGATCTTCAGCCCTCTTTGAATAAGCAATCAGATCATCCTGGTACACCACCATGATAACATTGATCAAATCAGCAAATGCTACATCCATAGATCTTTGGAAAGTCACTCCAACATTGGTGAGACCAAATGGCATTCTTATGTATACATATGTTCCCCAAGGATTTGTGAACATTGTCTTATACTGCTCAAATTCTTTAACTTTGACCTGGTTGTATCCTGAAAACCCATCCATCATGGATAGCAGCTCACACCCTGTTACCTTATGCAGTATAGCCTCCATATTGGGTAGAGGATAATTATCCTTGAGAGATGCCATGTTAAGATTCCTGAAGTCCACACATAATCTGATATCACCATTCTTCTTTCTCATAGGAACCAAATTTGAAACCCACATTGAGTGCCTGATTGGTTTGATAATTCCTCCATCTCTGAGCTTTGTCAATTCTTCTTGCATCTTAGGCTCCAGTGTTGGATTTATAGGCCTTTGCTTCTATCTGAAAGGCTTGGCGTCTGGCTTCAATGGTATTTCATGCTGAAATAAATCCTCCCTGTATGCTTTCAGATCTTCATAAGACCAAGCAAACACGTGTTTATACTTTCTCAGTAATTCTATCAATATTCTTCTAATTTTTGGGCTTATCGTCTTCCCTATGTACACCTTTCTTGACACCATCTCAGTCCCCAAGTTGACTTCTTCAATACCTTCTCTTCTAACTGGCATTTGTTTCATGAGAGATCGATCATTTCCATAATATAGCCTCTCTAATGCTACTAAACCCTTGGGCAGTTTATTCATTTTGAGCTACAATATTTCCTTTCTAAACACTGTTTTCTTCCCATCTACTTCTTCAACGAAAGCATTGAAGTCAATTACCTAAGCTTCACAGTGATCTATATAGTGGAGAAATTTCAAAAGGTTAGTATCATCATTGAAGACCTGCCAACTATAAATATTATCAGGAATAGCAGGCCTTGTCTTGAACTCAATTTGTGAAACACCATCCAATGTGACATCATCCATTCTTAGTGCCACATTTGCTAAAAAATCAGCCATTATGTTATTTGACCTATCAATCTAATCAATTGAAAATGCATCAAACAATTCAATTGTGTCCCATACAACATTCCTATATTGTTTCAATATTTTGTGCTTTGCTACATACTTTGACTTAATTTGTGAAACAACTAACTCAGAATCTCGAAGAATAGGCAGCAACTTAATCTTATGTTTCACAGCTATGTTCAGACTTGTCAATAAAGCTTCATATTCTGCCACATTGTTTGTGCATTCAAATGTCAACAAGAATGAATATTTAAATGTAGCACCTTCAAGTGAAACAAATACAATCCCAGCTCCATTACCTTCTTGGCTGTAGGCTACATCAAAATACATCTTCCATACACCATTGCAATTTTGTGCAACATGTTTTTCAATTGGATCACTATTGGTTAATTCTGGCTGAGCTGGTTCTATTTTAAAATTCCCAAGATCAACATCACAAAAATAATTGATCTGATCTTGTAGTACACAATCAACAAGCTGGTTCATTCTTGGCTCCCTATATAATTTGACTTCCTGACCATTCACTGGTATTGTAGCATAAGACAGATCAAATTGGACATTTCCACCAATAGCTATTGTCCACTACCTTGACAAAAGCATCCCAAACTGAGGTGGAGTATCTATCACTACTATATATAGATTATAAGCCACCTGTGGATAAGTAGCCAGTTTGAATTCAACGTCTTTCATAATACCAACCATAGGAATAGGTCTATTATCCATTGCATAACACTTGCCTCCAGTGGTATCAACCCACATGCCAGGCTGCTTCATGACTCCTATTGACATGGTATTTATAGCAGCACCAGAGTCTATCATGCAATTCCTTAACAATTTGTTATTGATAAGCAACATAGTGAAAAAAGGATCAACTTGAGGGGGAGTTGATAATATATCACTCAAGTAGACTTCAGAGTTATTTATTTTCTCCTTCCTATTGACTGCTTTAATAGCTACTTTGTTTTCAGAATCCATATATTTTTCATTTCCACTTGTTATCAATTGAACAACATTATCTCTGTATTCCATAATTTTCATCAACTCAAGTAATGGAACAAACATTTTTACCTGGGATAATGCCTTAGTGAAGTCAAAAGAAGAGCTCTCTACCTTAATAGTCTTCTTCAGTTCTGGTGTATCTCCTTTGTTTTCTTCTTTTTCTTTTTTATTAGGATGGCCAGGCATTTGTATCTCTTTATGTAATTCCTTCACTTCCTCTTTTTGGACTAGCTTCTGTTCACTTTTATCAAGCTACCTCTTTTCTAGTTTTTTCACAGTTCCTTGTGTTACCTCCTGATCTTTCATAAATATTCCCCTAGGAACACCTTCTACATCATTTACTTTTTTGTTTCTCAACCAGTATTTACTCTTGGCTTCTTCAAACATAGTGATAGTTATTCTCTCTATTTCATCTTTAGTAAGTCTCCTCACACTGCATTGAGCAAGCACCTCAACAGAATGTGGCTCAGTATAATCTTCATCAAAATCATAAAAGACCTACTATTCAGCCATATGGACATTCTACTTCTGATTAGAAACATCATACTCATAGCCTTCATCCTTTGAATATGAGTACCTCTCTTGAACATGGTGAAAAGTATTTGAAGTCAAATACACTGTGTGATCTTCTCCATTGTTTTCTTTTAACATTCCCTCTTCTTGCATCCTTTGAGCTACAACACAATAGTCTAGAGAATGTGGCTTATCACAAGCTTCATAGAAGTAATTATTACTCACCATGTAAGTTCCCTTCTTGCTCAATGGATCAGAAGTCTCTTTGTTTCTTGGCCTAGCTGTTATAGGTTTTCCATCCTTCCATTCTGTATTATAAGGCACACCATGCAACCTTGGCCTCTCATTTCTGTATGTATTCTCCTGTCTGTACTGATAATTACTACTTTGCTGAGGAGGCCTTGGGTTGTCTCTTTTACTAATTATACTAGCAGCCTTCCTATTGTTTTCAAATGTCAGTGCAATTTTCTATGCTTTAGCCAAATCTCTAGGAAATCTATTTCTCAGTTTGTACCCTATTTTAGGATCAAATGCATTAAAATAGACACTCAAAGCTACAGAATCTAGTAGCCTTGATCCAGGAGGTACCTTAGTTTGCAACTTATTGAATCTTTGGTTGAAGTCATAAATTGAATCATTTTGGTTTTTTGGAATTTGCATCAATTCATGAAGAGCTGCATCTGGTGCATTTAGATTCCCATACTGCTCTAGAAAACGGTCCTAGAATACTTGGAGAGAATTAATTGAAGATGTTGGAAAGTTGTTGAACCAATCCCTAGCATCCTCAATAAGTAACATCATAAATAGCCTCATGTGTAAATCTTCATATGGCATACCTATTTCTTGGATGAACACATTGAAATTCCTTAAATGTTCTTCAGCAGTAACTGCATTACTCCTTATAAACTTAGGCACTAGACCTCTCTAGCTGCTATCCATAGGGTAAGGGAATAGATGAAACCCTGCCAAATCGAACTGTTTGATCATTGTTGCATACTATTGAGGGGGAGGAATAAGTGGGTACTGATATTGGTGCACAGGATTATTGTATTGTGCATTATGTTGTGGGATGTAATGCTAACCAGGAGGTGGATGCATATTTGTATGCTATGTGGGAATACGAGGTGGATGATTTGGCTCCTTGTAATGATTTCCTATCTGATGGTGAGGAGACACTGGTGGATCAGAAGGCCCTACACCATGATTACCTTGCTTATAAGGTGATACATACTTTGGAGGGCAATTAGCTATCTGATCAACAACTCGAGTCTTCTACAATTTAGCCTGTAGTTCCTCTATCCTCTTCCTCTATAATTCAAACTTTTCCTTTACTTTCTCAGGAAGCTCATGATCAATAAAAACATTTGGGTTACCCTCCATCTTCTAATCATATTCATGTTGAATTTGGATTCGTTCAGCCTCAAGTCCAGCTTCAAACTCAGCTTGTTTCTAAGGATCAAGAAAAAAGAAAGGATTTCTTTGATCTCCTGGAGTACAAGGCTTTGCACTCAAATTACTTCTCCATGTATCATAGCGATCATATGTTTCACAATGTGCTCTTGATGCTTTGTCTTTATCTATTAGACACATGTCCTCACTTATCCCTTTTCCTTTATCCACCTTCTCATCTTTGTGTGTCCATTTACTGCTACCAGCAGGAGCTCCAGTATGACCTCCCCTATATCGAGACCTTCTTCTATTCATGGTGAATACCTGCAAAATTTATGTCAGAGTCATCACTCACTTTTATCAAAAAAAATGAGAAAATACTTTGATGTTTCTTATTCCCACTGGAGTCTGTATATAGTTCTTGACTCTATGAAAGGCCCTAATTTTGAATATATTCCCCAGCGGAGTTTCCAATTTGTTATCTCTAAAAAATGCAAGTGGAAAGCCTCAAGAGGCTGCCAATCTCTTGGTATGCTTTAGGGTAACAAACAAGGTCAAAAAGCTCTCAACCTTCTACTCTTCAGGTGCTGCCAAACCTAGGTGGGTGTACCTATCTGAATGAAGCAGACTTTATGTACTTATGATTATCTTTCTTGCAGTGATTTGTCCACAATGGTAGATGGAAGTGAACAAATGAAATCAAACTTGAAAGTAATAGCACTATTCTGAT
This sequence comes from Sequoia sempervirens, assembly GCA_007258455.2. Classification (NCBI taxonomy): domain Eukaryota; kingdom Viridiplantae; phylum Streptophyta; class Pinopsida; order Cupressales; family Cupressaceae; genus Sequoia; species Sequoia sempervirens. Next base: position 231,950,804 of record VDFB02271358.1, read on the forward strand.
CTAATCCTAAAATGAATGCTTAACTAATAGATGTAAAGAAATTGAATGAATCCAAATGATGAAGTGCAGAGACTAGTGCCTTATTGGGTATGCAGAATCAAATGAGATCAAAATGAGCAACACTTCTCTAGAGAAAACTCAAATTATCTAGCATATATTATGTTTAAAACTTGTATAAACATGCAAGAATGTGATTACTAAGCTCTACTTGAACAATCTAGATGAATCTCTCTGATTATTGTGATCAACTAAAAGGATTTAATCTTTGCTTGAAAGAACCAATCAATGGACCATAGGGATATAGCAAATGTGCACTGATAAATTGAATAAAAACTTGTTATACCAATTTAAACAATAAAAAAGAATCCATCCTAGAGACAACTTAGCAATACTTTCATTAAATTCAACAAATAATTAACACCAAAGAAATGCAGCAACATCAACTGATTTTCATAAATACCTCCATTATGAAATCATGCAACAATAGTCTCTGATCTGATTTTATTCTATTGTATCTACTTGCTATGTATCGAATATCTGATAACTGGTCCTCACTTTACAATTACAAGATGCCTATTTATACACCAGTATCAAAAAACGTATCATATTGAAATCCAATGTCAGCCTGCAACAGTTCTGAAGCATTTTACATGTCGGCCACAGTATTTGAATTTCTGTTACTCATCAGTGAGATAGTCACTAAGACATCTTGTTAGCTATGCCGAAGGCAATTCAATCGTTTGTCGGCCCATGCCCATCGTGCTTCACCATGACTTTCAACCATCGAGGAGAAAACATATCGAATACCTTTATGTTTCCTCGAGATCGCTTTTCTACTATATTTGTTCCAATTTTTGAGACATAAGAATCATTCTCACCGAGACGCAACCTTCGTTTCATCTGCTTCACTGTGACTAATCTGAATTAGACAAACATCATATAGATTACATTATGTTTCATCAAGAGCCCAAGTGATTAAACCTGTCATCGTGACTTATCATTCTCGGGGAGATATCGCATCGGCCAAATCTTTGTCTCAACGAAAAATCCTGAGCTCATATTAGGTCACCAAGACAACATTAATCTCATGCCGATAGAAATCCCTTTGTGTAATGTCGGCGAGACTGAAGGTCACACACCGATACCTTATTTCGATAACCTTATCTCTCACCGAGCTATTCATTTAGTTTTCGGTCGATGTGACAACATGAAATCACTATGAATTTGCACCAAAAGCAACACATTAGGCCAAAATGAATCCTTTGCACACAAGTCGATAAGACAAGAAAGACTCGCCAAGACATGATGCTGATAACACTTAGCTTTTTCTGATAGACCCCTCCTCTGTCACTAGAACCACATGAATGTTATGCCGATAGAAGCCCATAGGTGAATGTCAATCACTGTAACAATGATCAAGTCTTTCCAAAACACTTGCAACAGACATATGTCAACACAAAGGCAACACAGTTCAGGGAGACCCTAGTAGACCTATGCTAATATTGACAACGATGTGGAAAATGCATGACATGATAGATTGATGGGATAAATATGAGCCAAAATACAAGCAAAATGTCATGAAATGAGGAAAATGTGCCAAAGGTAAGACCCACATGGAGACTCAGGAGTATTTAAGATATGTAAAAATCATCAAATTTTTATAGTTCCAATAGATACTTGATAGCTCACAATCTGATCATAGATCCTTAGTTAGGTCGCAACAATATTTTCTCATTAATTCTTAGCTATTGCATTAATCACTTTAGATATTTTGCAAAGATAAAGGTCTATAAACGATCAAATCCTAAAAATAATCTAGCCAAAGGGTCCTATTGACCAATCCCATCATCCAAAGGAACTGAATCAAATCATCCATCTTGAAAATGAAGAAAAAGAAAAGGCTAGCAAGCTTTGAAAAACTCCCAAAAGATATTGCCTCATAAGAGGTCCAATCCTCCTATAGTGAAGAGATGAAGCATCACGTGGGTAGGAATTTTATGTTTTCTAAAAAAAATTTTGGAGAAAACTTCTTCCAAGATGACACATGTCTCAGGCCCTCCTCCAAAAGGAAAATGATAAAAGAAAGCCATGCAACCACCATGTGGCACATTGCCCATCTTTTCAACCAGTCTCACATAAACCCAGACATCTCTGAAGCCAAAAACAAAAAGAAGTCAAAGATCAAAAAGACTAAGGAAAAAAAGTGTTTCACAATAAAAAATTTATCCTTTTTTTGTCTTGTGTTTTCCTTTTGGGGATGATGCAATGCATTGAGACATTTAGGTCTCTTCTATGTTGACCTAAAGGATTTTCCTTTGTTTTTTCTCTCTTTGTTTCATTCTTCCAGTTCTATTAATTTAGGGAATGATGACATTTTTGAGCTCTATGAAAACATTGTAGAAAAAATATATTGACCCGAGGGGTGTCCTGATGGTGAACTCAAAATAAAAGAAAAAGATGCAGAAAACTTTTAACTAGAGGCACCTTGTAATTCCTTGAGAATAGCTTCTCAAGATGGTTTTCTTTCACCCCATATCCCCTTTGCTCTGACAAGAGTCATGTTCAATGATTCCAGTTCAACTAATCATTCTTCTCCTTCTTCTACACTAGATGTATTTGTTGGAAAAACAAGGAAAGACAATTGAGAGGGGGGTGGTGAATCAGTTGTCACAGAATATTCAAACAGGCTATTAAAATTTACTTAACTTAATCTCAGATCTGATGAATGAACATTAAACCATAAACAATCACCACATCAGAAACACAAAGAACACCAAGAATTTTTGGATGGAAACCTTGTTAGGGGAAAAACCATGGTGGATGTTAGTCCACAAGATTATAGCCTGTTAAAAGTATAATGAATATTAAATGGGAATGCACATGCATTTAGGAACACTTCCTAGAGCTCACTACTCAAATACAAGAGGGATCAATGCCCACAAAAATATTTGGATTAGATCCATAGGGTATTGAACTAAGAAAATAGCTTTTGTAAAAGCTTGATTATAGTTCTGCTTAAGCACATAAACACTTCTACACACTTCACTCAATCTTCATCACACTTTTCTCTGCATTCGAATGATTAGAAAACTATTCGCACACTTTCACTTTATTTGGAACTTTTTTCACACTTCACTTCACTCAAACAATCACTCTTATATATCTGCTACATGGGATTACATCAACAAATTGTTGGCCAAGATAAAATATGAAAATATAAAACATGTATGCAAGGTAAGCCCGAATTAACAAATGAATTTTCAATGCAAATCAAACACCATCAACCACAACTTAATGAAGACCTAGAATGATATCCTCAAACACACCAAACATTCAAAAATTAATCCTTGAAGATCCACAACAAATTACAACCACCATGTCGGTCAAGAACATGAAAAACTGAACACGCAAAGGAAAAATCATGGATCACAAGCATACCAATCAACATGGATGTGTGAAAAAGACATAGCACAATATAGAAGCATCCACTAGCATCATGAATCATAAGAGAAGCATCCACAACAATTGAACTTACTAGAATCACATCAACTTCAATCAGGAACACTAACTGAAGCCACAGAAAAATTGTTAGAAGTCAATTGTTCATAACATGATCAACTCTTCATGCAAATCTTTGAAACTTTTGGTGGATAAACTAGATACTCTCAACATTAAACCATTTAGTCCGCAATGTCTGATCATTGAGATAATAAGCAATACACCACCATGAACTTCACTATTCCTCTGACAACTTGCAACTTCTTCTTCAACAATTTTCTCAATATCCTCAACATATACAACCTTCAATACATTAGTGCTAATAGTGTTGACATCAATGGAAACCACATATCACCAAAACATCCACAAAATCCAAAAATCTCCCCCTTTGGCATTGATGGAAATACATGATGTGAAAACCACCATCAACACAACTCTTAATCAGCACATACTCCCCCTTAGATTCTGACTCTTTTCTTCCACATGACTTTTCTCCTCATATTGCTTTTCACATGAATCTTCTCCCCCTTTTAAATCAATGGAAAAGATAAGAATTATCTTCCTCCATATAGGATCTAAACCACATATTTGCACATCTGACTACTCCCCCTAATTAGCACCCATGAAAGCATCAATCCGGATCAAAATATAGCTATGAAGTACATGGACTGAAGCAAGAAAATTCATCACTAGTTCTTATCAAGAGGGTAAATCACCCCTAACATCCCTCTTATATACTCAAAATTATCCTTTCAAAATGGCTTGGTAAAGATTTCTGCAATCTTCCTTGGTAGGCACATACTCTAGTCTAACTTCTTTCTCACTCACTTTCTCCCTCAAAAAGTGAAACTTGATTGATATATGCTTGGTTTTAGAGTGTAGCACCAGATTCTTTGAAATATTTATTGCACTAGAATTGTCACAGTATATGGCAATAGGCTCAACATACACTACTTTGATATCCTTCAACATCTGTTTCATCCAAAGCACTTCAATACAATTATTGGAAGCAACAATATATTCTACCTCAGTAGTAGATAAGGAAATGGAATTCTAATTTTTACTTAACCAAGACACCAGCTTCTTCCCCAAGAAGAAGGCACCACTATAAGTACTTTTCCTTTCATCCACATCTCCTTCCTAGTCTACTTCAGTAAAGGAATTCAAGGTAAGATCATCATCTTTATGATACCAAAGCCCAAAATCAATTGTCCCCTTTAAGTATCTAAAAAATTCTCTTTACATCAATCACATGATATTATTTCATATCAACTTGATATCTAGCAACCATACATACAACATTCATGATATCTGGTCTTGTTTGAGTTAAGTAGAGAAATCCACCAATCATTGATCTATATCTTGTCTAATTTTACATAGGAGAATCATCATTCTATGTTATCTTTCATTTGGTTACCATGGTTGTACCAAAAGGCTTTGAGTCTTCCATGCCAAACTTCTTCAATAGTTCTCTCACATATTTGGAATAGGATATTAAAACTCCATTATCTAGCCAAGTGATTTGCAATCCCAAAAATAACTTCATCTCTCCAATCATAGACATTTCAAATTCACTTTTCATTTCATCAAAAAACATCATACACAAATCACCATTGCCTCCAAAAATGATGTCATCGACAAATACTTCAATAATCAATTCGTTATCAGGATCCATCTTAAAATATTGATTACTATTAGTAGTACCTTCATTGAATCCAAGCTTTCACAAGTATTTATCCAATCTAGCATACCAGGCTCTCAAGGCTTGCTTGAGCTTTCTTCAATCAACAAACCATATCTCCCTTATTAGTTAGTTGAAATCCATCTAGTTGGTCAACATATACTTCTTCTAGCTCATCATTCAGAAATGTTGACTTCACATCCATTTGATAAACTTTGTAGTTCTTATAAGCAAAATAAGCAAGAAATAATCTTACAACTTCAATTCTAGCAACAAGGGCAAAGGTTTCTTCAAAATCAATACCTTCCATCTGTGAATACCCTTTACATACAAGTCTTGCTTTATCTTGGACCACTTCACCTTGCTCATTCACCTTATTCTAAAAGACCCATTTAGTTCCTATGACATTCTTATCCTTTGGTCTGGGAACAAGAATCCATGTATTATTCTTTTCTATCTGCATCAGTTCTTCCTTCATTGCTTCCATCCAATGCTCATCTTTACATGCTTCAATTACATTGTTAGGCTTAGTTTTGGAAATCAAACAATAATCTTCTTCAATTCTCCTTCTAGTTTGCACACCTTTGTTCTTATCTCTTATAATTTGATCTTCAGAATGATTTAGCTTTGCATGCCTCATAACTTTAGGGCTCTCTAGCACTTCAATTTCTTCTATTGTCACTTCTACACTTCCACTGGCCTCTCCCTTGTGACTTTCTTCATTCACCAGAATAGTTTGATCTTGATTCTATATCTGAGCATTATTTCCTTTATTTGTATTATCATGTTGGTCATCTGAGTCATATCCATAGTATCTGGATGATCTAGCAGTGCCCTCATCAACTATGACATTAGCACTTTCAATCATTTTTCTCAATCTTGTATTATAGCACCGGTAAGCCTTGCTTTTGGTAGAGTAACCCAAAAAGATTCCTTCATCACTCCTAGCATCAAACTTTCCTATATCTTCATCTCTCTTGATATAACATTTACTTCCAAAGATCTTAAAATATCTAACTGTAGTCTTATGAACAAACCACAGCTCATAATGAGTCTTACTAGAATTACCATTGACATTTACCCAGTTAAGAGTGTACACATCAGTACTTATAGCTTTTCTCCATTAGATATGAGGCACATTTCCTTCCAACATCGTAGTTCTAGCAACATCTAGGATTGTTTTGTTCTTTCTTTCTACAAATCCATTCTATTGAGGGGTTCAGGGAGCAGATAATTGTCTCCTGATTCCATGCTCTTCATGAAAAGAATTGAACTACCAAGAAGTGAACTCACCACCTATGTCTGATCTTGGGCATTTAATCTTCAGACCTATCTCATTCTCAACCATAGCTTTGAAACTTTTGAACTTCTCTAATGCTTCACATTTTTCTCTTAAGAAAGCAACCCATATCATCCTAGAATAATCATCAATAAGAAACATAAAGTACCTTTCTCCTTGTAGACCTCTGACTCTAGAGGGACCGCACAAATCAGTATGCACCAACTCCAGTACTCCATTAGAATGATGTTGTTTTCTTCAAAAATAAACTCTAGTCTACTTTCCCATTTGACATTCCTTGCAAATAGTGTTAGTAGGCTTCACTAACCTAGGAATATATCTTACTACTTGAGTGGAGATTAACTTGATAATATTGTCAAAATTTACATGAAACAGTCTCCTATGCCATAACTATCTTTCATCAACTTGAGCAATTAAACAACTTTCACTAGCAGCACTTAGGTGAAAGATATTACCTCTTGTCTTTGTACTTGAAGCAATCAAAATTTCATAACTCCCTTGTATTCTTCACTTTCCATCTTTGAACTAAAGATTGTACCCCTTGTTGACCATCTATCCAACACTCAACAGATTATGCTTCAAACCTTCTATAGAAAGGACATCATCAATAATATGTTTACCACCAAGAGAAAAAGATCCTTTTCCACGAATCACACCAACATTATTATCTCCAAATATTACAACGCCACCGTCATATTTCTCTAGACTAACAAATTTTCTTTTGTCACTAGTCATATGATGTGAGCATCCATTGTCAATCACCCACTCATCCTTTTCTTCAATTCTATTTGTAAGAGCTTTCACAACATTCTCATTACTAGAAGATTCAATAAACACCATACTATTTTCCTTGATATCAATGAATACCCATTCATCCTCATTTCTAGTCTCTTTATTAGATTCTTCATCTTTAATGCCTTCATCATAATAACATTTCTTTTGAAATCCAGGCTTGTTAGGTTTGGACCTAGGAACTCTTTCAGGACATCTTGAAGCAAAAAGACCTATCTTATTGCAAGAGAAACATTTAATAGGAAATTTTCCCTTATACTTACCTTCTCCTCTGACTTCTCTCTTGGTAATGAGTGCTTCAAGTTCCTTTACCTTCCTTTCTTCATATTCAAGCTCTTTCATCTCTTGCTCATCTTTGAACACCTATCTAGAGCTTTCTCCTAGATCATATCTTTGCTTTTCTCTTCTGGATACGGTAGCTTTAAATGAAAATTATGTCTTAGTGATCAATTCACCAAATTCACTCAACTCAAAGGCATCAACCTTACCAATCAGCATATCTCTTGTCAGATTTGTTACTATTCTAAGCTCTTCAATAGCATGATTTTTTGATTTTTAAGAAGCAGGCAATGATCTAAGCATTTTAGCTACAATTTATGGTTCATCCAAAGTTCCACCGACACATATAATACCCATCACAAGTTCATTTACTCTTTGCATAAAAGAAGAAATGTTTTCATCTTCGCCCATTTTCAAGGATTCATACTTGCCTTTTTTCCTTTGTATCTTAGCAACCTTCACATGTGCATCTCCTTCATACAAAGTTTCTAGATTCTTCCAGATCTCATAGGCTATCTTTAGCTCCATCACATTTGTTATTTCTGAATCTATCAGAAAACTCAATAGTGCTTCTATAGCCCTAATTTAATATTTAGCTTCTTTAATCTCATCAGGAGTAGATAGACCATTCAGAGGAATAATATACATGTTCTTTGTAATCTTCCAAAAGGGTTCACCAATGCATCTCAAATGATACTCCATTCTAGCCTTCCATAAAGAGTAGTTTGTTCCATCTAATCTACGACTGTCCTTCTTGTATGATGCCATCCTGGATCACCTCAAGCTATTAAACTTCTTCTGAGGAACCTACTCTGATACCAATTGTTGGCAAAAGAAGGACAAAAAATGAAGAGGGGTAGGGTGATCCAATTGTCATAGAATATTCAAACTTATTAAACTTAACTTAATTTAAGATCTGATGACTAAACATTAAACCATTAACAATCACCACATCAAAAACACAAAGAACACCAATATTTTTTGCATGGAAACCCTGTTAGGGGAAAAACCATGGTGGATGTTAGTCCAAAAGATTATACTCTGTTAAAAGTATAATGATGAATAAATGGGAATGCACATGCATTCAGGAACATTTCCTAGAGCTCACTGCTCAAATACAAGAGGGATCACTTCCCACAAAAATATTTGGATTAGATCCGTAGGGTACTAAACTGAGAAAATAGCTTCTGTAAAATCCTGATTACAGTTTTGGTTAAGCATAGAAACACTTCTACACACTTCACTCAATCTTCTTCACACTCTGCTCTACATTTGAATGATTAGAACACTATTCACACACTTGCACTTTCCTTGGTACTTTTTTAACACTTCACTTTGCTCAAACAATCACTATTATATATCCACTACATGGGATTACATCAACAACTTGTCGGCCAAGATAAAATATGAAAATATAAAACATGTATACAATGTCAGCCCAAATTAACAAATGAATTTTCAATGCAAAACAAAAACTATCAGCCATAACTTAATGAAGACCTAAAATGCTATTCTTGAACATGCCAAACATTCATAAATTAATCCTTGAACATCCACAACACATTACAACCACCATGTCGGCCAAGAACATGAAAAACTGAACATGCAAAGGAAAAATCACAGATCATGAGCACACCAATCAACATGGACATGCAAAAAAGAGAGAGCACAATCTAGAAGCATCCACAACAATTGAAATTACTAGAATCACATCAACTTCAATCAGGAACACTAACTAAAGCCACAAAAAAATTGTCAGAACACAACTGTTCATAACATGATCAAATCTTCATGTGGATCTCTGAAACTTTTGGCGGATAAAATAGATACACTCAATAGTAAACCCTTTAGTCCAAAACATCTGATGATCAACATAGTGAGCAAGACACCACCATGAACTTCATTTTTCCTCTCACAACCTACAACTTCTTCAACAATTTTCTCACTATCCTCGACATATACAACTTTCAACAGATCAGTGCTAATAGTGTTGACATCAATGACAACCACATATCAGCAACACATCCACAACATCAAATAGTATTTAGTTTCATATTTTCAAGTTTCTCTACATCCACCAGGGCATATGATATAGAAATGTGTCTAGACATAACTAGATCTCCAAGTTATCCAAACCACCTTATTGCATCTTCTTGATACCTATGTAAGATGAAAATATTGCCCTGCAAGTCCCTAATAGAAGTCCAGGTAGCATAATTTCTATCATCTATGATTTTGTAGGTTCCAAAGGCATTTGCAAGTTGAGACTCTATTGATTCCATTAAATATTTAAAGCCTCGAGTGGCATTAGGCCACCACATGCAATATACAAATAGTATCTAAGCTTCCTCATCACAATCCTTTACCTCTTTTAGACATTTCAATACTCTACTATGTGTGATTGCACATTTATCTTGTAGTACTAGTATCCTTTTCTCCAAAATTATTGACTCTACCTCTTTCTTAGTTTGCTTCTTAAGGCTAGAGTTGTATTATTTGATTGGATCAACTAGGAGCTTCAAGTTATCAATAGGGGCTAAGGAAACATCAACTGGTGGCTACCTCTATATGGACCTCTACACTGAACCAGTCGACCCATGACTATGGTTCAAATGGTGACTCGAGGTGTGCCTGCATGAGTGGTGTGACCTGTGCCCTGATGTGTGCCCTATCGAGGTAGACCCTCTGGCACTCATGTGACTCCTGCTACCACTGACACTGCCTAATCTATTGCCACTACCTATCCTCATCTATGACCATGATAAGGTAGGATCCCACTGCTTGGGAGGCACCTCCTACTCATATAATGTCCTGTATTGTCCCAGCCTCGTGCTCACCTTGGCCAGCTTACGAGCAATATCCCCTATAGGCCCTATGCATAATGCCACAAACTCAATGCACCACTGAGCTGAGTCCTACTTATGGATCACTGCCTAATCTCGCTCTACCTAAGCTACCTCTAGCTTTGACTGCAATGATCTGACCTGGGCCATGCTCTCATCCAGTCTCTGCTATAAATCATCCACCTTCTGATATGTCGTGGCATCTTGGGGCAATCCCGAGGAGGACGATATCTCCTCCTCTCCCTCCACCATCCTGAATCTGAGTAGTCTCTCTACCTCATCCATGGCATCATCCTCATCATCATCCTCCTTATCCTCCTATCCAACCTCCTCTTCCACCACATCCTCCTGCATTGGTGGTGTATGAGAAAACTCCAAGGTTTGCTTGCACTAACCAACAAGAAGACCTTACTTTGCCTTCCACCATGAACCTGCCACTTTCTAGGCTCTATTTTGGTTTACATCATTAACTGAACCTTGCTTCAACTTTGTTCCAAGAGTTTCAATCCTTCTGCTTTAACCTTGGAGGACAAACACCTCTTGAACTTGCAACTTCTCTCTCAACACATAGAAGAGTCTAGATGCCAACTTCACCATCTTGCTTGAACTACTTGCAGGGGAGCTATAAGTACTATCATCATGCTTTCCATATCGAAATGGATCCATCTTGCTTGGTGTTCAACCTTCAAACTACCTGTTTTCATGAAATTGCCTTGGTGAGGCCTAAACCCTACTAGCCCTTACTAGTCAGTTTTTGGATTTTCTTGCTCACATTCTCCAAATGACCTAGCAAATAAATTGCACTTCCTAATACCATTTTTAGAGCTTTAAATCTTTCATCAAGTTTCAGACCTCTGCCTGTACCGTACAGTTGATTCCTACATTCAAGGACTATTAGGGCTAAAAGACCTAATTACTAGGGTTTCCAAGTTCTACTGCTAATATCTCCTCCAAATGGCTTAGTCAAGCTTCAATCCTTTTGTCTTCTTTGTGTTAGGTCATTTCACACTTGGAACTATACTTTTTCGTACAGTGGTACCTTCCCCTGCTTGTTCTCTTCACTTTTCCTCTCTCAAACTCCTAACCATGCATTCCTAGCTCGCTTAGGGTTTGAGATCACAAATTATTGCTTGGCTCTTTGACACTCCTATCTCTAAATATTTACAAACATGTGGCTCCCCTTCCATACCCTGCTAATCTCAGGAAGAACCTGATGACAGAGTTTATGGGGGAGCCATTTTAAAACTCACTACTCAAAACTATAATTAAAACCCTACTAAACTCTAATCTATATACTGGAAATAGCAAATCTACTATAAGAACACAGAATACAAGATGAAGATTTCTCTACTCTATCCAATGAACACAAATACAATGCTAAAACAATAAGAATAATGCCTTTGATATCACTATTTTTGAAAACACATGGGTTACATAGAAAAATACAACAAGCTCTCTATTCTTTCACACAAAAAACTTCTTACAATGCCAAAACTAACTGTATGTGAGCCATTACATCCATTTAGATGCCATTTCCACAGTTCAAGAAGAGCTGGTCGAGCACTTACCCCTGATTTCTAGGGATTCCAATCACTAAATTGCATGCAATTCCACAAATCTTGCCATGCAACTTTACAACAGCATTTTGCAACTTCCATTATGCCATGATCCCAAATCTTCGGACCTTTAACACCTTGATTACGAATGAACAACTCCCTTAACTAACCATTAGCATCTTCAAGCAACAAGGATGTGGTATTAAACACATTAAATGCTTTGTATCCTAACCTATGCTGTACAAAGCTTAATAAAGCAAAATTTAACAACATGATAACTAAAATGACACTAATCCTAATGATTAACTAGGATAAAATTAGTCCTAATGACTAACTCTCCACACACACAATACCTTCTAAGGTCCAACACAACCTACTAACACCCTGATTTGGCTAATATTAGGTACAAGCCAAAATTGAAGACAAACAAGGTTGAGGTCAACCTAGGTGCTCCAGCACCATCCTCCCCAAAATAGAAAACTTCAATCCACCCTTGGATTGAGCAAGTTGGGAGCAATGCCCAACTTCTTGAACTCTGCCTCCTTGATCCATAGTACATCTGCATCAGGTTGATCATGCCTCTTGATCAGATGTTCTTTGTACTCCTTGGTTCTTGTTCTCTTGTAGACCCTAGTATCCAAGATCTTATCAGCTTGTTTGACTGTGACAATAGGAAATTTGAGTTCTTCTACATCCTGACTAGCTTCATGGAGGGTCTGATCCAAGTCTTGTGGTGGTCCTTTGTAATGCACTAGATCTGCAACATTAAAGATAGGGGACAGTCTACTATCATCTAGCAATTGCACCTTGAAAGCATTGCTTCCATACTTCTCCAAGATAGGACAGGGACCTATCCTCTTCATTTGCAGCTTATTAGGAACTCCTTTCTGTAGTCTAGACTTATTCAAATGCACCATGACTAAGTCCCCAAAATTGAATTGGATTTCTTTCCTATGCTCATCCACCTTAGTCTTATGTTTCATAGTATTTTCTGCCAGTGTTTTTCTGACTGTCTCATGAATCTCCTGCATTGCACAAGCAAATTCATCAGCGTATCCACTTCCCTTGACTCCATCCTTCAACTCTCTCAACTCATAAACACCTCTAGGGTGCAGTCCATAGACAATTTCAAAGGGGCTCTTCCCTGTGGATCTATTTACTGTATCATTATAGGCATATTTAGCTTGCCCAATAATTTGATCCCATTGTTGACCATACTCCTTGGTCAAGCATCTCAAGAGATTTCCAAGTATCCTATTCACAACTTCAGTCTGACCATCAGTTTGGGGATGGTATGCAGATCCAAAGGACAAATTGGTGCCCATTCTTTGCCAAAGAGTCTTCCAAACATGACTCATAAACTTAGGATCTCTGTCTGATACAATGCTGATTGGTAAGCCATGAATCCTTACTATCTCCTTGAAGAAAAGAGAGGCTATTTGACTAGCATCATTGGTTGTTTTGCAGGGCACAAAATGAGCCATCTTGCTGAATCTATCTACAACAACATAAACACTATCCATACCTTCATTTTTCTTGGGTAAACCAACTACAAAGTCCATGCTCAAACATTCCCATGGCCTAGAAGGGATAGGCAGTGGCTGGTATAGGCCTGCATTTGAAGAAGTGCCCTTGGCCTTTTGACATACCACACAACTCTCCACATACTTCCTGACATCTAGGCTCATCTTTATCCAATAATAAAATATTTGGACAAGTTCTTGAGTTTTGGTGATCCCAAAATGACCACTCAATGCACCATTATGCTTTTCTTGTATCAAGTTCTCCCTAATAGAACCTCTAGGAACACAAAGCTGATTTCCTTTCAACAAAAGATCACTTTGCAAGGTATATTCAGCATATTTGCTATGGAAATGATTCTTATGCTCAAGACAAACCTTATAAATATCTGCAAAGTCTTCATCATCTGCATATAGATCTTTGAAATGATCTATCCCAATGCTTTTCAACTGAATTTCCTGAATTGTGAGGACTCTTCTGCTCAATGCATCAACCACTTTGTTGAGAGCTCCTTTCTTGTGGTTGATATTGAAGGTGTAGGCTTGCAAGTACTCCACCCATTTCATGTTCCTGTGACTCAACTTCTCTTGTGAATTCAGGAAACTGAGTGCTTGATTGTTTGAATACACAATGAATTCCTTGGGAAGCAAGTAGTGCCTCCATTTCCTTAGTGCTTGGACCAATGCATACATCTCAAGGTCACAAGAAGAATACTTCTTCTTGGCTTCACTTAGCTTCTCTGAATGAAAAGCCACCGGTCTGCCCTCTTGGCTGAGAATAGCTCCAATAGCTACATTGCTTGCATCACATTCAATGGTGAATAGGTTCTCAAAGCTTGGCAAAACCAAAACAGGCTGGGTAGTTATCTTTTCCTTCAGCAACTCAAAACTCTTGTTAGCTTGCTCATTTCACACAAACTTTGTTTTCATTCCTCCTTTAATGGTATCCAACATAGGAGTACAAATAGCACTAAATTGTCTTATGAATTTCCTATAGTATTGAGCGAGACCACTGAAGCTTCTTGCCTTTGTTGATGTCTTTGGAGTAGGCCAATTGAGGATGGCTTCCACTTTGCTGATGTCCATCTTCAAGTTGCCATGTGATAGTAGAAATCCAAGGTACACCAGCTCTATTTTGATGAACTCACACTTTTCCAAATTGATCATCAGCTTCTCCTCTTGTAACTTCTTGAAAATCAACTCAATATGTTGGAGGTGTTCTTCTCTTGTTCTGCTATAGATTAGTATATCATCAAGATACACTACTACAAACTTGCCAATGTAGTCTTTGAGGATTTCATTCATGAGTCTCATGAATGTGGAGGGGGCATTAGATAATCCAAATGGCATAACTAGCCACTCATAGAGACCCTCATTGGTTTTGAAGGCTATTTTCCACTCATCACCCTCATGTATCCTAATTTGGTGATAACCACTCTTTAAATCTATCTTGGTATAGTACCTAGCTTCACCTAGACAATCCATGAGATCTTCAATCCTAGGGATGGGAAACCTATACCTGATGGTTATCTTGTTTATTTCCCTAGAATCAGTACAAAGCCTCCATTCTCCTCCCTTTTTAGGTGCTAAGATAGTGGGTACTGCACATGGACTAATGCTTTTCCTAATGAGACCTTGGTCAAGAAGTTCTTGAATCTGCCTAGCTATCTCCTCATTTTGTTGAGGTGTCATCTTATAAGCTGCTTTGTTTGGAAGGGTAGCTCCTAGTATCAAGTCTATCCTATGACTTATGGCTCTTTTAGGAGGTAATGTTGCTGGTTGACCACTACTTACAATACCTTCATAGGTCTGCAACAAGTCCTGTATCTCCTTGGGTAACTCTTACTTTTCAACTGCCTTCTCTTTGCTTACCTCTCTTGGCTTGATCATTACTACATATCTAACTCCTTCTCCTTCTTCCAAGGATTTTAAGAACTCTTTTTCACCAGCTATGAATAGTTTAGAACCTATTGTCTGCACCTCTGTGTCTTCTAGCAAAGATTGAATCTTGAAGGTTACATTTTCTTTCTTGAAACTGTATGAGTTCTTTGCTCCATCATGCACAGCTTGGTGGTCAAATTGCCATGGTCTACCTAGGAGCAAGTGGCATGAATCCATAGGCAACACATCACATAAAACTTTGTCTTTGTACTTTCCAATTGAGAACTCCACCCATGCTTGTTCATTCACCAAGACATGCTGACCCTTATTGAGCCATGTGACCTTGTAAGGATTGTTGTGGGGTATTCTTGTCAACTTTAGCTTGCTGTCTGCCTCCTCTGACACAATATTGTCAGTAGAACCTAAGTCTATAATGACCTTACACACTTTCCCCATCATCTTACACCTTATCCTAAACAAGGACCTCCTTTGGCTTGGCTCTTCTTTAATCGGTTCCTTGACCAAAGTCCTTCTCATCATGAGGTTCTCACCTTCCTCTGAATGCAATGGTACCTCAAGTTGTTTATTTGCTGCAACTATCTCATCTTGAATCAGATTAGTTCTCTTATCTCCTCCATGAGAAGTGCTACCTTTCTCTGGACATCTATAGGCTGGGTGTCCCAATTGGTTGCAGTGGTAACATTTCATGTTGGTGAAGTAGCTACCTCTTAATTGTCCACCACTTCTTCCTCTGGAGCTGAAACCTCTTCCTCTACCACCTCTACTAGAGCTTCCCTCTTGTTGTTCAGAAAATCTGACTTCTCCTTGGGCTCTTGGTTCTGAACTTCTTCCACCATAGCCACCTCTTTGTCCTCTACTGTCTTTTCCTTTCCCTCTACCTTTGGTATTTTTCTCTTGCTTCTTTTTTCCTTTCTCCTCTATCTTCAAAGCCATTTGATAGCATTGGCAGACTATTTTGAAGTTTACTAAACTCATGTCTTCTTGAATAGACCATTTAAGCCCATTCAAGTACCTTGCTAGCTTGATGCTTTCATCTTCAACCACCTTTGATCTTAGGCACAATTTTTGAAACTCCTCTGTATATGTTTGGACATCCATATCCTTTTGCCTTAGATTGTGTATTCTCCTATGCAACTAAAATTCATAATCATCAGGGAGGTAGGTCTGCCTTATCTTAGTTACCATTCCTCTCCATGAAACTATGGGACCTTTTCCTTCTTTCTCTCTTTCAGATTGTACAAACTTCCACCATGTGAGAGCTGCTCCTCTCAACCTTGACTTGGCCACCTTTACCTTTTGGGCCTCTGTTATACCATCACACTCAAAGTGATTTTCAATGCTCTCAATCCAGCCTACAACTGAATTAGGGTGCATTTGTCCACTGAAAAGTGGCACACCTTCCAATGCTTTACCACTTAAGGCTTGCAATGCCTTCAAGAATTGTTCTTCAGCAAGAACAAGATCAAGCTTTGGAGCTTCCTCCTCCAAATCCTTTTATTTTTCCTTGGCTTCCTATTCTTCCTTCTGCTCTATCTTGTCTTTCACTTTATCTGTTGTCTCATGGAATTCATCCAAGAGTTTCTCCACTTGAGATAACCTTTCTCTCAACAACAATTTATCTTCCTCTTGCTCTTCTACCTTTTTAGCCAACTTTGCATTTGTCACCATGGTTCTTTCCTCTGGTGTGTTCTCTCCAACTGACTCAGTGGGCTGCAACATCAATCACAAGCCTTGAATCAAGCTAAGCTCTGATACCAATATGGTGTATGACAAAACTCCAAGGTTTGCTTGCACTAACCAACAAGAAGACTTTACTTTGCCTTCCACCATGAACCTACCACTTTCTAGGCTCTATTTTGGTTTAGATCATTAACTAAACCTTGCTTCAACTCTGTTCCAAGAGTTTCAAACCTTGTGCTTTAACCTTGGAGGACAAACACCTCTTGAACTTGCAACTTCTCTCTCAACACCTAGAAGAGTCTAGATGCTAACTTCACCATCTTGCTTGAACTACTTGTAGGGGAGCTATAGGTATTGTAATCATGCTTTACATATCCAAATGGATCCATCTTGCTTGGTATTCAACCTTCAAACTACCTGTTTTCATGAAATTGCCTTGGTGAGGCCTAAACCCTACTAGCCCTTACCAGTCAGTTTTTGGATTTTCCTGCTCACATTCTCCAAATGACCTAGCAAATAAATTGCACTTCCTAATACCCTTTTTAGAGCTTTAAATCTTTCATCAAGTTTTAGACCTCTGATTGTACCGTACTGTTGATTCCTACATTCAAGGACTATTAGGGCTAAAAGACCTAATTACTAGGGTTTCCAAGTTCTACTACTAATATCTCCTCCAAATGGCTTAGTCAAGCTTCAATCCTTGTCTTCTTTGTGTTAGGTCATTTCACACCTGGAATTGTACTTTTCTATACAGTGGTACCTTCCCCTGCTTGTTCTCTTCACTTTTCCTCTCTCAAACTCCTAACCATGCATTCCTAGCTTGCCTAGGGTTTGAGATCACAAATTCCTGCTTGGCTCTTTGATACTCCTATCTCTAAATATTTACAAACATGTGGGTCCCCTTCCATACCCTGCTAATCTCAGGAAGAACCTGATGACAGAGTTTATGGGGGAGCCATTTCAAAACTCACTGCTCAAAACTACAATTAAAACCCTACTAAACTCTAATATATATACTGGAAATAGCAAATATACTCTAAGAACACTGAATACAAGATGAAGATTGCTCTACTCTATCCAATGAACACAAATACAATGCTAAAATAGTAAGAATAACTCCTTTGATATCACTATTTTTGAAAACACACGGATTACATAGAAAAATAGAGCAAGCTCTCTATTCTTTCACACCAAAAACTTCTTACAATGCCAAAACTAACTATCTACAAGCCATTACATCCATTTAGATGCCATTTCCATAGTTCAAGGGGAGTTTGTCGAGCACTTACCCTTGATTTCTAGGGATTCCAATCACTAAATTGCATGCAATTCCACAAATCTTGCCATGCAACTTTACAATAGCATTTTGCAACTTCCATTATGCCATGATCTTGAATCTTCAGACCTTTAACACCTTGATTGCAATTGAACAACTCCCTTAATTGACCATTAGCATCTTCAAGCAACAAGGATGTGGTATTAAACACATTAAATGCTTTGTATCCTAACCTATGCTATCCAAAGCTTAATAAAGCAAAATTTAACAACATGATAACTAAAATGACATGAATCCTAATGATTAACTAGGATAAAATTAGTCCTAATGACTAACTCTCCACACACACAATACCTTCTAAGGTCCAACACAACCTACTAACACCATGATTTGGCTAAGATCAGGTACAAGCCAAAATTGAAGACAAACAAGGTGGAGGTCAACCTAGGTGCTCCTGCACCAATCGGCCTCTCCTGGTCTTCCACATCCTCCTGCATCGGGCTGTCCTCCTCTACCACATCCTCCTGCCTTAGCCTATCCTCCTCTGCCACATCTTCCTCCTGTCTCTCCACATCTGCCTCCTCCTCCTGTCTCCCCACCCCAACCTCCTCCTCCCATCTCTCCTCACCCTCTCCCTCTTGTGGGGGCTACTCCTCTTTCTCCCCCTCCTCACCAACCTTAGGGATAGCATCTAATGCTACCCTCGCCACACGTGGGTGCACCCTCCAACCTTGTCTTTGACCATCTCGTCGTCGCCTCCGGTTGTCTTAGCCATCATCTCCACCCCTACCTCCATCTCCACCCATGCCTCCATCTCTGCCCCTTCCTCCATCCCTACCTCTAACCCTACCTCCATCCCTTACTCCATCCCTCCTTTGGCCTCTGCCCTTGTCTCCACCTTTGCCTCCATGTATGGCCCTCAACACATAAGGTATCATTGACTACTTGTCCACCAGTGCTGGCCTATCCGGATCTATCAATGGCACTAGTCTGTGTGTTTGCCACCATAAGTAGTAGTCGGTTGTGGTCCCAAGATTGGCTATCCCACCTCTCCATCCCCAAGGCTGGGCTCCTAGCCCATCGATCTACTGCTCCACAAAAGCTACAAGAATGGCTTGCCCCCAAGCATACTCTTTGGATGATTAGGCGTACTTGGTTGTCCCCATAGGTACACCCTACTACTCTCCAAACTGCATCAAGACATGTTGCGGAAAATACATCTCAATAATAAGCAAGGTTTGTATGGTCCTCCCGATCAAATATCTGTACTATCTGTAAAGGCTTAGATGATCCACCTCATCATCCCACTGCTCATAGTCTTTGTATGACCTCCAAATAAAAGACACCATCGTATCAATCCGATGCCGCCACCAACTTGTCTCACCCATCCGGGTCTGCTGTAAAGCACCTGTGTAATAATAGGCATAAGGCATCCCCTCATCCAACTGTGGTTTGTCAATCAGTTGATGAAATATGGCTATGTGCTCCCAAGCCCAAATCATCATCAGAGTAGTCCCACAAGAGATACTCTCTACCCCCCGGTACATAACATCGTGCAACTGACGGTAGAGTGTCCCTAGTAAACATGGGCCCCAGGCATAAACTGTCCTATCATGTCTCATCCCAACCAAGACATCTCCCCAGCCAATAGGGAATCCATGTCCCTGATGGTCGGGAATCAAAATGCCTCCAATCAAGGTCGCAAGGAATGCATCAAAGCGACCATAGTGCTCTGCCATGAACTCCCACTGGATCTCATATCCCTGGATTCCCAGTCCTGCACCCTCATCTCGGTAGTATGCTTGGAAAGTATGCTCACCATGGAAAGTGTTGTAGATGATCCACTCCCCTCAGATCAACACTCACAAAATCCGGTAGACATGCTCCAAGGTAGTAGTGGCCTCACCTATCGGCAGGTGGAAGGAGCAGGTCTCTGAATGCCAATGCTCACACAGTGCAGTCAGTAATCCCCTATTCACCCAAATGGCAAGCATATAGATGACATAGAACAAACCTAGCCACATCAACCAGTGCCACTCTCATGAGCTTAGCTAGTCAGCAAACCAAAATGTCGTCAGTCTGCTCTCTCGCGTGTAAATTGGGGCAAGTTGTCTCTGCAAAAAGGCCAAATAAAAATGTGTCAGTACCTTTTGCATGAATGTCACTATTATCAAAAGTATCTAAGGTTACACAAATATCAAAAATAGCTCTGGTTAAAGTAAAAAGTCAAATGCATCACACTAAAGCAACTGAGTCTCAAAAAATAAATTGTGTCATTCTGTACTTCAAATACGGTTCAAAATGGTAAATGCATCATTTGTTTGCTCAAATACATTGCATGTTCATGCTTGCGTCATGAAATTTGACACTTGTGTTGCAAAAAAGTGAATGTGTCACATAATCGCAATTGCGTGGATCCAACTAGCAAATACATTGGAAATTGATGATCGCGGAATTCTACTTGGAAATTGCGACTCTAAAAGGTGATTGCATCACGATTTTTTGGTGAATGCGGTGCAAAACCACATCCCCCTCTAATTTGGCATGGCACTTGCATCGCGATGTGAGGTCTAATGCATCAAACGTGAATGCATATGTGTCATGGAGCATTCATTATTCACCCTAGAAACCTAATTATGGCACGCAAAACAAAAAAATTACAAAGTGAGACAAGGGTACATACTACTGGCTCTGAGCCCTCTGGCCACCTGAATGTTCGCACGATCTCACCACAATGCTCTATCATTGGAATCACCATCATCACTACTGTCCTTTTCACTTTGAGCTCTTGAAATTTGGAAGGTGAATAGTAAGAATGAATTGACTTTTACCCCCTTTTCAACCTATTATAAAGTCAAAATGAAATTTGTCTACTGGAGGCTCATTTAACCAACTTTGACCACACCGTTGGCTATCTTAAACATGTCAGAATTCAAAACCGACTATGCCATTGTTTCTCTAGTCATCAAATTGACTTATCGGGACCCTTTTACAAATTTTTCTACCACTGACCCAAAATTTGAAAAATTTCCCAAGGGAGCATTGATACTCCATACCTTCACCGGGGCATGACTTTGACTTATTTTTTTGTCACAATGTGACACACGACATTATGACAAAGAGGGGCAAAATGTAGGCACCTAAAAATGACCTAGGCCTGCAAGCTTCATTTTTACCACTTTCGTCCTAGCATAATTATGACATTTAATTATGTCCTTGGTCCACATTCGACTATTGATTAAATAATTCATAATTATTTAATTAATTCATGTCCTTTTATTCTTCATGATTATTAAATAAATAAATTTCATTTATTTATTAAATACGTCATTAATTGTCTAAGTCTTACCCTAATTAAATAAAATTCTTAATTTATTTAATCACCCTTCTTCAGTCATTTCTTCCTGATTATTAAATAAATATGTTTATTTATTTATTTAATATGTCACTAATTGTCATAATTAAATAAATTGATTAATTTATTTAATTAATTAATCTTATCTTCTGAATTAAATAATTAAATTTAATTATTTAATTGCCAATTTGATATTCCTCTCATTTTAAATAAATTAAATTATTTAAAATGTCATCTCATTCTTAACTATCAACTCATTTTGGTAAATAATCTAAAAATTGATTATTTATTATTTCACAAATTTCACATTTGGAATTAATTTAATTCCAAGATGGTAACTTTCCTCCAGAAATCAAGTGATTGGGCAGATAGTTGATCTTTCCAAATTTGATCTTCAGTCTGGTATTTATCCTCTTCATTTTCAAAAATCTTTATTTTCGAATTAATTTCCTCATTTATTCTCGACCACTAATTCGATCTTCTTAAACGACATCTTGACTGCCCGATTAATGATTCTTCCCTAACCATAATTAGGGACTATCAGATTTAATTTGGGCCTCTCATTTTAGGTCTTAGTTAGAAGTCAATCTCACCCGTCCATTCAAAATGGCATTTTCTATAAAATGCCATTTTCCTCTCATTTCAGGAGGACGCCCAGACGCTTTGCATACTTACGCACTTGCACACCTAGATTCTTCTTGGAAATTGTAGCAATTGTTAGCATGTTTCATTGAGTTTTAGCACCTTTAGGCATAGAAATTCTTAGTCATTTAGGCATAGGCATTAGAAATTTTATCAAATCCTTCAAAGCTTGGTGTAGGACCTAGACATCTATTTGCAGATTGCTCGCATGATGAATTTGAGGGCAACACATCAACCAGCAAGCTAGAAGGTACTATGGAGGTAATCATGGAAAATTTGAGAAACAGGTATACTTGTTTTATTATTTAATTTTCTTTGTACTCGATAGATCTTTGGGTTTCAGTGTCATTCATTGATTTGCTAACACTCCTAATCAAACCTAAAAAGAAATCCTCAGTTACAACAAGAAAACATATGATCCACAACTTCATTTGTGGCTATCCATCCACCTGCACATAGAGAAATTGAGGAGATGCTCTTTTTATTGCAACTAGGGCAAGGTTTCCCAATCCCATCTATAGAATGGCCACCCATTTTTCTATCTCCCATAACTAAATACACCACAAAAGGATTATTTTTAATGGCATTCCCTACTTTGTTTCCAAAAGGTGTAGCCACATTCAAACAACAACATACAAGGGAAGTTAAATTACTTGAATATTCTCTCCATCTTCTTGTGTACCATAATAATAGGTTTGGCCAACACCCATGCTTTAGGTACTTCATATTGAATATTATTATGCACCAATTTAACCAAGCGACAACATCTATGTTTTTCCATAAACAACTAGATACATGTTTTCCTACATCAATTTTTGACCTTCATCATAAATTAAAGGAGCTATCTGATGACAGGCTCATGCAATTTGGATAATCAATTCATGGAACACGACCATTTTGGAACTAATATAGAGTCGAGCTTTCAAATATGGTCATCCAAATTGGTTGCCCAACACTATTCTTTACACTAAGTGAAATAGATACAAAATGGTTAGACTTGCATAGTAGAATGCCATCTATTACACCTACAAATCCACAAGAAATTTCTAGATGGATGATACAAAATATATTTTAGAATCTACGCCTTGTTGCACTCTATATGCATCATAGATTTATAGCATTTTGTGAAGAGGTATTGGAAAAAATTCTTGGTGCAACTAATGGTATAGGTATTTTTCTTGCTAATCTTGTAAATTTACATGTCATATCATTTAATTAATTCCTAAACAAAATATTTCATCAGATACAAATGACAACATAGAGGTTCTACACATATCCATGGTTTCCTTTGGCTCCAAGAAGCACTTGATGTTGAAAATTTACAATAGAATAACCTACTATCTGTACAAAATTCACTTGCATACATTAATAGGTATGTTTCAGCATAGAACCCATGAACCCTTTCTTTGAGGAACAAATCATACCATAGAAATATTCTTAATGACCCATGTTTAATGGACACAAGAATGATTATGACAATCAATCCTTCCATTGACTACTTTGAACTACTAAATGTTGTTGAATGGCATACAAAGTGTACATTGCTAACATGCCTTAGGAGAAGAGGATCATGATTTCATTGTCATTATAAAGCCCTTTGGATGATTCAAATTGTATCAAGTATTTCAAAAGATGAGGCTAACCAACCTAAGTATACCCCAAATCATAATGATGATCATTTGAATTTTCACAATCCATCTATCCTCTCTATTTGGAGGGCCAATATAGATTGCCAACCCATTCTCTCAATCAATGTAGTTCTCAAATATGTTACAAAATATGCAATGAAATCTGAAAACAAATTAGATACCTACCATGCCATGCTTTCTCCCATTTCAACAAATATTGAGTCTTACAAACTAGCCCCACTTACTTTTCAAAAAATTCTATTGAAGGCCTCATGGATCATGACATTAGTGCCCAAGAATGTTTCCACCTTTTTATTAAACTTCCACTCTCCTTATCTAGTAGAAAATTCCTTTCCTTAAATGTAAACCAAAGAAACGTCAATCATGTTTTTGTCTCCTCCAAATCCAAAACCACATCCCCAACCTACATTGACACTTACATGGCTCATCTGGTACATTTAGAATCTATGTGACTCATTGAAGTTACTAAGAAATGGACCTTAAAAGCATCCCAAAAGCATAACCAATGGAAAGAGTGTTCTATAGAAGCCATTGTTCACGTCTCCCCACACTTCACAACCATCCCTACAAAATATGAAAAAAGATTTGAAGCATTCTATTGAAGTGAACTACTATTATACAAGCCATTTTGTAGAATAGCCAAAAAACAATTGTTGTCACCTCACCAAATTATAGAATAATGGGAGAGGTTTTCATGCATTTATCACCCTTGAAATGTGCTACATACACTAATGGATCCTTATGAAGAACCCGATTCCAACAACCCTTCTAGTGAGGAAGTTGTAATGTGAGAAAACAACCCAACAAAATGGCATGTCTTATTAAGAATGTGCCAAACCCTTCCTTTCCACTTTGGTGAACTAGACATTTGGTCACTGTGACTTAGACTTGCACCATGAATGGGGATCAATCCAATTCAATCCATACCAACAATTAATTTCTACAACATTCATAGATTCCAATCGCCCAACATTTCATGTCTACCATCTTCTCAATCGCCTTACCCAAAAGGAGCTCTCTATCCAACATCAAAAGGAATTTGAATTAATTTTGTCACATCTAAATTATAATACTTTGCAAAAACCTCTAAAAATAATTATTCAAGGTGTTGGAAGAATGAAGAAGGTGCCCTCTGGGGTTTTTTTCATTGATGCCAACAATGGTTGGAAAATGACTAAGTAATCTATGCATCCATTCTGATCCGATATTTTGGTCTGGAAATCCTCTCAATAAAAGGAAATTCTATGAGTTTTTGATAAGTTGCTCAGGAGTGTCAGCTATAGTTATAAATGAGTTTTCAACATGTTTGTGTGATCTAGTTGAGTTATCAAAGTGAAAAAAGTTTGGTATTCTTTTGGTCGACAAGGTTAAGAACTATTTGTCCTTTATGTGTTCCTTATTAGGTTCGGGCTGACCTAACGTTTGGATAAAACATTTTGTTTTGTGTGCCAAGAGGAATTTTGTATTAAGCTGACAAGACATTTTGAAGTTTAGGTGTTCTTTCAATTAGGCCAACCTAGTTGATAAAGGAAGTCATGATTGTTTATATATTTATGTGCATGCATGATGGACAAGAGACATATCTTGATAAATTACGGTATGTGAGTGTTGTAACAAGTGTAATAGTGTGAAGTTACTGATAGTGACTGTACACCGGAAATCGGAGTAGAATTTTGGTATTATTAGAGTATAACCAAAACTGTTTTAAGCACTTTGTAGGTGCACTTCTCTAGTTCATTTTTTGTAGTGAGCCACACCTTTTTGTATCTTGGAAATAAGCCATATTTTGTATTCAAGTTGTGAGCCTTTCGAGGATACTGAGTCCTGGGTGTGAGCCCTATAATATCTTATAATCGGTTATAATATATTGTGAGCTAATCCTCACTGTAGTTTTTTCCCACTTTGGGTTTTCCACGTAAAAATCTTGGTGTTAATGTGTTATGATCTCTTTTATGATTTGGTTCACTATTGAAGCTAAATGTGAATTGGTAATTGGATGGTTAATAATTAATCTCGCTAGAAGAATATCAATTCACCCCTCTCTCAGCATTTAGTGTATTCAACAATTGGTATCAGAGCTCAATTCCTCTAAAAAAGTATTACAACTTGAGGAAGGTCCCAAAATTTGAATACATTTATGGAAAATACTATTTTCTTCCTTTGGAAGAAAAATTTTTATCTAAAGAAATCAATGTTTCACTTGAGAAATTCGACAAAAGTGAGGATGAGAATGAAACTTTGAAGGAAGCTAATGATTGCATCAGGAAGTTGAGAGAGTAGATCAAAAATTTCAAGGAAAGAAATAAAGAAGTTAGTGATCAATTGAAAAAGGCTAACGAGGACATTATTGGACTGAAAGTGCAAGTAGCAGAAAAGAAACAAATTGAGGAATGTTAGAAAGCTGAGATCTAAAATAAAATTAATAAATGTACAAAGCTTGAACAAGAAGTGGTAACCCTAAGAGCTGATCTAGAAAAAAGTGAAAGCTCATGAAGAAAGGTTCAAGACAAGTTCCAAAATGATTGATGAGTTGATTACATCTCAAAAACCTGCTAAGGATAAAGGTGGTCTAGGACTTGAAGAAGAATAAAGCTCAAAGACTAAACCGGTTTTCAACAAAGTGGATAATCAAAGGAAATTTCAAGGAAATACTTATCAAAACAAGAATCGAAGGAACAATACTAGAAGGATTCCTATCTAATAGCCTAATGCTCAAAGGAACCTATGTTCTAATGGATTTTGTTTCTCATGCAATAAATTCGGACATAGAGCAACAAAATGTAGAAGTAGGGTGAACTAGAGTAGAATGAGTCAGAGTGTTGGATTCTTTGTCAGACAATACTATGTTTGCAATAAATTTGGACATAAAGCTACCAAATGTAGAAGCCAGATGGTAATGAACAAGTTTAATACTAGTAGAAGGATTTAGTATTTTAAAGGCTATTGTTACACATGCAATATCTTTGAAAAAAAGGCCAATCAATGTAGGTCAAGGATGAATGCAAATTCATTTGATAGAGGATATGTTGTGTGCTACACTTGCAAAAAACTAGGACATATCTTAAAATTTTGTAGGAGAAAAATTGGGAAGAAACCTAATTTGAAACAAAAGAAAAAGCATGTGAACAAGGTAGATCCTAAAGAAGTAAGGAACGAAATGGAAAAAAAATGGAGGAAGAAGGAACAACCTGGAAACAAGGATGAATCAAATAATCATGTATCTACATCCAGTGCAGATGCCTCTTCTAAGAATTGAACCCAGTAATGGTTTCAAGGGGAGCAGTCACAAAAAAATATAACAAGCCACTGATATATGAGGTGTCAAGCTGTGACATTAGGATTTGTGATGTGAGTCTCTATTTTGAAAGAATTCTAGAAAATTCTAGCAGAAAATAAGCAAATCAGAAGAATTGTGGAGCTCTTCTTGGTTTACAGTGTGTTTCACAATGTGGCTGACAACTTTAAAGCTCAAAAGAAATAAATGTGAATTAGGGAAAAATTTGAAAATAATGAAGAAATAGACTAAGTTAAGGAAAAGCACATTTTCACAAATTGGAAGAAGCGATGCAAGTTAAAGTGAGATTGAAGGTGATTCAAAGCATCATACATCAAAACCCTAGTTCTCGACAAGTAGAAAAAGGTATTCTATGTTATCTAAATTATGTAGTTTTCAAAGTTGAAGGAACTATTTTTCAAGTTTGTTTGGGGAATATTCCCACTCCCACTTTTGTGGAAATTTATGAGAGACCCCAACCAAGATTGAGAAGATGTTCATCGAAAGTATATGAAAGTGTCCCCATGGGTGTGTTCTCACACATTTTGAGTCATGTGCTACCTTTCAAAGATCCAAGAACATACATTCATGGGAAGCTCAAAGAATTCGATTACCAAGAGTTGAAGGATTTTTGGGACAATGAGTTGATGGGAGATGATGTATTTCTCAAGGAAGAATATGAAAAAATAATTTAAATGAAGCTGAATGTTTGGAATTGGGTTCTGAACTTTTATAGTGAGAGTGAGGTGAAATTTGTCAAGATGGCCCTTAGTAGGGTTCATAAAAAATTTATGTGGACACATGAATTATGAGTTATCAACAAGGAGACAATTCGATTTGTTATGGGTCTTTATGATACTAGACCCATTCTAGTTCTAAAGGAAGTAAAAAATGATGAAGTAACAAGGTTGACTAGTGTCAAGTTTGATGGGAGAGATTTAACCATGAATTCTATTGCAAACCTTTCTATTAAGTATTCTTTCATTATGGTTGGGAAAAAGGTGTACTTCATGAATAGAAAAAATTCAATATCAACCATGACAATTCATATAGCTTATGAAATGGTGGTGAATGGAAAGGATTTTGATCTTTGTGAATTGCTTAGGTTTTAACTTATGGAAAACCTAAGTATGACAAAGGCAAAGAAACATGTCTTTAAATTTGGCACTCTAGTTGTTTTTTTGTTATTCTATCTTTTGAGGGAGTTACTAGGAAGAAAAGGAATAGTATGGGATAACAACATGCTGGTTTCTCACAAATTTTTGATCATTTTCATAGTCTAGGAGATTTTAGGGCATAGAACAATTCCCTAACTACTTTCTTCGTAGTCTTTCAGAATGAAATGCATGAAAGAGATAGGATTCCAAGGAGTTTGGAGAAGCATAAAAATGAAATAACATTTCTTGTGTCCATAGATGAATGCATCATTGAGGATATAGAACAAAAAATTTGATGGATTGAACCTCTGGGATATGAGATTGAAGAAAAAATGGTAGAAAGGTACATTGAGATTGTTGCAAGTATGAGTGAGTTTGGTGTTGTTGTCATTAATGTTGCCATTGATGTCAACACAATATAAGATGTTGCAGAGAAAGGAAACAAGTTATTTCAGGTTATGAATGTATAATTGAGATATTGATGAGGTGTTGTGAGTACATGGAGCTATCTTTATGGTGTTACAAGTTTGCTGATATGATGAGTTGCCAAGTGCTTTTGAGAAATAGCAAAGATAGAGTTGTGTGTATCTTCAAAATGTGCTCTAGTATGTGCTCTGAATTTCTTCTATGTTGATCCTATGCTTGTGCAGATCTAAAATATTATTTATGGACATTATTTGGAAATATATCATCGATTGAAGCTTCTAGTTTGATGAAGAGTGAAAGTTGTGTTCACCGATGTGTGAACTGGTTTGGCAGATTTTTTTAGCTATGATAGGGAGAAATGTTTTTGATCTGTAGTCCTATGCTATTTGTTTCTGGTCTTGTGGATCTAAGAGAAGGCTTGTAAAGGTTTCATCTATTCTACATCAAAGGTGTTCATGGTTTGGTGCTCTAGAAGACTAGTTTCAAAGTTTCTATATGTGTTTATACAGTTTGGGTGGATTGATGGAAAGTATCAGTGTATGAAGATTGTTTCCACTAATGCAGATGAAAATGAAGGTATCTAAGATTTTTTCTAGTGTTTGATGAATCGTGCTATGTGGTTTTCATTTTATCCTCTTGTTGTGGAAGTGTCTCATTGGTGTTTTCAATAGGTTTTTCCGACCTGGTGTCTACACTTCATGTGAAGGATAAGTATCAACTGAGGAAGGATGTGATTGATCTGAGACATTGTTTTGGGTCTTGGTTAAGTATTGGTTTGGTTTTCTCTCATTCCTTTCCATCATGGGAATGTTAACTTTCTTACCTAATTCAAATTTGTAAACTGAATTGTGTGTAGCCAACCTTGGAGAAAGTTTCTAAGGTTAAAGATGGTATAAATAAAAGTCGAGATGTTATGGATTGAAGTATCAAGAATTACAAAAGTGTGAGAATCAAGAGTTGTGAAAAAGTGAATTAAGGCAATAGTACTTTAATGTTTTAGACTCCTGAAAGTAGTGAGTTGATGGTGTCTACAATTCTTTGATCAAGGCTATAGATGTGTGAAAGTTTTTGTGGTGGATTTTTTTGTAATCTTTTGTATCTATAGGAAGTGATCCTCCCATATAGATAGTGAGTCCTATCTTGGGTAGTAAGCCCTTTGGAAGTGAGCCTCTTTGTAATCAATTTTGCAACTACTTTATATTTTGAGTTAATCCTCACTGTAGTTTTTCCCTAATTGGGTTTTCCATGTAAATCAGGTGTTTCTTCTATTGATATTTCTTCTTTTATTTTCATTTCATGTTCATACTTAATAACAAAATAAAGTGGATGTGAAGTTGATATGTGTTTAAGATTTGAGTTTAAGTTTGGTTACAACTGATTCACCCCCCATCTTAGTTGTCTTGCACCTTTCAAAAATTGGTATCAT